>JAFIRS010000738.1:240000-564672 GCA_018342105.1 Gonioctena quinquepunctata | reverse complement strand
ATCATCCCCCGGTGGCGGGGGTGCAACGGGTCATGGCCCCTGGGGGGCCAACCTGTTAAATGGACGACCCTTGGCCCTCAGGGTGGGCTTATGGATTCTACCAAGGTCGTTTACCCTTTTTCCCGATTTTATACGGGCCTTCCCGAGTTCCCAACTTTGGTGATAGCCCCGACGCGTTTGGGGTTGTACACCCAAACCAGGTCATCAACCAAAAATCCCCCCAGCGTCGGTTGATGTCGGGGTTTCTTCTTTTATCGGGCATCTGGATGTTAAACCGGACTCGTTCGTGCATGTCGCCCATTCTTTGCCGGTTTGCGTAGTCCTTCCCCAGTGTCTTGCCCTGGCGGTATCCCAAACTTCAGGTAAAAGGAGTGCGTTCTGGCCTATAATACTAGCAGGATTTTGACCGGTTGACTCGTGTACGCGGATCGATGGGCCATCGGAACAAATGAAGATACTTAGTCTTTTGTGGTCAGGACAACCGGACAAGTGGGGTTGTGTCCTGTTCATCCGCCCCCATTCCATGGACTGCGGATTGGGGTGGTTCTTTCTTGCGGATGTTCAGCAGTAGACATATTTCTTGGAAAAGGTTGGATTCAAATTTCTCCTTGGGAATACCAGATGGGTATCCTCTTTCCCAAGACGTGGCGACGGTGTGGCTTCCTGGTTGCGGGCATAGGTTTCCCGCCCCCTGGTGTCCATTCCCAGGATGTATTTTTCCGTGGTCGGATGGAAACGGGCCGGCGATTCAATGGCGATTCTTCAAGGGGCCCCTCGTTTATGCCAGGGGGCCGGTCATTCGGGTCCATTGCTAGCAGCGCATCAGCCCCTTTCTGCCCAGCCCTGGACGTAAAAACCCGACTTGGTCCAAAAAACCGTTCCCTTTTCCCACTTTCTGGGGTTTCCCTCCCAGATGTCCTCAACGACTCCATCATGGATTTCCGCACCCTTTCCTCTCTTCTGTTCCTGGGAAAAATTTTTTTGGGTCTTATTCCCCCCCAATATCGGCCCCCACCCCTTTTCCCAGGACCCCGTAGAAAAAGAGGTTCCTTTGGGCCCAATAGGACTTAACAGGGCGGTAACCTGCGACTTCTTGCCGATGGTCTTGATTCCCCAGCGAAAACTAAGCCAGGACGGGGTTTTTCTCTTGGTCTTTCTGGTTTTGCTGCATTCAGTTGTCACCCTTCCGCGGTTCTAAAAAGTGTTGCTTTTTCTCCTTCTGGCAATGGAGCAATCATCTGGACATGGTCCCGCGAAAGGCATCTCATTTTTAGGCTGTTTCGGCTCGTTTTTCTGAAATCAATTTTTGGGAATCTCGATCCACGTGCTCGCCCTCATTTTTTTTTGAACTGAAAGAGCCATTTGGGCGAGGGTTCTCCGAATCTTCTTCCATCAACAAAAGTGCTCCCCCCCCTTTACAACAGCAAACCCTCCCCCTGGTGACACATATGCGCTCTGGTTTTGCAAAAGCGTCTTGCTGAAATAACCAATGACCTTCTCCTGCCCCTCCTGGATCGGATAGGACGCCCCAAGTCCCGTTCTGGCGTCTATCAAATGAATTTTCCCCTTTGGGTAGGGGATGCTCAGTACGGTGCGTTGATCAAACTTCTTTCGTTTCCCTGAATGAGTCTTGCATTCTTCGGACCCTGGAACTGGCCCCCCTGACCCCGGTCAGTGGTTTAGCGATTTGGCGATCCAGAAATTCGGCGAAAAAGAAATTATAAAAAGGAAACTTGAAGTTGGTGAATTTTTTTGGGAGGGGCCCAACCCTTAACGTTTTTGATCTTCGGTCATCCCTGCTCTCCTTCCCCGGGAACAACTGGCCCCGGTTGGTTTTTTTGGAACAGATGGCATTTCAGGGCTCAGCTTAAATCCGGGTTCCTCAGTCGCAGAAACTTCCTCAATTTTTCCCGGGTCCTCAAACGTCTGCTGAACAATTATTCGTAGATACCTAACCGTGTTCCATGAGAGCCCCTTTGGCACTGTCCCCCTCAATTTTTTCAGATGGCGGGGCATTACGACCCCGAATGGCAAGGTGAACACCCAAATCCTGAGCCGATGGTAAAAGCGCCCTCGATCTTCCGGCGAGTCTCCGTTCCCCCTTTTGTTGGGGCGAGAAAAACGTGGAAAACGTTCTATGTCATCTATTCTCGGAGAAACTTCCTTCCGTGGCTTATTAAATTGGCGATAGTCTACACAAACCGTGTCGATCCCTCCTTTTTTTTCACCAATGGGGTGGAGGACCAGGACTGTCAGATGGTTATCTCCCCTTTTCCCTTGTGCTATTTTGTCGCCTCTTCCTTTTGGCAAGGAAGTCTTCTTGCTGATTCGGTCGGTGGGCACCCCAGTATCAATCTTTGTGGACCCCTTTGTTCGACCCCCCTTTTCCCTTCGGTTCGAAGATGTCTTGGTACTCTTTGGCTAAATCTCTTAGTTTGGGCTGTTGGCTGGTTTTTTTGTCTTTGGAAGGTGGCCCTAATTTTTTCTAGTTTTGGGCGTTTTGGGTAATCGTCCTTTGCCCGGATCAGATGAAAAGGCAGCGTGCCCCCAAAATTTTTCCTTTTTTTAAAAGGGCCTGGGGAAAAATTGACATTCTGTTGGGTGGTTTTTCCACCGCAACAAGGTCTTCCCCAGTGCAATCCCTCGTCCCAAATTTTTTCATCAGGAGTTTGGGCCGAACTCCCCGTCTCCCTGCTCGCACTCCCCTCCCGGCGGCCCCCAGTGGGTTTTAGCCCTCGGTGCGGCCCTCTTGAACAGCCCCGGATCACTCCTCCTTCTCCCTGAAGCAACCCCCTTCTCCCTTTTACGTGGGGGCCGTCTTTTAAATCCAATTTAAAAACCCCCTAATTCTGATGTATTCGTGTTGCATCGTCTTGATTCCTAAGTCCCGATGTTTCACTTTGTGCTGCCCCAAAAATTTTTTCAATGGGGGCTCGCCCTATCATAGCTGGCCCCCGTTGCGTCGTACCAAAATTTCGGGTTTAATCCCTTCGGTGTTCTGGGAAGGCCCGGAATTTCCAATTGCACCTGTATCGCAGCTGGTGCAAGGCCCGTTTTGAGGGGGCCCTCAAAAGACACCTTTGTTCTGTCGTTGAAGGATGGTAGGGTTGTTAAAGGGGCGGGCTCCCGCATTTTCCTTCCGACCTTCTTTGTTTTCCCTGGTCGATGAAGGGGACCGCGTTTTCCCTTTTCCCTTCCGCATTTTATCTGTTTTTTCGGAAAACCCTAACCCCGGCGTTTCCCCTTGGCGGGTCTTCCCCTTGGCTTTCCGGCTTTGAAAAATTTGGGGTTTTCCCGTTAAAAATCCGGGCCCCCTTGTTTGGGGGGGGGCCCCGTTTGTCTGGTTTCGGTCCGGAGTCCACCCCGGGGGCCGTTTACCCCATTATTTTCGGGTGGCTGGATATGGGGGAAACCAACGGCAATGCGTTTCGAATTTCGAAATTGCCGATTTTTGGGCGTTTTTTTTAGCTGGTGGGTATGTTTTCCCAAAAAATTCCTTCGTAATTTAGATGAATCACGATCAATCCTCCGTTTTTGGGGGTAGATTTTAAAAATTTTTTTGGGTTTCCCAAAAGCAATTATGGCTTTTTCCCCTTCCATCCGTTTTTTTGGGCCTTAAAACTCCGGGGAAGCCCAGGGTTTTCCGGGTGGGGGCTTCAGGGAAAAACCCCCTATTTCTGAAATGCCCTTTGACATCTTTTTCCCTTTAAACATCAAGTTCCTCAAGTCCATTGCTTTTCGTTAACCATCTCTGTGGGGGGCCTATTAATTCGTTTTCCAGCTTACTGATCGTTTCCTTTTATTTTATCTACCTCCGTTTCATTTGCCCCCTAATTTTATCTATCTTTTGTCTCAACGGTTCCCATTCTTTCTTCTAGAAAATTAGCCACCCACACAATTTTTTTTTTTAGGCCTTCTGTGTTTTCCGGAACTTCTCTTCGGCTTCTTGAATTTTCTAGAAGCTCTTCCAGATTTCTAGAATTTTCTTGAAGCTTTCTTCCAGATTTCGAATTTTTTCTAGCTTCTCTTCCAGATTACTAGCATTTTTCTTCCAGGCTTCTTGAATTTTCTAGAAGCTTCTCTTCCAGATTTCTAGAATTTTCTTGAAGCTTCTCTTCCAGATTTCTAGCATTTTCTTCCTGACTTCTTGAATTTTCTAGAAGCTTCTCTTCCAGATTTCTAGCATTTTCTTCCAGACTTCTTGAATTTTCTAGAAGCTTTTCTTCCAGATTTCTAGAATTTTCTTCAAGTTTTTCTATTATCGGACTCAAATCACCTCCGGAACTTCTGAATAAAAATGTTCTGGGGTCCTCACTTCTTGTATAAGTCCTTCTGCAAGTCTTTCCTGGAGTACTTGCTTTTACCGTTGTTTCCAGTTCCTTTCCTCCAATTCCTGTTTCAATTCCGCTACCTTCAAGTCCAGGTGCCTTTTCTTGAACACATTTTGTCTTTGCGAGGTATCAGTCTGTTTCACGAAAAGTTTATCAGTTTGTTAAAAATTCACTTCGGAATTCTTTCCACGGGCCACCAGTCTATTGTCTGTTTCATGCAAGAGTGTATCAGTTTATATTCCCACGCACAATTGTCCACTTCGCGAAAACCGGGCCACTTCTGTTTCTGTTTCACGCAAAGTGTATCGTTTATATTCCCACGCACTGTTCCACTTCTGCGAAAACGGGCCACTGTCTATTGGGGAAAAGGTCTATCAATTTATTTTCTGACTATCCACCACGATCACTTGTTCATTTTCAAAATCTCACTTCCGACACCAATTGTAACGTAAATAAACTTAACTTGGTTTTACTAATTTATTTCACACTTAATCTACAACTTAATTTATATTACTACGCCACTGTATAGTTTCGATTGTATGGGCTCGTTCAGACTCCCCCTGCCATCTTGAGGGCTGTCTATTTATCTCCGTTACAGAATTCCCGGTCTTTCGAATTCTGGCAGTTGGCGACCAACATGTTCCAATTGTTTCCAATATTGACCGTTGTTTTCGCGGCAGAGCGACTGGATTGTTCTCGAATATCTCCGGGGATGACCTCATCGTTGTCGATGGCAACGCGTGAGGCGACAGGTCCGCCTAGGTTCGTTATATTATTCTTTTTTATTGATTGGGAAATGTCCTGAAGAGCATATTCCAAATCTCTAGGGGAAATAATTGATGTATGAAGTATTTTGAGTCTTGCGAAAGTGATTGAATTTAAAATATCATTCAAATAGGATTCAATGTATAAATAGCTTTCCATGAGAGTTTCACAAATTTCTAAAGCTCTTAGTTTCGCTTCAATGATTGCCATATCATCTGAAATCTGAAAAATTTATTTTTCAATCTCTTTAATATCCTTGTTAAATGTCTCTTCATCTATTTGTAATTTTCGTGTAGTAGAATTAAAACTTCTAATTACTGAAGTAGTAACTGAAATTTGGTTTTTCAAAATATTTTCCAATTGATATTCGTCTCTAGTTATTTTATTAATGCATTCATTAAAATATTCGCCGTCACTACTATCCAAATTACCGGTAATGGCTTTCCAAAAGGTACCAATACCATTGATTAATCCTCTTTTAACTCGTTTTATTTATTGATTTCGTATCAACGTATATTTCTTCTAATTTTAGATTTAAAGAATCAGCAATTTGCTTAGTATTATGGTATGTATCAAAATATCATTAGATTCTAAGTATATTATGATTACGTTCTAATGCACTACTGATTAGGGACGTATCCTTAAAGGCTAACAACGTCCACTTATCGTTTGATAGCTTCAAATAGGATCGTTCATGATAGTACACTCCAATAGTGTTGTTGATCGGGGTAACTGCAAACTGGCCTAAGGCTGCTGTCGCAAGTGATATCAATGCCGCTATGAATAGCATTTCGATCTGAAATGAATTATTCGAAATAAGGTTTCATTCTATCAAAATTAATTTTAGAGTGTTGATTTGTTTCAAGATTTTCAAGAAGGGCAGAATTCTGGAAGAGTTCCAAAATTTTATAAGGACCATTAAATTTATTTTGTAATTCGTTTCCTATTTGAGACTCTTTAACATATACTTTGTCTCCAACTTTATAGTCTGGGGGTTCATGTTTTATGTCTTTGTCAAATCGTATTTTGGCTTTTTCTTTACTTCGGTTGGTTTTTGCTCGTGCAATTTTATAATAATACGAGATTCTATTATTTAAATCTTGAACGTATTTAGTGATTAAATCTTTTTGATTATATAAGATTTCTGGGGGTCGTATAGAGGTGTGTCCGAAGATCAACTCATAAGGGGTAAATCCGTGTGTCTTATTTTTCGTGTTATTATAACATATAACAGCATATGGGAGTACATTCAAGGGGTGTTCATCGGAATTTTCTATTTGTTGAGATCTATTCATTTCCATTAGTGTAGCATGGAATCTTTCTAAGCTTCCATCACTCTGGGGATGATTTATGCTTGAAAAAGTTAATTTGATGTCATATAGAGTACATAGGTCTTTCATGGTATGGTTGTTAAATTATTTTCCACTGTCACAATGTATTTGTAACGGGGTTCCATAATGTTGGAAATATAATAAAAGAGTATTGACTACTGATTTGGCGGTTTTATCTTCCATTGGATAAGCTTGTGTAAACTTAGTAAGTTCGTCTCTAATAGTCAAGGCATAATTTTTTGTTGGGATTTCTAAAAGATCGATGTTAATTCTTTGAAAGGGGTTTTTGGAGTTTCAGTAATGACTAAAGAGTTACTCAAATTTTGTCTACAGATTTTAGTTTTTGACATGTTTCACATTCTTTAATGTATTTTTCACGTCTTTGGTAATACCAGTCCAGTTATATTTTTCTCTGATTCTTAGTAAGTTTCATTAATACCACGGTGTAAATTTGCTTAACCATTGTGATATTGATCTAATATCAAAGGAATTTGATCTTGGTCTGGGGTTTAAACTACGTTCTGACAAATTTGAAATTTAATTTTATCCTTGTCTGCAAGAATGTATGAGAGCATTTCTTGAATGGGAAGATCTGAATTATTTTCCACATAATAATTTTGTGTTGGTTCAAAAACATGTTGATCTCTATATAGAGAGCTGAACATATATTCTATGGCATTATTAGGTTCGTATGGTATAGGAATTATAAAGTATTTCCTATTTTTGATCGTTTTTCTAGTTAAAACATTTATTTTATTATAACGAAAATCTGGTTCGTCTTCAAAAATATCTTCAAAAATGTTTTCATGTATGTCTGTCGTTTTGTTTCTCTGTGGAAATATTATTATATTTCTATGGCTTTTGTCCAAAAGTTGTTCATTTATAAATGAAAATTTGGAATAATCAATTAATGATTTTTCTTTAAAAAGTCTTGAAAAATTTGTTAATTCTTCTATTTCTGTTTCAGTATAGGATAGTTCTTCATTTTCTTCATTTGTCATTAAAATTTTAGAATGGAACTTTCTTCATTCTTTGAAGTGATTAATTTTGATATGAGATAAGACATCTGCATTTTTATTGATTTTGCCAGGTTTATAAATTATTTCATAGGAATATTCTTTGAGTTTTAGCCGCCATCGAGCTAATCGGCTACCAGGGTCTTTTATGAAAATAACCAAGTTTAAGGTCTGTGGTCAGTGATCAAGATGAATTTTCTACCAAATAAATAGGGTCTGAAGTGCTTTACTGCCCATACTATAGCTAGTAATTCACGTTCAATTGTTGAATATTTAGTTTCTGCGGGACATAGGGTTCTGGATGCATAAGCAATAGGAAGATCTTTACCAATAGGTCCTTGAGAAAGTATGGATCCAATAGCAAAATTACTTGCGTCACACGTAAGAATAAATGGGTCATTAAAATTGGGATAAATCAGAATAGGACTTTGAACTAAAAAAAAACAAAAGCTTCGACACATGTTGGGGTGAATTGGAAAGGTACATCTTTTTGTAATAATCGTGTTAAGGGTTTGGAAATTTTTGCAAAATTAGGTATAAATCTTCTATAGTATCCTGTCAATCCTAGAAATGATTTTATTTCTTTGGGACTAGTTGGTTGTGGAAAATTTTGAATACATTCAATTTTTTCTGGGTTTGGTTTTACTCCATCTTTTGTTATTAAGTGTCCAAGATAAGCGACTTCTTTTCGTAAAAATTCGCATTTATTAGGTTGAATTTTTAAGTTAGCATTTTGTAGTCTTTTGAAAATATCGGAAAGTCGAGAAATATGTTCATGAATGGTTGCTGAATACACTATAATATCATCCATGTATACCAGACATCTTTCATTTTGGATACCAAGTAGTATATTATCCATTACACGCTAAAATGTACTAGGGGCATTTTTTAAACCGAAAGGGTAAGAGAATCGTAATGTCCATTTTCAACTGAAAAAGCAGTTTTGAAATATCTTTAGGGTCAACTCCATTGGTGAAAACCTGATGCCAAATCGAGGGTTGTGAAGTATTGACACTGTTCAAGTTGGTCAAGTAGATCAGTTATGTTTGGAAGGGAGTATTTGTCATCAACTGTTTCTTCAGTTAAATTTTCTATAATCGATTACAACTCGCAATTTTGTTTTCCAGATGCGTCTAATTTTTTTGGGACAACCTATACTGGGGATGACCAAGGTGAAATGGAAGGTTGAATAATTTTTTGATCTAACATTTTCGAAATTTGATTTTTAACTTCATTTTTATGAACATAAGGATAACGATAGGATTTTGTAAAAGTTGGTTTGGAATCTCCTGTATCGATCGAGTGTTTGATTTCATTTGTAAAAGATAATTGATCTCCTTCTAAATAAAATATGTCAGAAAATTTTAGACATACTTCAGTTATAAGTTCTTTTTCTTCTTCATTTAAATGATCAAGTCTCAATTGTTCTTCTATTTCTTAATGTCTGTCTGTCTGTATATTTATTTGTTCAAAATCTGAAATATTATAATTTAGTATATTTTCAGAGTCGGTTGCAGGTTCTAATTTCAGGTCTGAGAAATCAATCGTTTTGAAATACAATTAATATTTATCAATTGTTGTAAAAATTCTCCTTTTCATTTATCTTTACAAAGCATTTGGAAGTCGAACTTTTTCCTTTTCTTGAGCTACCAGTATAGCTTCAGTATTCCTTAAATTACTTTTCAATTTAAATATTTGTTCAGTTCTTGGTTCGATTGAAATAATATTTTTAATTTCCTCTGGAATTTTTCGATATTCAATTGGAATATTTTTTTCAATTTTGAAAAGAGGAAGTTCCTTAAAATTCGTTATTAATTTTTTATTTTTCATATCAACTACGCCATCGTAGTGTTCGAGAAAATCTGAACCTAGAAGTCCGTAGAATTCGATATCTAAATCGTGAATGTAAATTTTATGTAGGTCTGTATCATTAAAAGGAATCATGACAGATTCTTGTATCGTGATTTTTTCATTAGAAATTCCTTGAAAAGGTAAGTTTTCGGGAGATCGATATAAAGGGTAATGTGCAACTGTTTGGGGCTTAAAAATAGAAATTCCTGCTCCCGTATCTATAAGAATTTTGAATTTACCTGTACTATCCAATATATAATATAAATTATTAGCGTTTACTGTATTCAAACGAATTTCTGAAGAGAGTTTTGGAATGGATTTTGAGATTGTGGTGTCATTAGGTTGGTGCAATTGACTTTTTCCGGGCTTTTGTCTTCTATCTGAAGTAAATTCGTTTGGTCGACAAGGCTGTTTAGTTCCTTCCTCGTTCAGACAAATAGGAGGACTGTCTATAGCTAGGCGTGAATAAAAATCCGATGTGTAAGGATCTTCATCAAAGTAATCATTATACGTTTCGAAAGAGTCGTCATAATGTTGTGATGAATTGCAATCATAAGATGCATAGTTACTGTTATCAAGTTCTAGAAACTGAGAGTCGTTTTGAAAGTAAAAGTCATTTGACTGATATTGAGGTTCATTGTAATCCTCATTGAAATGATGAGTTCTCTGATTCGAAGAGTTTGATGGGTAATTCGGATTTCTTTGAATTACAGAGGGTCTTACTTGGGTTTGATTCGAATTTATTAATCTGGGTTGGAATTGATTTTGTTGAAATGAATTCCTTTGGAATTGACTTTGCTGTGAGTTTGGAGTTAATTGCATTCGAGAGTTTGGGAATCGTTGTTGGAAATTTTGGAATCTCGGAAAATTTGTATTAGGATTCCTGTTGAAATTTGGGTTTTGATTTGGATAAAATTGGGAATTTTGTGGATTCTGACTAGAATATGATGAAACATTTGTGTTTTGGTTTCTGAATTGATCATGTCTCGTCATGTTTGGGTGATTCATATTACTCATTTTTCTTGGTTGAAATGACGTTGAAGGACAATTTGATTGATTAAGTTTTTGATTTTCAAAATATGATAATTGAAGTTCTCATTTGATTCTAATTGATGCTTCTAGCATGTTAACTGGGTCGCTTGCACGAATTATCTGACCTAATTTGGATTCAAGACCAGTTAATAAAGTGTTAAGAACCATAGATTCGATTAAATTTGATTGAGCAGTTTTCTGCATTTGAATTAGATTTGATTTTTGGATGCAAGATAACATCTTTGCATGATGAGTTTGAAGTCTCGAAAAGAAAGCAAGGGCATTCTCTCCGGTATTTTGTCGAATTCTCTGTAAATCTTGGATTAATGAGGTGAGATCTCTTGAATCTCCAAAATTGGGCTGCTTTTTGTTTCAATTTATTTCTAATGTGAATCGTTAGCAAAAGTTTTTGTTGACCTACTGCCATTTGTTGGGCATGGTCGCAGGCATTTAAGAAAGTATTTAAAGAGATTGGATCTCCATCATACTGAGGGACGATAGAAAAAATGTCAGATAATTTGTATGGTTCGAGTTCGGGATCGTTTCCTACATCTGCATCATGATGTTCGCCACAGCCGGAAACAACAGACATTTTAATGGGGTCTTTTCAAAATGGGTAAAATTGTCAAAATAGGGTGTAATAGGTCAAAATTGGGACAATTTGCTATTAACAAAACAGGACTTTCTGAGATTGAAATTGAAAAGAATGGTAAATAGATTTGTTGAAAATATAAACAGGATGTTCATAAAATCAGATGTGGAATCATCTACACTGAAAAGATAAACCTTAGTCACTATCTTCCATCGTCAAGATAACCTCTTTGTAGAGTTCATAGTTAAGGAAACATTTCAATTGAATATTGATAGAAGATCTGTAATTAGAAAAATCCACGATTAAAAATTTTATCGTGGATTTTCAATTCACAGAAAAATCTTTCTATCAATATTCAATTGAGAATGTTCCTTTCAACAATGGTAAATGTTTCAATGAGTGAATTGAATGATTTAAAACTAGATGATTCGGATGTCACTTACAGGTGAGATTTCTGAAGTTCTCTGCCAGGGCTTCACTAGGTGTTCCTATCCACAAAAGCTTCAGGGGTGCTGGGGATGAGTGCGAGTTTTCTCTGTCAGGGGCTTCACTAGGTGTTCCTAATCCACAGGAAGTCTCAGGAGTGCTGGGATGATTTTCTTTCTTGTTTCTTCTTACTTGCTAATTTCTTGTTTCTTCTTACTTGCTAATTTCTGCCAGTTTGTTCTTTCGCTGGGTACGGAAGATGAAACTGGCGGCTGGATGAGCGTTGCTACCTTGGGATGGGCCTCGTTCTCGGGGTTTCCTCAAGGCTCCAGAGACCGCTTCTCGTCTTGCGTTGGGTTCTTCTCACAAGGGTTTGAAACCTCCACTCTGGTATTTCAAGGTGTTGAAAATCAGGGTGTTGAAAAATCCCACGCGCGCCAATTTGTTATAGTGATATTCACTTAAATGACGTTTTTAAAAATAAACTTTATTTTATACTTTGTTACAAAAATGATATGATATAAAACTGCGACGACTAACGGAATAGAAGTGACGCTCTTCGGTTCTTGGGGTCCTCTTATAGATGCGGTGGTGCTGACTCAGAACTGCGCTTGTTACGGCTTCTGGAGCCCAGATGGATGAATCTGACTTGGCTTTGTCCTATTTGCTCTTGCAACAATGTTGCAACTGCGTTGTGGAATTACTGCGAGAATGCCTGGTTTTTTTGATATAACATGTATATAAACATAAATCCATCTTTCAACCATATCAACATGACCACAATACTGCGTCCAAGGGTCTGTTGGTGTCAAATGCTCATAGAACAGTTGTAGGAAAAAGTGTAGATTTTAATGGCTGTAAATTCTACAATATTCTTCCAGAAGATATTAAGGATTCTCCGAGTTAGTTATCATGTTTTAAATATAAGCTGAAGAAATTGCTGCTTCAAATGAACTGTACACTTTTCAACAATTTATCGAGCAACTATAAATTACAGACTGAGTGAAAGCTCATTCATATTAATAATCTAGGTGACTTACTCAATTAATTTTATAATTAATTATTTACTTGTTAGTCTTGTCTTGACTTTGTACTCTTTGTATCTATAAGTATATACATATATTTTTGGTGACTTTTCTCCAATTATTGTACATTGTAACATTACTGCAACAACTGTACTTTTCAATTTGAGAAATAAAGATATTATTATTACTATTAATATTATTATTATTATAATGAAAGTACAAGAATTTAGTGGAAGGGTTTTTAAAACCCCTTCTGAAAATAATCAGTGTATCATTAACATAGAGCCATATCGCTGCTACTACTCCAAAATAAATGATATCACCTATCAAAAAATATCGAGTTATTCAAGACAGCATATAATGCAAATTTGCAACAACTATCTAAGAAAGCCTAATTATATCGGTGGAAAAATCTGAGTATACCTAGAAAGTAGTTTTTGTAAGGCACTTATTTTGAATGCACAGGACAATGCAATATCAAAACAAGTAGAGGATAAAAGTTTTATCAAAATCAATTCAGAACCAAAATAATATCAAATAGGAAATCAGGGAAGATTATTGGAAGCTGAGATGAATGAGGAGGCAATTCAACTTGTACAATCCAATGACCAATAAATTATATCATAGAAATCGAAGACTACCAAGGAGGAATCAATCAGCAAGTAAATCTTTGAGTCAATGGCTGTCAAATCTTCTTTTTTAAGGTCGGAAGATTGGTCAGTGATAAGAACATAATTTTCCACAGTTTTTTAGGGTTTCACTAACACAACATTGACCTTACTCCGATGGTATCTTTGTTTTTTTTCACTTTATGTCAAGTGTTGGACTTTATTTCCTTAGGGTTGCATATTCTTGCCATAGGGTTTTTTCAATTTTCTATGCTATGCCCTGTCGCGGGTCATGGTCTTTTGTTTGACTTCATAGTCATATCTCGGTAAGCTATTAAATTTATTAGTAAATGTTTTAGGTGTAGCTATACAAAATTATTTTTTTTTCCTTTTGATTAAAGCAAAAAAAAACGATCTTTCAGAAACTACTATGCTTATTTTATATAGCGGTGCCTAGAGCTGCTCAGATTGTTACAGGAGGTTGTGGATAATCGTTTTCTGTCAGTGAAATTTGGTAGATTCTTCAACAAGTCTAAAATTCAAAATATATGAAGATATATTGGGCCAGGTTATTTTTGAGAAAAATTACCAAAAACAAAATAGATTCTTATTATATCAGCAGTAAAACAATAGTACTATATGATACATATATTTATAATTAGATTATGAAAATGAACAATGTTGTTTCAATGGTGCAGTTTTTAATTGACAAAAAAAAAAAGTTGTGTTTGACTTGATGTACATACTCTTTGCTGGTTTTGTGATAATTGCTTCTGATCAGGTTCATTGGGAAATTAGGAACTTACTTCAGGTTCCTTGTAAGTTAGAAGTAAGTTAGAAGTCTTGAGACGAATACCAGTGTGCTAGAGTTGTACAACTTGGGGTTCTAGGCAGCCATTCTGCATTTTACTGGGTTCCTCGATCAAGAATTCTCCTTGTGATCGACGAGCTGTGGACAACAAACACCAAGCAATATCTTGTTACAATTTGGTTCGAAGAACCAACAGTTCCTTCACAGAGTAAGCAAATGAATGAAGGAAATTATTCTGAGGGAATCAAGTCCCAAAATACAAATCTTGGTATATTCCAACTGCAAACCATGATTATACTAGGCATAAGATTACAGATTAGTCTAATTACATCTCATATGTAAGATTACAAACAAATCCAATTATTACATTATCTGTAAGACTACAAAGGAATCTACGTTTGCTGAGTCAAACAAGAAGTAAGGTTAATGTACTCAATTGAGAACAATAAAAAAAACTGGATAAGATTACTCTTACTTTGATGCTCAATATTCAATCAAATGAAGAATGTGCAATTCATTTAATACATCAAAATAAATAAAATTGAAAAAATTATGTGCTCAATGTGATATTACTCGAAGCGAGCAGAGAAAATTGAAATAAATAAATACTTATGCTCAAAATGGTTTAAATAACCCAAAAGTGTTGACTTCTTGTATCAACAACAAATAACTGAATATTTCCTCAAAGTGAGGAGAGAAAGAGTGTGTAACGAGATAAATTATTATATCCTCCAAGTGAGGAACGTAACGAGATATTTGCCTCGAAGTGACACGTTGAATACTGCAAATCAAGCAGAAGGTTTGATTCGAGCTAAGAAAGGAAGTTTCGCAATGTTTGGATATAAAAAGTTTTACTTTGGCTATACTTTGCCCTAAAAAGATAGAACATGGTCAAAGAAAGATCTAGCCATGAAATCAAAGAATCACAAGTGTATCTAGCTTCTACTGATTACAGTAAAAATGAATGAAAGCAAATACTCACTTGTGAATCCCATCTCTCCAAGCTGCTAGATAGATCTTCATCGAAACCATCGTTTTAGGTGGTCCTCAGGTAGCAGATATCACCACTCACTCGTCGTATTTCAGTATCCTTCAAAGTCCTCTAATTTTCCAAGAAGGGCATCACAAACTAGAAATGGGTTAAAACACGAGCAGAAATGGGTTCTTAGACACTTTCTGAATAAATTCACCTAAACTCGTGAATTACCAATTTGAGGTTAGACGAGAATATCAAAATAATGACATTAGTTGTCGGACTTACTAACAAAAGCAGTGTTCCGTATTTCGGCAACAATCTTTCATTATTGAAATGAATGAAAATATTTCAATCTTGAAATATGAGACGCATATGCGGCCATTTTGTGTGCCCACATGAGAATTTAATATAAATTGATGTTTAATCGATCAATGTAAAATATGCAAAAAATATTGTTGAAATGTGAATCAACTCATAAAGGTAAAAATATGTCCAAAATGCGAAAAACTTCCAAACTTCAAAAATGAAAATTTTAAAATTGACCGTTTGCTATCGAGGTTTTTGCCACCAGAGCATCTCTAGTGTCTAGGCCAAATTGTTCTTCTCTACCCCCATATCAGTCCTACCTACTGTCTGGTATCTACATATCGCACTGCTATACAGAACTTGGAAATGTCACCGACGGTGAAGCCAACATCTAACGTTCATGAAATGTTATGAATTATGATGGGATTTCATGTGGAAACTATCAAAGAGTAACGAAATGTTGAATTATGATGGGATTTCATATGGAAACTATTGAAGAGTAACCAAATGTTTTTTATTTCGTTACAAGTGGACATACTTGTTTAATGAATTTGATATATTTTCATGAATATTTAAATATAGTTCATTCGTGTCCATTGAGTTTACTGACCATTCAGATTCTATTAAGTAATTTTCATTGAGTTTTACTTGATTTTGAAAGAATTATACATTACTTTGATTACTATGCCCCAGTAGTTCATTTCACTGACAATTTTTTTTAGTTTTTATCACTTTCAAGTACTTTCGAACATACAACAGTACCCCACCTGTGTGACAACTACTGGAATCACACCTTACTAAATTGTAGTTCTCGATAACCAACTCGACATCAAACATTCTTTAAATTTTTTTTTTTTATTATTCCATGTTTTTAACATGTACAAAAAAGTATAAAATAATTTCTCCTAGCCCCATTCAGATTAATAACCCCATACAGACTCCTAACCCCATACAGATTGTCCTGAAAATTTTTGATCGTGAATTTTTAATAGCTATGAAAATACTTAAGATTTAAAATGAAAAACACATGCAGTAGATAATTGGTGCAGGAATAGTTCACCTAATTCACTATTTTATTGCACTGCAAGGGATATGAATTCTTGTGTGAATTTTCTCAAAGACAGCTACTCCCTACACCCCTTATCTGTTGCACATGAGCCCCTCGTTTTTAGTTTTAAATCTTACAAGTATTTTCATAGCTATTTAAAATTCACAATCACAAATTTTCAGTACAATCTGTATGGGGCTAGGAGAAATTATTTTATACTTTTTAGTCCTTTTTATAAACGTGGCATATTATTATGTTTTAATTCAAATAATTATTTTCTGCTGTTTAGTCTCATGTGTGTGAAATTTGGCTATCGATTTTAAACATCTTGATGAGATTATGACAGAAACATTTGGCAAATTTCAGGTTTATTTCAGTTTTTCTTCACCTGATCATATATGTTTGTTTGTTTGTCATCCAGTTCTGAGCTATGTTTAAAGTTTCAAGTCTCTAGCTTATCGGGAAGTTAGTTTAAAATCGATTGCAAAATTTATATCGAACAGACAAGAAAGCGAATTGAAAAAAACTTGCTTCTGAAAATATCGAGAAATTTGAATTATAGTTGCAGAGGTCTTGCAGCTATCCTTGTGTTCAATAAAACTTTCTGCATGGGCATATATAATGTCAGTCCCCATACAAATATTTGGATGTTTTACTGAAAATTTCTTTTATTGACATTGGTCGGAATCCCTTTAATCTATTTAATAGTTTTAAAAGCATTTTTTATTTTTAGTTTGATCACTGAAAATACGCATACTCACAATGGTTTTTTTCCCAAAGGTTACTGCTTCTTCCATTTTTAATGGACGATTTTTTTTATTATCATATTTTACCCACTTTTTGCCAGCGGATATCCACATTTCTAAGGGAATGCCATTAAGGGTATTTTTTTCGGATATCAGGCGTTTTTTTAATACTATTCGACTGGTTCACTGATGTTGAATATCATTATATTTGTAGCCCTATTTTGTCGATCTGCTCTTTTGTTTGCAATACTGTCCGTGCCCACACTATCCCCAAGCCTCTATGCGTCCACTCAATGTTTGATTTTGTCATCCAATGATTGTGATAACTCCAACATTTTTTTCTTTTATTTCTTTGATTTCTCGTTCCCACATGTTTTTTATTGTCTTTGTCAAATTCGACAAAATTTTGGGAAGCGTCGCTCGCCTAACCTCAGCTGTCCTGCCCAGAGCTCTAAGTTAACGCAATTGCCGGATGCAATGAATATTTAAATAATGTGTGATGTTGAATTGATTGTGTGGTAATGTACAAAAAGAGTCTAAACATTTTAATTGCAGGCTGCTTGCGATAGACATTCAATTTCAGAGTGATGAAAACAAACGAACCTCGTTACATCCAAACTGGTAGATAAAGTCAGAACTAGTAGATGAAGTCAACACAGCTTTGAGGCACTTTTAGTTTGTTTTTTTTTTGGTTGGTTCCTCCTTTCCCCGGTAGTGTAGGACTCCGGCCGTGGCCGTAAACCTATTTAAAACCATCCTACTTACACATGTTTTCAAGATGGCGGCCGAGGCAGACGTAGTCGATGTCGGTCCTCATAACAATTGTCTTTACTGTTATAAAAAAGTATCAAAAGGTGTGAAATGTGCTAATTGTGTTGCAGTTTTACATTAAAGTTGCTCTCAACGTAAAATATGCTGTGAGAAACAACAATTATCAACAAAAAAGCTGTCTGACACTGAAGATGAAATGACATATACATATACCCATTCCGAGTTTATTACATACAAGGTAGAAAACAAACTTATTAAAGAATTATTAATTGAATTAAAGGAGAAAAATGACATTCTTAAAGCAATTAACAATCTGCTAACTCAAAGATTACAGGAACTAGAACAGAAAATCGGGGAAAAAAGCCCGAAGGATAAAGATAAAGTCATAAAAACATTTTCGGATACCATAAAAAAAAAGGTAAACCAAACATCAAGTGCAAATGGTAATAATAGTGGCTCAGTTGCCGAAGGCTGTAAATGTATGCGAAATGATACTACCGTCCTGGCTGGTAGACATAGAGATGACAGGCCAGACAAAAATTCTAAAAATGAAAAAGAAGAAGAAATACATTCTGTGAAGGTTAACATTCTTGGCGTAAATAAAGTACTAATCACTACCCAAGAACAAAGTAATGTTTTGGACCAGTACATTCACCTGAATGATGACACAAATCCAAATCAAGATGGATGGCAAAAGATACAAAGGAGAGCGAGGCGCTCCAAAAATAATGTGGGTGAATCAAATGAGGACACCAATTTCAAGAGTGCAGCAAACAAACCAAAATGTTACATGTACATCTACAGAGTAGGAAAAGAAGTGAAGGAAAAGGACATTAAATCCTTTATAGAAAATAAACTAAACTTTCAACAGAATAATATGGAAGAACGTGAACAAATCATTGTGAAGAAGGTTCAGTGTGTTAAGCCACGTAAATACAGAGAAATTTTTCTACGATACAAAACAACGTAATATTCTTGATAAACAGTAAAGGTCAATATGGACCACCTGCTAGACTGAAACAGTCGATAAGCATACGTTCGTAAAACCATACGTTGTTATCGGGAGACAAATAAAATGCTTTTAAAAATAATTACCAAGAAATATCCCTTGTAGACCGGACGCATAAATCATTCAACTAGAAGCGTAAACAACGATTATTGATTGCTACTGGGTACATTCCCAGCGAGATAAGAAAATCAGTTTTATTTACTACCGAAAGAAAACATATCCATATTTCAAACACCCGTCCAAATTCGATAAACATGGGGTCATTAATTCCGCGATAGCGCGACAGCTACCGTAAATATATTACCCAATTATAACATAGATAAGCGAGAACGGGTTAGAAAAACAAGTCCTCTATCAGTTTTACGACTTCACAACACACTAAGCTCCGCCCACTAGCTCCCATGTTAAAGATCATATAAAAGCGTGAGTTTCATATCAACAAAGGGCATTCGGTGTTCGACAGTAAACAAAGAGCATGTAACCTCAAAGTAAGGTTAGAATGCAAGTTAGTTCAGAACAGTAGTCCGTGGAGTAATCATGTCATTCTCAAAAGTGCGGTATAAAAGGCAGTCTAATTACAGTATCGTGCAATAGTAATGAGAGTTTCCAAACCAGTGTAGTTAACTTCAGCAAACATAGAACCTCAGCCGATTCAAATCAAGTATTGAAGCTCCTAGTAAAAACACGAGTGAACAGTATAATTTCCACAAATTGTCAAAGCTTCCAAAACAGAGATAGTAACGGGATTCCGCAATTTCAATGGTTCACGATCACTTAGAAAAACTTTATCTGTATACGAATATACCGGACGAATTAATTAGAATAACCGATTGACGCGGGAGAAAACGGACTGATAATAATAACTTCTAAGCTAATTGCCGTTTAAAACTACTCCAGTGAATAAGTGGTAAACAGGGTGAGTCTCATGTTTGTATTTCTGTACTTATGTTTATGGCAAAACCCAACCCATTAAAATGTGTATGTGTCTAAAAAGTATTTCCATAGTTTTCAAGATCACCAAGTGTTCAAAAAGAGAATTATTGTTAGTCGTTTGCAGCACTTGATTGCAAGATTTCTTTTAGTAAAATTATTTCTATTGTGACGATCATTGCAGAATTATCTACCAATACGCTAAATTAGTTTTCTTTGTATGAATATTGTTTCATCACTCGTCCATAGACGATTGAGAGAATTGTGTAGTTTTATTAAATATATATTTACATTTTTAACATTTTAGGAGTGCAGTCCTTTATTTATTTTCTTTTATGAATAACCTTTCGAATCTTTCTGAACGGTAGTACTTCCTGAATAAACAGCCCATGTTCCGGTATCTAAGAGAAATGAAATCAGATCTGAGCCGCTCCAGACCTAGTTTCAGTATCGACCTTCTTCAGACAGTCGATTGCTCTTAATACCGTTTTTCCAACCTAACGAATAACGTCTGATATTACAGGTGTGTTGTGTTAATTCACAACACCCCGTAGACCGGGCGTATCAATTGATGTCAGGTGTGCGAGTAATAATTAAGAAAGTACATTAACGCATATATGATATTTTCCACAGAAAGAAAAAGTGTCAAACAAAAATTGAAGTTGATTTTTTTTTAATAAATATTTTATTTTTATTTTTACAAATAAGTGTCAGTCAGTCAAAAAAGACTAATTTGAACAGAAGTAAATGAGTAGAAAGATTGTGAAAATAGTTAGTATAATATCGTTGTTATTTTGCAAACACGATATTGGGAAAATAAATAGATATAGCGTTTATACCGATCAAAAACTCAGGAAGTATTCGAAAAGGCAATTGAAGTTTTATTTTCAATCAATGGAGATTTTTATCAAAATAATTAAATCATGGAAACTCAGACAACAGTGCCGTGGGTTAGGTATGAGCCGGCAATTACTATCACTTTGGATAATATACCTTTTTATAATGGTACAACAGAAATCAAAGATTTTATTCGTGAAATTGAGAATTTGGCAGCTGTAGCAAAATGGACAGACAGTCAAATAAGTTCTATAGTTAGATTAAAATATGTGCATCAAAGATAAGGTACCTCACAGGAAATAATAGAATTGACAAGGTATTAGAGCAAAAATACGAGCAGGATATTTTGGTTCAATTTGCCATTATTGTTAGATCCTGTTAGAAAAAAGTTTTATCTGAAAGTCCTGTCAGTTTAGAAGAAGCCATCAAATTAGCAGAAAAGAAGAATTAATTGAGCAAATTACGAATACACCGAATATGAATTTCAGAACTTTCAATGCGAATATAATATTGTGCACAATTGTAACAAGAAAAGGTCACACAGCAGGAGATTGTTATATGATAAATTGCGTATGCCTAACATGTCAAATATTTGGACATATGTCATATCGTTGCCCAAATAGAAATAGTTTTCAAAATAAGAGATTAAATGATTCAGGAAAATTGTTTTCCAACTACGCTAAGGAAAAAAGATTTAAAAATATGGAAAAATGAATAAATATAGAACAGAATTTTCTAACAATTCGAAAGAAAATAGATTTCAACTTCATAGAAGCAGGAATGAACGAGGAAATTTTAGGAGAATAAATTATAAAAATTTGGCAGGAAGTATTTATGTATAACGGCCTTTTCTAACAGTTCTTTAAATGGCAGCTTTCAACAAGCCTCAGATGAAGGTTGCCGGAAAAACTATTTAAATAGTGAGAGGCAAGAGGAAAATATACTAATCGACGATGAACAGAAAAATGTAATTAGTTTGGAAGTAGCAGGAATTTTGAGGCATATATCCATAGATATAGAGATCTCCAGTATCAGTGGTTCATATTAATATTGTTAGAGGTATGAAATGGAATTATGGTTTGCCTTATCACCTCAGAAATGGACAAGGAAATTTCACTCAGTATATTGGCTCGGTTATATTGCCAATCAAAGTAAAGGAAGGAAAAAATTATTGAACATGAATTCTTAATAGTTGAAAATGATCATCGTAGTACTGAAATAACACTGATTAGATTTTTACGAAAATATGACGTGCAAATTGATTGGAGAGAAAATCAAATGTATTTATCAGGGAAATTATCGAGTTGAAGAGAAAATCCAACACATATGCCAAACGAATCGGGATGACGAACAGAGGAAGTTGCAAAATAGATTTGAAGAAGTAGAAAAACGATTGAGAGATGTCACGATCAGGATGAATGATTGGATGAATTCTGGAGAAAAATTAGGATTGAAAAAGGAAAGCGCGCCCAAAGCAATCCGCGAAGTATTTATCAACAGATTTTCATGCCATGAAACGAGACGTACAACTTCGAATCAAATAGAGATATCAGGGACCGGTGATTTAATTGTGACACCAGGTTTAGAAAAAACAGTTTCAAAGATGTCAGCGACTGGTGATTTAAAGGAGACGCTAGTCTGCAAAGAAATAGTTGAAATTGAAGAATATGGAAAATCGTCTGGAACAAGAGAAAAGCGAAACA
This sequence comes from Gonioctena quinquepunctata, assembly GCA_018342105.1. Lineage (NCBI taxonomy): Eukaryota > Metazoa > Arthropoda > Insecta > Coleoptera > Chrysomelidae > Gonioctena > Gonioctena quinquepunctata. Next base: position 542,558 of record JAFIRS010000738.1, on the reverse strand, counting down.
TGCGCTTAAACGAGCAACAAGAGAGAAGAGATGAATGTAGAAACGTGCCACATATGGAAAATGGAAAACCGACGCATCCTGTACATTAGGACCGATAGTCACAAGTGACAGTCGACAAGTGGAAATGCCTACGTATAGGTACGAGCATTTCCTACCTGAAGGAACGGAGAGATGTAACGGAACATTGCCCATACAGCACTACAGCGAGGATGAAGAAAATTATAGTCAGAAAATGGAAAAAGTTGGTATGAAAGCTTTTGAAAGTGAAAATATTCCCGCAAGTAGCCAGACATATTCAGGGAGAACGGAAATTGCAACAGTTAATGCATCAAGGAATCGAAGGAAGGTAATCGAGGTAGAAAATAGTAAATCATTGGAAGATAGTTTGAGAGATAGATACGAATCACCCAAGGGAGATGCTCTATCCACCAGGAAGTTGGGAATCTGCCAAGCACCTAGGAATGACGGTCGCCAAAGATAAGACTTTTTCTACAGTCGTAAATCACAAGGAGGAAAATTTCTTGCCTAAGGACAAAATTCTACCGCCCAGATTTTTGAATGTATGTAAAGTTCAAGCAAAAAGTATAGTGAACTCCGAAGATACGAAATTACGAAGTATTGCAGAAAATGGATTTTTAACGCCGAGAAAACGAAGCATAGGAGAAGATTTCAATATAGATACGAAAGTAAAGAAACAAATAAACCCCGAAGTGAAAAAGATTAGAACTTTAGCCCGACAGAAAGGAAAATCTAATTTAAAAAAGACATCGCACGTTAATTTTGAAATCCAACCAGTGGGAGGAACAGAGAGTCAAATAATAAACGATGATCGATTCAACAAGTATATGAATGGAAGCGTTCGACAAGCGACACAAGAAAATGAGGTAAAAGTAGATCAAGTTTTAGTACAAACTAAAGAAAATATGCCAGATGAATTACCAATAGTTAATGCCGGAAATATAGGAAAATGTCAACCAAAGGAAATGTCCAAAGAAAATGAAGAAAACATTTCTGAAAATAAATTCCCCCTTACACAACCCATGACACGCGGCACTGTTCAAATGACCCCCATGATAAATTTGGTTCACTCAGTTAGATATCAGTAAACAAGAAAATTTTCAGTATGCACCAGAATGTAGGAACGTATATATAGTATGGTAATTATTATAGTTTTAGCAGACTGCAAAAAGACGCAGAAACAATTGAAAAATCCTTGAAGGTTAATTTGCCAAAACATATTTATAGCTACAATGAACTTGTAAAAATTGGAATGAATAAAAATACGACATCCACCGATACCGTAATGAAAAACGGAATTAAATTAATTGTATCATAGTACGGGAACAAACTGAAAAAATATTTAAGAGAATCAACTGAAAACGTGAAACGCGAACAGGGACAATTTTAGCAAGTGTGTTGATGTAAAATAATGACAGTAAATTCCACGGAATATTCAAGCAAAGCTATTTTGAGACGGATATAGTTCATTACAGGTCATAGAAAAAACGAAGAATGGTCGACAGAACTAGAATGAAACACTGTACGGATTACAGGCCATAAAAACCACAAAAGCGATATGTTATGAAAATTAATGCAATTAGAAACTGTTATAGAATATCGAATCGCCGAGTTACATAATACAGATAAATAATATAATCACGATTTCCGGAAAATGTGTTTACGGATTGGTAGAATATTCACACTAGAACATCGCGACGTTTATAATTGTACAGTACCTAAATAAATAATGATAAAATTTACTAACCGCGCATATAGGGAAGGTTTTGATAGGAATATCGTGGACTAATATTGTTGAAACCCAAGAAAATATCTCTGAAAAGATAGCAGTGGAAAATCCAGCATGGCGAAGCGAAATGATGAGACCAGCAGAATCGAGAGCAATACGAATTCACAGCATGGCTGAAGTTCAAGCACTCCGCACAGAACTCAGTAAACACCCTTCACTACACAAATCACCTGTGTTAATGGTACCGCACAAATATGATTCCCAGGAACGAAGATTTTTAAACGAATGAATTACCACCATTTGACCACCGACACCGAATACCATTTACAACATTATGCTAAGGAATGACCTTGTCACTGAACCAGAAAACACAGGCTGTGCTATCTGTCTAGTTCCGATACCGACTAATTATCACGGATCACTGACCCGAGAATCGTGTGGAAGGCCCTACAATCCCCAAAAGCCATATGGTTAGAGAAGATAAACAAAGGAACAAATAGTCCCGTACCGCTGATACGTACCCTTAGCCAACCAGCGGCGTAGCAGGAAAAATTCCCAGAGGATCCAACGGATAGAGTTAAATTGATGCCCACCGGAATAGAAGTGAGAAAAATCCCCTCGTTGAAGAAGGCGAGTACATACCCTTACAGTATGGAAATTACCCCATGGAAGAAAGAGACTTTATTGTGTGTTTGCATGATTATTTGCATGTTATTTTTAAGAAAATTAGAATTAAGTACTGAGAAGTGAGGTTAATAACTTTGGTAATAGAGTATAATTATCCTCTAGAAGATGTAAACCGTAGTCCATTGTAATTGTCAAAGTAAGACTTATAAAATTTGTCGCTAGAATAGGATTACACTACAGCAAGTTAAAACATTTTTGCTTATTGTTGGTGAAAGTGATGTTATTTTGAAAAAAAATTTGAGTTTGTCAAATCTTTTTTGAGAGGGTTGGAGTGTTAACCAAACTTATAAAATTTCTTAGAAAAATACTAAAGCAAGTTAAAATATTCTTGATAAACAGTAAAGGTCAATATGGACCACCTGCTAGACTGAAACAGTCGATAAGCATACGTTCGTAAAACCATACGTTGTTATCGGGAGACAAATAAAATGCTTTTAAAAATAATTACCAAGAAATATCCCTTGTAGACCGGACGCATAAATCATTCAACTAGAAGCGTAAACAACGATTATTGATTGCTACTGGGTACATTCCCAGCGAGATAAGAAAATCAGTTTTATTTACTACCGAAAGAAAACATATCCATATTTCAAACACCCGTCCAAATTCGATAAACATGGGGTCATTAATTCCGCGATAGCGCGACAGCTACCGTAAATATATTACCCAATTATAATATAGATAAGCGAGAACGGGTTAGAAAACAAGCCTCTATCAGTTTTACGACTTCACAACACACTAAGCTCCGCCCACTAGCTCCCATGTTAAAGATCATATAAAAGCGTGAGTTTCATATCAACAAAGGGCATTCGGTGTTCGACAGTAAACAAAGAGCATGTAACCTCAAAGTAAGGTTAGAATGCAAGTTAGTTCAGAACAGTAGTCCGTGGAGTAATCATGTCATTCTCAAAAGTGCGGTATAAAAGGCAGTCTAATTACAGTATCGTGCAATAGTAATGAGAGTTTCCAAACCAGTGTAGTTAACTTCAGCAAACATAGAACCTCAGCCGATTCAAATCAAGTATTGAAGCTCCTAGTAAAACACGAGTGAACAGTATAATTTCCACAAATTGTCAAAGCTTCCAAAACAGAGATAGTAACGGATTCCGCAATTTCAATGGTTCACGATCACTTAGAAAAACTTTATCTGTATACGAATATACCGGACGAATTAATTAGAATAACCGATTGACGCGGGAAAACGGACTGATAATAATAACTTCTAAGCTAATTGCCGTTTAAAACTACTCCAGTGAATAAGTGGTAAACAGGGTGAGTCTCATGTTTGTATTTCTGTACTTATGTTTATGGCAAAACCCAACCCATTAAAATGTGTATGTGTCTAAAAAGTATTTCCATAGTTTTCAAGATCACCAAGTGTTCAAAAAGAGAATTATTGTTAGTCGTTTGTGACGATCATTGCAGAATTATCTACCAATACGCTAAATTAGTTTTCTTTGTATGAATATTGTTTCCTATCACTCGTCCATAGACGATTGAGAGAATTGTGTGAAGTTTTATTAAATATATATTTACATTTTTAACATTTTAGGAGTGCAGTCCTTTATTTATTTTCTTTTATGAATAACCTTTCGAATCTTTCTGAACGGTAGTACTTCCTGAATAAACAGCCCATGTTCCGGTATCTAAGAGAAATGAAATCAGATCTGAGCCGCTCCAGACCTAGTTTCAGTATCGACCTTCTTCAGACAGTCGATTGCTCTTAATACCGTTTTTCCAACCTAACGAATAACGTCTGATATTACAGGTGTGTTGTGTTAATTCACAACACCCCGTAGACCGGGCGTATCAAGTGCAGCAGTATAAATACAATAAGTTTCATAGTTGCCACAGACTTTACTTACAAGGATAAACTGTATACTCCTTCTTTCTGGCCAAAAGGAGTGTGTTATAGAAGATTTGATTTCAAAAAATACGATGAAGTTTTTAATATTAGAGATGTTATCAATGAAGATAGAGCCAATACAGGAAATTTTTATTGAAAGGGAATCTGAAAATCTGCCCAGACGAAAGTGATTACTCGAACGATCTTTCCAAACATACAACGCTTGCAAAAGCCGCCCACCCACCAAAGGAAGGAAGAAGTCGCAAGGGTCTATAAAAACTTTAAAGTTTTTAATGCCAATGTACAAGGGATTAGGGATAAAATTTCTGACTTTGAAATACTTCTCGAGGAATCGAAGGCTGATTGCTTTTGTACTAATGAGCATTGGCTTCATACTGATGAGTTTTCACAGATGAAAATAAAAGGCTTCATGGCCATCTCCAGTTTTTGTAGAACTAATAAAGTACATGGGGGTGTTGGCATCTATCTATCTATTTGGAGTGTCAAGAACTTAATTTACCAATCCTTTCCAGGGAACTACAGTGTGAGGTAGCTGGGATTCACATTTCCTCTATCAATACCAACATTTTAACAGTTTACAGATCTCCCAAGGGGGAACTAAATACATATTTAGAAGTTATGTCACAGGTTCTGGATAAATTAGACCTCACAGGTAATACTATTTTATTTGGTGACTTTAATGTGCACTACGAACAGCCGAACTGTAAGGAGGTTGAGTATCTTAACCTTTTTTTTAACTCATATGACTTGTTTCCAACGGTAAAATTTAAAACTAGGGGGGAAGCTACGCTAGATAATGTTTATGTAAACTTTAATAGGTCAAATCTCGATATCTCTCCTTTTGCCTTGGAAGGTATCTCAGATTACTGCAATAATTTTTAATACACCTCTACAATTTTCTCACAATCATAGCACTAGGATCACTTACAGACTGATTAACAATGAAGGTCTTGAGAATATATATATATAATCAGCTAAAAGTTTTTAATTGGTTTTCTATAACACAAGCTGATTGTGATGTCGAAGCCCAATTAGGCAATTTTCTTAGTGTCTTAACCGATGCAATTGACAAAAACCTACCACTTCAATCTAGGACGGTTAAAAATAATCAGCATTCTTGTAAAGTAAGCTGGTTTAATGACAATCTTAGGAATATGAGGGGTAGGCTACAAGCATTAAGTCTCATGCACAAACAAAATCCAATTCTGGTCCCCAAAAACATAGTCAGTAACTATAAACTTCAATATAGGAAAGCGATAACCAACTCCAAAAAAACTGCCCATGATAATTTTATTAACATTGCAACAAATAAATCTCAAGCAATGTGGCAAATCATAAATTCTCATAGGAACGCTACCCCTACCCCTGAGGGTACTCGGCTTAGTGCTCATGTCTTTAATAATTTTTTTACCTCAATAGCTGACGAAATAATAAAAAACCTCCATACTACAAATTGCTCCTACAACGATTATTTAACAAACCAATATACAGGCTATAGCTTTGTTTCGAGAAGTCAGTCAAGATATGGTTCTAGATAAAATCTCAAGCCTTAAAAACAGTAGTAGCAAAGACTGCTATGACATTAACTCTAAAATTATCAAACATCTTAAGGATATATTATGTAAACCTTTGACTGACATGTTTAACCACTGCATTCGTGTAAGTAAATTCCCATCTCATCTTAAGCTAGCAAAAGTAATACCCATCTTTAAGAACAAGGGTGATCCCAAGGATCAAACCAACTACAGGCCGATATCATTGTTGCCATTAATAGCAAAAAAAAATTAATCACTGCTAAAAGATCAAATGAATGAATATTTTGAACAAAATGGCATTTTTTCACCAAACCAGTTTGGTTTTCGCAATAAAATAAGTACTACCTTAGCCATAGATCGACTAATTGGGTTTGTGGCTGAAGGCCTTGATAATAAACAGAACACTTATGCTACCTTCTTTAATTTGACAAAAGCGTTCGATTGTATTTCTTTCGAAATCCTCTATAAAAAACTAATTCACTACAATTTTCACCAAAGCAGTATAGCTCTTGTCAAGTCCTACCTGGGAGAGGGAGCCATTTTTTTTTCAATAATGTGGAATCAAAAAAACAGAGGATTCAGCATGGAGTTCCACAGGGCTCTGTGCTGGGTCCTCTGCTGTTCCTCATTTACATAAATGATCTGCCTAACTTCGCCAATGTCATCACTCTGCTTATAATCTTATTTGCAGACGATACCACTACGTTGATGCGTTACCACCCCTCAGACCCAATACTTCAGTGGACCCAAAATAAAGATGACCAGATTAAGAATTGGTTTTTGGCTAACAAATTAAGTCTAAATGCCGACAAGACACATAATATGAACTTTACTTTGCAAACTTCTTCATCAAACCTGGAAAGTCAGGCATCGGTTAAATTTTTGGGGGTCCACTTGGATCCAGGGTTGACTTGGAACGTTCATATCAATCATCTAAGCTCCAAGCTGTCCAAAATAGCTTTCCTAATAAGAAGCCTTTCAAAAAATGTATCCAGGGCTTACCATGTATACAGGGCTTACCATGTATACAGGGCTTATCATGGATACTTTAATTCCAATCTATCCTATGCAATTTTAAACTCGGGTCATTCCCCCAATACTGTTCAAATCTTTAAATTACAGAGACGTTGTGTCAGAATTATCGCAGGTTTAAAATATCGAGATTGTTTTAGAAATAGTTTTGCAGAACTGAGACTCCTTACACTTCCATGTACTTTTATATTTTACTGTCTAACCTACATAAAACTGAACCTAGTAAACTTCAGATCACATAGTGATATTCACTCATATTCAACTAGAAATAGAGATAATTTAGTCCTCAGCTACCACAGGTTACAACGTACAAGAAAGGGCGCCGATTACTACGGAAACAAATTTTGTAATGCTCTTCCAATAGAGATAAAAAACCTATATTTTAACTATATTAAAACCAAAGTCAAAACGTATCTTTTAAAAAATGCCTTCTATTCCATCGAAGAGTATCTAGAAAGTGATATTAATATGTAAATGTATTCGTCTCTATATTTTGATGTTTGTCTTCCTATGTATTGCTACCATTAGTATCTTACCTAATAAGCTTTTTCCTACTATTGCCATTTTTTATACTATTTTATACTAATTGTAACATTTTTCTTTTTTCTCTCTTTTTATTTTTTTATTTTTATATCTGACCTGTAAAAGCACTTTAGTGTAATACTTTGCCAATAAATAAACTAAACTAAACTAAACTGGCAAAACATCAGAGGAGCCAACTTTCGATGTGTGTTGGCAGATCTTGTGTGTTTCGGCTATGCCTAAAAAGTATGCAGTTAGTTTTTCCTGTGTTTAGAGTAATGTTTTTGGAACCAATCTGATAGTAGTTAGTAGTTAGTTTTTTGGCTCAGTTCTTGGTAGTTTTTACCAGTAATTAGTATGTTTGTGTCATCGGCATAGTTTGTTAATATAACTAAATTATCGTGTACTGTATTCAGTGAATTGTTCATATATAGAATAAACAGAATTGACCCTAATATACTGCCCTGTGGCACCCCCCTTGATACTAAAGTAGTTTCTGATAGGTAATCTATTGAATCGTCCTTTATGCATACCCTCCGGGTGCATCCAATAAGGCTAAACCAGTCCTGTGCAAGCACCTCACACCCATTTTCTTCAATTTTTGTAGCAGAAGAGTATGTCTCACAATCAAAGGCCTTCGATAGCCAAGAAAAGTGCCATTGAATCACTATCTAGAAAAAATAAAATATTTTCAACAAAACTGAATATTGCTGTGATTGTTGACTTGCTTTTCTGAAACCCATGTTGGTTATTCACAATAATCTTATTATTATCTAAAAAGGGTATCAGTCTAATACATTACAATTTCAAATAGTTTGATGGGTCTGTAGACTGATGGGTCTGTGATTATCAATCGCTAGAGGATCACTCTTTTTGAGTACAGGTATGATTGTTGTTTTCAGTCTTGTTGGATACGTTCTACCTTTCAAGGATTCGTTCATTATGTATGTTATAGGTTTTATGATGAACAGAACGATTTTTTTCAATAGTAAAAGCTGATGAGTGTTTGTTTTTAAGCCAATTTTTTTTAATTTACAAATAGAAATAGCGCATTAACCTTTAAGGTTATTAACGCGGAATACGTTACATTGTATGTGTTTGTTATAGCTACGACATATGCTGAATCAAATTCTATTGTATAGGTTTATGTTGGTGAGATAGGACAAAATATTTTCTATGTGATGGTCTTCTCCTAGTAGGTTGCTTAGATATCTGGGTATGTGGATAGCTTCTCTTGAGTTGGCGAATCTTGGGCATTCTGTGAGGACATGTTTTACAGTGTTTTACAAGATGGCGACGAACGAGAAAGACGTGTCATTATCGTTCATCTGCAAATACTGCAATAAAAATGTAAAAAACGGGATAAAATGTGTTGTTTGTGCCACATTAGCTCATCCAAGCTGTGCTAAAAGAATGAAAAACATAAAATTATGTGGACAAGGAATGGTCTGCTGCGAAAACTCCGCTGACCATAGGGATTTTAATCCTAACCTAACTCCGAACAATAACCTGATAAACGCGAGTGATGATAGAATGTATCTACTGGATAACATGTGTGATGAAAAAACTCGGTGGTTACAAGAAAAAAAAAGATAGATAGAAATAGCGCATTAACCTTTAAGGTTATTAACGCGGAATACGTTACATTGTATGTGTTTGTTATAGCTACGACATATGCTGAATCAAATTCTATTGTATATATAGGTTTATGTTGGTGAGATAGGACAAAATATTTTCTATGTGATGGTCTTCTCCTAGTAGGTTGCTTAGATATCTGGGTATGTGGATAGCTTCTCTTGAGTTGGCGAATCTTGGGCATTCTGTGAGGACATGTTTTACAGTGTTTTACAAGATGGCGACGAACGAGAAAGACGTGTCATTATCGTTCATCTGCAAATACTGCAATAAAAATGTAAAAAACGGGATAAAATGTGTTGTTTGTGCCACATTAGCTCATCCAAGCTGTGCTAAAAGAATGAAAAACATAAAATTATGTGGACAAGGAATGGTCTGCTGCGAAAACTCCGCTGACCATAGGGATTTTAATCCTAACCTAACTCCGAACAATAACCTGATAAACGCGAGTGATGATAGAATGTATCTACTGGATAACATGTGTGATGAAAAAACTCGGTGGTTACAAGAAAAAAAAAGTGTAACAAGTGTGAAGTCACAAAAAACTCAAACCAGAACATACACACAACTACGGCAAATACCCATCCAGAAGTCAAGGACAAAGCAGGAGCTTTGGCAGTGTCTAAAGTACCGGCAACGGAAACAAATAGTCGTGAAACTGAAACTAAAAGTAAACAGTATATAAGGAGAAAAGAAGTCAGCGCTGCTGTTGAAGAAGTGAAAACGCTTTCTGTAATCGGAAATATTCAGAACCTTCATAAAGAAGAAATATATCAAAGGCAAAACCAATATATAAACAATTCTTCAGATGAATGGAGCCATGTTCAGAACAAGAGGAAAAGACGCAAATTCTTGGTTGGCCGAACAGAGGATACTTGCGTGGTGGAAACTATACCAAAAGTCGTATCCTTACATGTAACGCGCCTCCATCCAAAAACAAAACCAATTGATCTAAAGAACTTTTTAGCTCTTCATATTCCTGATGTCGAATGTGAGCCACACAACTCTAGAAAACCAGAAGTCTATTCATCAATGAAGGTAACTAAAAAAACAATTTCTAAAACAAGCTTGGCGAAGTGAATCCTGGCCCAGTGGAGCTTTGCTATCATTTTTTGGAAGAAGGAGGACACCAACAAAAGAGGTGGGTCCTCACCCCAAACGAATAGCGTAAATAATAGCCGAATGATTCTGGAGAATGCGAAGAAATTTTAGTTAATAATTATGATCTTTTACTATCCAACATTAGTGGACTAAACCAATATAAAATAGATGATCTCACAGTAAACTATTCTAACTCTAATTTAAAAATGTTGTGCTTCACAGAAACATGGATCCCTAATGACGATATCACAAATCTTTGTATACCAGGATATAAACTCATCAACTTCTTTGGTCGATCTCAATTTACTAGAGGAGGTGTTGCTATTTATGCCCATCAAGAGCTAATCACAGAACCTATATCTTTATGTACATGTGTTGAGAAGGACATAGAAATATGTGGATTGAAATGGAATATTGATTCATTTCAGTCAATTATTTTAGTATGCTATAGATCTCCATCAGGTAATTTTAATGTATTTTTCGATAACATAAATCATATTCTTGAAAATCTCTTCAAACACAAAACTTATGTATTTCTAACTGGTGACTCCAATGTCAACTCTATGACTGATCACCAGGCTAGTAATTTCGATATGCTCCTCGAATCGTATGGATTATATCCTAGGAATCATATACCTACTCGCTGGTGCAATGTACTGGACCAAATATACTCTAACTTTGAGGAATGTCTCTGTAACGTAGATATTAATACTGAATCAGACCATGACACACTTCTATTAAAAATTAATGTACCAACTAAAATAAGTAACAATGGTAATACAAGAAATACAAGCACTAGAAGAATCACTAGTAACAGCCAAATTGATAATCTTATTTCGTGCTTAACAAACGAACGATGGCATGGTGTATTCTCAGCTGATGGAACAGATTCCAAATTCGACAAATTTTACGATACATTGATGCACTATTTTAACGTAAACTGTCCGATCAAAAACGAAAAAGTTCGAAACAAAACTAACAAACTATGGGTCACTAACGAGGTGAAAGAATCATCAAAAAACCTAAAAAAATTATATGTGTTACAAAAATCCTACCCCCAGTCAGAAAATATTTATAGAGAAGCTAGAATACAACATAGAGCACTTGTTAAAAGTACAAAAAGTCAATTTTATTTCAATAAAATAAATAACTCTTCAAACAAAAATAAAACAACATGGCAAGTTATAAATGAACTAAATGGTAAAACAAAAACTATGACACACATGAAAATAAAAGACGGCAATGAAATACTAGATGAACCCTCAAAATAGCAAATAAGTTCAATGACTTTTTATAAAAAACCCAAAGACACCATAAACAACATATATAATCCCGATATTGTTATTCAATACCCTAATAATGACTTTCAAACTAATAGATGTTTATTGCCCATGTAACGGAAAATGATGTTCTTGAAATAATTAAAAACAAAATAAAAAATAAACCCTCCTATGGCTTTGATGGAATTTCTGGAACTGTCATCAAAAAGATAGGACCCCACATACTTGCACCTTTAATGCATATTATAAATTCATCTTTTACAGAAGGGAAATTTCCCTCTAAGTCGAAAACTTCCATAATTATTCCTATTTTGAAAAAAGGATGCTCAGTACCCTCGGTTTTATCGAAGATAATTGAATATGCCATGATTGATCAGTAGAAAAATCGAAATAAACGGTTTTCTTCACATAAAGGATTCAATATAAAATTGAACCAGAAAATGGTAGATCTCAGGTGAAACAACTACTTTCCTGCAAATACCAGCAACGTTGATGATATTCACTGAAAATCCATGCAACTTCCATATAAATCAATGGACTGAATGCAAATGTTTCTTTCTGTTAAGCTCGATTATGTTTAATTTATGTCGTGTTCACCTAACAATCCGCATACCGGTTTCAGGCTTCTTGGCCCTCATCAGTCACGAGTAGTCAACCAGCCAAAGGTCCAAGAACTCTGGCTGAAGTGAGACCAGCGTAAACAAACCATCATCGAGCTTGTAACACCTATAGGTACGCCGGAAAAGATAAACTTTAACTGGCGGTACCTGTAGGCAGAAAAACACTCGAAATCTCCCACCTCGATAGGTTTCTAAATAAAGATTCCTTCTCGAGTAGGGTGGCAAGCCGTCTAGCATAAAGTGAAAGATAAGTGCCATGTGAAGTGGAATGAATAGAAAAATCGAAATAAACGGTTTTCTTCACATAAAGGATTCAATATAAAATTGAACCAGAAAATGGTAGATCTCAGGTGAAAAACAACTACTTTCCTGGCAAATACCACGCAGAACGTTGAATGATATTCACCTGAAAATCCATGCATACTTCCATATAATATCAATGGACATTGAATGCAAATGTTTCTTTCTGATAAGCTTGATTATGTTTAATTTATGTCGTGTTCACCTAACAAACCGTTTATTTCGATTTTTCTATTCATTTTCCCCTTCACATGGCACTTATCTTTCACTATATGCTAGACGGGCTTGCCACTCTACTGAGAGGAATCTTTATTTAGAAAGCTATCGAGGTGGGAGATTTTCGAGTGTTTCTTTCTGTCACTAGGTACCGCCAGTTAAAGTTTATCTTTTCGGTACCTATAGGTGTTACAAGCTCGATGATGGTTTGTGTTGTGTCTCACTTCAGCCAGAGTTCTTTGGACCTTTGGCTGGTTGACTACTCCGTACTGATGAGGGCCAAAAAGCCTGAAACCGGTATGCGGATTGTTAGGTGAACGACATAAATTAAACATAATTGAGCTTATCAGAAGAAACATTTGCTTCAATGTTCATTGATATTATATGGAAGTATGCATGGATTTTCAGGTGAATATCATTCAACGTTCTGCATGGTATTTGCCAGGAAAGTAGTTGTTTTCACCTGAGATCTACCATTTCTGGTTCAATTTTATATTGAATCCTTTATGTGAAAACCGTTTATTTCGATTTTCTATTCATTCCACTTCATGGCACTTATCTTTCATGATTGATCAGCTTACGAACTTTTAAACAAGTACCAAATAATTAGTGATAATCAACATGGCTTTCGCACAAAACACTCTACATTGTCCGCAATAACATGCGTTCTATGAAGAAGTTATTGAAGCCATTGAAAACGGTGAGAGCCCGACGGAATCTTTTTGTGACTTCAATGTGCTTTTGACTCGTTCACCATGGCACACTACTAAATATGTTATACGATACGGAATCAGGGGTAATATTTATGACTGGTTTAACTCGTACTTTAAAGATAGAGGTCAACGGTAAAATATCGAATCTGGAAAATCTGTTTTTCATCAATGGACATTAATGCACTAGGGTTCCACAAGGATCTATATTGGGCCCTGTACTGTTTATCTTATATATAAATGACTTGCCCTTGATTTTACCAGATACTTTTACCACTTTATATGCAGATGACTCCACTTTACTAATTAAAGATAAACATTTTGACTCATTACAAACAAAATCACGAGCTTAGTCAACAAATTATCTGTTTGGTCCTCTGACAGATCGTTGTTACTTAACTCTGGTAAAACCAACTATACATTTCATACTCATCAAAACTCAAACATACCGACACTAAACGTCAAATTAAATAATACTACCATTGATTTAATAACAGATGTCAAATTTCTAGGGTATTCTTCGATTCCACCCTGTCTTTTAGAACTCACTGTAATAAACTATGTAAAGTTCTGAATTCTAAATGTTATCAATTGAGAAACCTAAAAGTGCATTAAGTTTGGATCATCTCCTAAAATTCTACCACGCTGAAATTCACTCAGAAATTCTTATGGAATTATTTTATGGGGAAACACTCCAGCTGCACATAGTGTCTTCCTATGTCAGAAGCGTATCTTAAGATGTCTCGTAGGCTGTCCACCTGACCACTCATGTCGAAACATTTTTAAAGAACATAAAATATTAACAGTCAGTAGCATATTAATTCTTGAACTGTTGACATATGTCCGCAGTTGATTGTGATTCTATACTCGGGGCCCATCAGATCGATCAATTCGTGTTTCGAATGGTTTTCGAATGAGTATAGGGGTTGCATGTAGTCTGAAATTATTTCGAGTTCTTCGATGTTGATTACATGAGTGATTCTGGTATGTCAGTTGTTCGGATTCTTCAGTTTTTGTTTGTGTCAGTCTGTATGCACTCATCCTGGCCTCTCCAATGACATGTAAGTCAAGGGGTTCGAGGTTTAGGATGATTTCCATTACAGCTGTTGGAGTGCTATTCTTTGCACCCGTGATACAGAGGCAGGCAAGCCTCTGGATTTTCTAAGGTTGGTTTTGCCTGTCTTTGATTTGTTTTTGGCCACCATAAGAGTGAGCCATAAGTTATTCTTGGTCTTATTACCGGTGTGTGAAGCCAGTGCATGGCTTTCGGTTTGAGCCCCAGGTTTTTTCCAAAGCTCTCCTGCACATCATGAAGGTTATCTTGCTTTATTGGTTACATGTTGAAGATGCGGGTTTCAGGTTAGTTTCTTGTCAGAATCAGCCCTAGATATTTCACCTGCTCTACTACTTGTAATGTTTCACCGAATAGTCTGGGAGTATAAGGATCCCCATGTTTCTTCTCCGGGTGAAGGGAGTATGTGTTGTTTTGTTCATTTGCCCTTAGGTCTCTCTGTTACACCATTCCTCTACTGTCCTCAGTGCATTTTGCATTAGCTCTGAGGTTGTTCGAGTATTCTTTCCTTGATGAGGATGACCAAGTCATCTGCATACCCTTGAGTAATACCCTTGGTTATTCAGAGAAATTAGCAGTTCATCTACAACCATGTCCCACAGAAGGGAGAGTATGCCCCTGTGGGGTATCTCTGGAAATTTCAACCTGCTCTGTTTCCTCGAACATGTTGGCTTGGACCAGTCTATTGTGAAGCATTGAGGGGTATCCACCTGCAGGTGGTTTCGTCAATGCCTCTTCAGTGTAGAGACCATACTTTCAAAGGAGGTGTTGTCAAAGGCTCCTTCGATGTCTATAAAGTGCATAGTGCAATTTCTTTGTTTGCTAGAGACTCTTCAAAGCTTGAAACAAGCTGATGAAGTGCTGTCTCGCATGATTTTCCTGTTAGATAGGCATGTTGGTTTTGATGTAAAAGGGCCGTTCTACAAGGCGGTTTCCCTTATGTCTCTATCTATCAGTTTTCTGAGCCTTTCAGAAGAAATTACGATAGGCTTATTGGTCTGTATGTCTTTGCCTGGTCGTATGGGTCCCCTCAGGTTTTGGAATAAAGACCACGTTTACAGTTTTCCAGGTTTGAAGTAGCCATCCCAATGCTAGGCTCAGCCTGTACAGTCTGCACAGTTCTGGTGCTAGATATTCAATTCCGCTCTGAAGTAGTATGGGAAATACTCCATCTGGGCCCGGAGACTTGTAAGGCTTGAAGGAGTTTATTGCCCACACTACTTTTGAATGAGTTACCGTTCGTTTAGCCACTTCCCAGTCTGCCCTTTTTGCCCTCAAATGAAGGTTTGCAGGGATTTCATATCTGGGGTTTTGATTTGTGGTGACAGTGGATCCTGGGAAGTGTGTATGGAGCAAGAGTTATATAGTTTCCTTCCAGTGTTGGGTGATTGTCGTTGGGTTTTGAGAGTCCCCAACGGATTGATGGGGTCTTTGTAAAGGATGCGGTGGAGTCTTGCTCTTTCTGATGTTTGTTCTATGTTCTCCCAGCACTTCCTCCATGACTTTCTTTGTTCCCCTCTGATTTTTTTGTTGTATTCTGTGAGAGTTTTTGAATAATCCTCCCAGTCACCAGTTTTTCATACGATTAAATAGTTTGCGCGTTTTATTTCTAAGATATGTGAGTTCGGTGTTCCACCAGCTCACTTTACCTTTAGTGGTGCTGCGCTTCAAAGGGATATGAAGTTATTATGGCCTCCTGCAGGTTCTTCAAGGAGGTCTCGTCGATTTAGAAGACAAGAGTTAGACCCGAGGCCTCCTCTTGTCTCTTGATGACAAGCCATGCTCAGTTGGGTTAACTTGGGCTTCTTCACCCTTGCAGTGCTCTCCGTGGAAGAGGGTTGACTTCTCTGTGAGCGGTCCCTCTTCTTGTTCGGAGTTTCTGGCTGCCTGCTGCTTCCAGCGATGCTGGGAGTTCGTTCAGGGAAGCCAGTTTTTGCTTCTGGGTGTGGATCGCGTCGGTTGCTTCGGCGTTATTCTGGGTTTAATTTCTTCCCCAGCTGCCTTGGCCTCCGCGATCCGCACCTGTCTTCTAGCAGCTCCTGAGAGCTTTTTACGCGCCAGATGTAAACGATTTACATCTGACGCGACGTGCCTTAGGGCAGGTGTTTCTGGAGGTTTAGCGGAACTGCCACTGCCTCCAGAGAGTTTCCTGTTCTCTGTTTCCGGGAGTTTCTCAGTAGGTTTTCGACCATCTGCTGATCCCTCCTCGGTTGGGTTTGCGGTTTCTGGTGCCGAGTGCGATTCAACTGGAATCTCCTCGACTTCCATACCCGCTATCGGTGTTGGGTCTTCTTCAACTGGAAGTTCCCCAGGGTTGTTTTTCTTTATGGTTTCCATTTTGTTCCCACGAGTGTAGGGGAAAGGGTCGTCCACACCTGCGGTGCCCCCTGCGCAGGTGTAAGGCAGATTACTCTGGGAGGTCGCCATGTATCCCAGAGGCTCCGTTTGTGATACCTGACTGGCTCAGGTATCATCCATCCCTCGGCACGGGTTGCTTGACGCCTTGGATTAAACCATGTTGTGGTGGCATTTGGTTTGAGATTGACTTAGAGATCCGCAGGCTTTGACCATTTCTGGTCATTCCCACTGGATTTTCTTTGTCAACCCCGTTATCCAGCGATACCACTTGGAGGTAGCCACCTATGTTTCCGTAACCCATCTTCATCTCTCGTTGGAGGTGAACATGTGTTGACGCCAACTACTCGCCAGCTATCACAAGTGTTTTTATTTACTATTGACTGCCTGGGCATACTATGATGGCACAATTTTCAAAGTTTATTTTTTAACGTTTTTGAATTGATATACGGAGAATCAAACACACACGTCTACTCTCGATCGATACTCTGTAAACTGTA
Source organism: Gonioctena quinquepunctata (assembly GCA_018342105.1). Lineage (NCBI taxonomy): Eukaryota > Metazoa > Arthropoda > Insecta > Coleoptera > Chrysomelidae > Gonioctena > Gonioctena quinquepunctata. The sequence continues at coordinate 525,379 of JAFIRS010000738.1, read as the reverse complement.
ATGGTATAAAACTGTATAACTGAAACTGAAGGTATGGGGGTTGAATTCGGGAAGATCGGGATCCTGTGCATTGTTTGAAATGTTATTGTTAATTAATAGGTTAGGAATGTTGCTGAAGTAGTTCTTGAAGTGTTCTGCTATTGTCTGGGGGTCATTTACTTGGTTTCCTTCAATGTTTACAGGACTATCTGTGTTATCCTCAGATTTTGTGTGACTCTTAATAATTTTCCACGCTGTTCTGGTATTATTATTGAAATGCACAATAAGGGATGTGTTGTAGATTTTTTTTGGGTTCATTTAGTAGTGTTGTATACAGTTTCTTGTATTTTTTGTAGTAGTTCATAGTCAATTGTAATAGTTGTTGTTGTTTATTCACACAAACATACAGATACAATACAATAATACAATAAGATATAATAATAATAAAATATAAGCATGTCACTTATTGATGAATCAATGCAGTCGCATCACATTTTGATCAAAAAGAATATATCACAGTTAGTTTAGTTTACATTTGTTTGTGACTGGTTAATTGTTAGAAAAAAAAAATAAATATATACATATATAGATAAAGTGATTTAAGATCACAAAGTATCGTAGTACAGATATTGTATGAGATACGAACACTATTAAAAGTAGAATTGGAAAAACAGTGACAAAGTACAGACAATGTATGAGATACAAACACTATTAAAAGTAATATTTAAAAACATTTTTATCATTTCTATTGTCAAATATAATTGTTGGTGGTGCGGATAGGCAAGCAGCAGAACGCCGTTCATATCAGGTCCAGTTTAAAGTCTACATTACTAAGGTATTCCGTTTCAGAGTAAAAGCAGTTTTGTACGAAATGGTTTTTCAGAGCCCTTTTGAATTTAATCTCTGTTAGTTGTTTGGAGTTTTCTGTTAGATGGTTATATAGTTTTACATCTAAAGTATTTTTCTTTCTGGTCTGAAAGAATTACAAGATCTTGTATTATGATCAGTGAAATTGTGAGTTCAATTTGAAGTGTTCCTTTTTCTATGAATTTCAAGCAGAGTTTCATAGATATTGAGTGACGGTAATGCCATAATTTTTAGTTTTATGAATATTGGCTTACAGTGTTCCCTGGGGCTAGCACCTACCATAATCCTTATTACTCGTTTCTGGAGTTTGAATATTCTGTGTGCACTGTATGAGTTACCCCAAACGGATATTCCATAACTTATGTGGCTATGGAATAGTGCATAGTAGCAAGTTTTTAAAGTATCAATTGAGAATAGCATTTTCAAGTTGCGTATTACAAATATGATGCTGGAGAGCTTTCTACTCGTAGAGTCTATGTGTGCAGACCAATTTAATTTATCGTCAAAAGTAATTCCAAGTAGCTTTACATTATTACCAGTACTTTGTGTTGTATCAGAACTGAAAATTATATTTTTATTTTTATTTTCATTTAGTTTCAAATTGTTAATTCTGAACCACTTCTGAGTTTTGACATGCTATTTAAAATTTCAGTTTTTAATTCATTCAGATTTATAGATGTTGTATCAGAACTGAAAATTATATTTTTATTTTTATTTTTTAATTTCAAATTGTTACTTTTGGTAGGATATGAATAATGAAATAAGTCATTCAGGTAGATTAAAAAAGTGTAGGGCCTAATATAGAGCCTTGGGAACTCCATGTTCAATAATATTGTAGTCTGAGAGGGGTATTGTTGAAAGAGACAGACTGTTTTCTATCTGATAGATAGGATTGAAATAGGCTTAAGGTTTTACCCGTATGCCACACTTGTAAAGTTTTTCTAGTAGACGATTGTGTGAGACACAATCAAAGGTTTTTGAAAGGTCGATAGTCCTTCCTCCAGACCGCCGACTATGTCCCCACAATATCTCGAATAGCTTGTGTGGTATTACATTTTTCCTAAAGCCATACTGATTACAGTTTGGTATTTTATTTTTCTAAGAAAATTACTAGTCGGTTATTCAGAATACGTTCAAAAAAGTTCCGATTATTGGTATGATTGATATGAGTCGGTAGTTCTCAGTTCGATTGCCATTTTCAAGGGTAGTACTTTGGTAACTTTTAATGCGTCAGGAAAAGTCCCTTCTGAGATACATAAGTTATAAAGTACTATTAAAATATCTACTAAACTAGTAAATATTTGAGTGATCTTATTTTATTCAGGCCTTATATGTCTGTACATTAGAATTTTTCAAGCTATCCAAAGCTGTCATTATTTCATCCTAGTCACTGGAGTAAAAAAAATTACATGCATGGAGAAACAGATGTATTTGTGAAGATAAGTGCCGTGTGAAGTGGAATGAATAGAAAAATCGAATTAAACGGTTTTCTTCACATAAAGGATTCAATATAAAATTGAACCAGAAAATGGTAGATCTCAGGTGAAAAAACAACTACTTTCCTGCAAATACCACACAGAACGTTGATGATATTCACCGAAAATCCATGCATATTTCCATATAATATCAATGGACATTGAATGCAAAAAGTTTCTTTCTGATAAGACTCGATATGTTTTAATTATGTACGTATTCACTAACAATCCATAACCGGTTTCAGGCTTCTTGGCCTCATCATACGGAGTAGTCCAAGCCAAGGTCAAAGAACTCTGGCTGAATTGAGACCTAGGTAAACAAACCATCATCACTTACCAAAAGTGCGGAAAGATAAACTTTAACTGCAGTACCTAGTGACAGAAAGAAACACTCGAAAATCTCCACCTCGATAGGTTTCTAAAAAAGATTCCTTCTCAGTAGATGTAGCCGTCTCATATAGTGAAAGATAAGTGCCATGTGAAGTGGAATTGAATAGAAAAATCGAATTAAACGGTTTTTTTCACATAAAGGATTCAATATAAAATTGAACCAGAAAATGGTAGATCTCAGGTGAAAAACAACTACTTTCCTGGCAATTACCACAGAACGTTGAATGATATTCACCTGAAAATCCATGCATACTTCCATATAATATCAATGGACATTGAATGCAAATGTTTCTTTCTGATAAGCTCGATTATGTTTAATTTATGTCGTGTTCACCTAACAATCCATACCAGTTTCAGGCTTCTTGGCCCTCATCAGTACGGTGTCAACCAGCCAAAGGTCCAAAAAACTCTGGCTGAAGTGAGACACAACGTAAACAAACCATCATCGAGCTTGTAACACCTATAGATGCGCGGAAAAGATAAACTTTAACTGGCGGTACCTAGTGACAGAAGAAACACTCCGAAATCTCCCCCCTCGATAGGTTTCTAAATAAAAGATTCCTTCTCAGTAGGAGTGGCAAGCCCGTCTAGCATATAGTGAAAAATAAGTGCCATGTGAAGTGGAATGAATAGAAAAATCGAATTAAACGGTTTTCTTCACATAAAGGATTCAATATAAAATTGAACCAGAAAATGGTAGATCTCAGGTGAAAAACAACTACTTTAAAAAAAATGGTAGATCTCAGGTGAAAAAACGTTTCTTGGACATTGAATGCAAATGTTTCTTTCTGATAAGCTCGATTATGTTTAATTTATGTCGTGTTCACCTAACAATCCGCATACCGGTTTCAGGCTTCTTGGCCCTCATCAGTACAGGTAGTCAACCAGCCAAAGGTCCAAGAACTCTGGCTGAAGTGAGACACAAGCGTAAACAAACCATCATCGAGCTTGTAACACCTATAGGTACGCCGGAAAAGATAAACTTTAACTGGCGGTACCTAGTGACAGAAAGAAACACTCGAAAATCTCCCACCTCGATAGGTTTCTAAATAAAAGATTCCTTCTCAGTAGGATGGCAAGCCCGTCTAGCATATAGTGAAGATGAGTGCCATGTAAAGTGGAATGAATAGAAAAATCGAATTAAACGGTTTTCTTCACATAAAGGATTCAATATAAAATTGAACCAGAAAATGGTAGATCTCAGGTGAAAAACAACTACTTTCCTGGCAAATACCACGCAGAACGTTGAATGATATTCACCTGAAAATCCATGCATACTTCCATATAATATCAATTGACATTGAATGCAAATGTTTTTTTTCTGATAACTCGATTATGTTTATTTATGCGTGTTCACCTAACAATCCGCATACCGGTTTCAGGCTTCTTGGACCTCATCAGTACGGAGTAGTCAACCAGCCAAAGGTCCAAGAACTCTGGCTGAAGTGAGACACAGCGTAAACAAACCATCATCGAGCTTGTAACACTATAGGTACGCCGGAAAGATAAACTTTAACTGGCGGTACCTAGTGACGAAAGAAACACTCCGAAAATTTCCCACCTCGATAGGTTTCTAAATAAAAGATTCCTTCTCGAGTAGGAATTGTGCAAGCCCGTCTAGCATATAGTGAAGATAAGTGCCATGTGAAGTGGAATGAATAGAAAAATCAATTAAACGGTTTTCTTCACATAAAGGATTCAATATAAAATTGAACCAGAAAATGGTAGATCTCAGGTGAAAAACAACTACTTTCCTGGCAAATACACGCAGAACGTTGAATGATATTCCCTTGAAAATCCATGCATACTTCCATATAATATCAATGGACATTGAATGCAAATGTTTCTTTCTGATAAGCTCGATTATGTTTAATTTATGTCGTGTTCACCTAACAATCCGCATAGCGGTTTCAGGTTTCTTGGCCCTCATCAGTACGGGTAGTCAACCAGCCAAAGGTCCAAGAACTCTGGCTGAAGTGAGACACAACGTAAACAAACCATCATCGAGCTTGTAACACCTATAGGTACGCCGGAAAAGATAAATTTTTAACTGGCGGTACCTAGTGACAGAAAGAAACACTCGAAAATCTCCCACCTCGATAGGTTTCTAAATAAAGATTCCTTCTCAGTAGGATGGCAAGCCCGTCTAGCATATAGTGAAAATAAGTGCCATGTGAAGTGGAATGAATAGAAAAATCAATTAACGGTTTCTTCACATAAAGGATTCAATATAAAATTGAACCAGAAAATGGTAGATCTCAGGTGAAAAAAGTTAAAGTTTATCTTTTCGGTACCTATAGGTGTTACAAGCTGATGGTTTGTTTCGTTGTGTCTCACTTCAGCCAGAGTTCTTTGGACCTTTGGCTGGTTGACTACCCCGTACTGATGAGGGCCAAGAAGCCTGAAACCGGTATGCGGTTGTTAGGTGAACACGACATAAATTAAACATAATCGAGCTTATCAGAAAGAACATTTGCATTCAATGTCCATTGATTATATGGAAGTATGCATGGATTTTCAGGTGAATACTATTCAACGTTCTGCGTGGTATTTGCCAGGAAAGTAGTTTTTTCACCTGAGATCCATTTCTGGTTCATTATATTGAATCCTTTATGTGAAGAAACCGTTATCGATTTTCTATTCATTCCACTCCATGGCACTTATCTTTCACTTTGCAAACGGCTCCTTCCTGAAGAATCTTTATTAGAAACCTACGTAATTTTCGGTGTTTCTTTCTGTCGCAAAGCGCCAGTTAAAGTTATCTTTCGGCGTCGGGTGACAAGCTTCGATGATGGTTTTGAATGTGTCAGATTCTTTGGACCTTTGGCTGGTTGATTTCCGTACTGATGAGGCCAGAACTAACCCGTATGCAGTTAGGTGAACGCGACATAAACCACAATCAGCTTATCGAAAAAACTTTTGCATTAATGTCAGTATTATAGGGAAGTATCATGAATTTTCAGGTGAATACATTCAACGTTCTGCGTTATTTGCCAGAAATAGCATTTTCACCTGAATCTACCATTTGGCAATATATTGAATCCTTTAGTAAGAAAACCGTTAATCGATTTCTAGATTATTGTGTCGTGTACATAAATGTACATCTTTAGGGAAAGAATCGATAATGTTTCTTGCAACCGGGTAAAATAGTCGTTAAAATAGTTTGGGTGATGTCACAGGCAAATGTCCTATTTTTGGAATTTATTTCTATGATAGTTAATAAGTTTCCAGCAGTCTCGAGTAACATTATCTGACTGCAAAATAAATTGTTCATAGGCTAGTTTTTCCTTCATAGAAATGTTCTGTTGGTATTTTTTTTAAATGAATTGTAATTAACATAGTTTTCAAAAGCGTCAGCTATTATTTTCAATGATGAAAGAATATTTCTCATACCTTTTAGTTCGTTGTCAAACCATTGGACTAGGCTATTTTTTATTTTCATTAATTTTGTTTAAGATGTAGTTCCATTAAGGATTTCAATGTTTCTATTAGAAACTGTGCAATATCGGTAGAGGACATATCAGAATTCATGACTGTTGACCAGTCTCTATTTTGTAGTGAATTTTTCATTTTATTTATGCTCTTTGTATTCATGCATCTTTTGTATGCTGGTTGATGTACAGTTTGGGGAGTTTATTGTTTTAAGAGTGAGATATTTGTGCTCTATGATCTGCTATGCCTGGTTGATGACTCCAGACAGTAGAAATTGTTCATCAATGTTCGTAATTATATTATCCAAGCATGTACTAGATTTTGCTGTGACTCTTGTGTATTAATCTATTATACACGTAAACCAAATGAAAATTTCTAAAATAAATTGAAATTACTATTACCAGTTCTATAGATAGTTATAGTCCATCCCAAAATCAATTGCAGAAGCTGTTTCTATAGGTAGCAAATAAAAACTCACTTTGCTAACAGGTGTATATCGAAGACGGACGAAAAATAATCTGTACTACTTGTATACAGTCTCCGTCGGCACAAAGGCCCGCTGGTCAAGCGTGGACTTGAGTGATGCTGTCTGTTCTACAACCGATTCATCTGGGCCAATCAAGTCGGACATCAATGCTTGCAGGTTTTGTCTATACGATGGGAGGTCATAAATCACGCGTTATATTTGTGTTTTAATAGGTCTGAAAAATTAAAACCAGTAGCGTCTGTGGTTTGGTGTGTGCGATCCAAATACGTTTTAGGATATTAAAATATTTAAATAAAATTAGTTATCTCCGTCACTGCTGCTCACAGGATTTCGCGCAAGACTTTTTATGCTTCTGCAATTGATATTGGGAAAACTATACCAATATTATGTTTAGAACAATTTCATTTGCAAATAATTCTCCCTCGGGTTAGCATGTTATATCAGATATATTTATAGGTTTAGTTTTTATTTTATTGTTGCCGAAAATCGCGACACCTCCATGTTCTTTGTTTGTCCTACAGAAGATGTCAGTAAGGAATATTCATACAGCTGTATAGTCGCTAGCTCTATTTCTTTTAACCAGTGTTCAGAAACAGATTAAATCATATTTATTGTCAAGAAAAACAAGTCTGATCAATTTTGTTGTTCAAACTTTGTGTATTTATATGCAAAATATGTACCGATGTTTCATGAACAGGCTACTACCCGCCTCTCCCCACCACTTACAGTTTTGAGTTTTGCGATATTTTTAGTTTTGTTATATGAGGATCCAACTGAATCGTTGCAATCTAATATATTATCTGGATTTTGTTCTTGGTTATTTCACTTTCTTCTCTTGCATTTGGTTCTAGCTTTCACTTGTGACTGAGAACCCATCTCTGTTGCTGGTGTCCTTCTTCCAAAAATTATACTAGGGCACCACTGGGCCATGTTTCACTTCGCCAAATTGTCTCTTGAGTGTTACTTTCATTGATCATAAACGTCTGGTTTTCTTGAGTTATGAAGTTCACATTCAACATCAGGAATATGCAGAGCTAAAAAGTTATTTAAATCATTTGGTTTTTTTTTTGGATGGAGTCCAGGAAGTGATCGCTGTCAGTATAGGTATGGGAGAACTTCTCATGACATGCTTGTGAGGAGAGTTGGGTCGCATATAGTCAGATCTAGAACAGAAGTGGTTCCGTTGAATGAGTTGAAACATATATTTGCCCATCGTTGAGTAGTGTGAGGTTGGTGTTGTTGTAGAATGTGTCCTCTTGTGCTGGTGTCATCCTTCCCAGATGATATTGTGAGCGTTGAAGTCCCCATGATTATTGGGGTGATGGTATTTGGTCAAATAAGGCAAGGAGCTCCTGGAGGTAACATTTTGGTTGGGAGGGGATGTAGCACAAACGTTTTAAAAGGGGATGGAATATTTCTAGATTTGAGATATGTATGGGGAACGCCCCGCTTGTTTTGGGTTTCCCTTTTTAAAAGAACCAATAGTTTGTAGGTTGTGTTCCTTATTTTACAAAATTGGTCTCCTGGAGACTTTTCCGATAAATGTGTTCTGATATGGGGGTTGAACATTTCTAGGTGTCTGTAGAGGCCGTTTATATTCCACTAGATAATATTTTTAATAGACATTTTTTTAGTAGATATCTTGGATATTTCCCCGGGGAAATTTTGGGGTCTAGGTACTCAGTATTTTACGAAGTTTGGTGCTCTTGATTTTATGCCCTTTTTGGAAGAATGGGTAAATTTTCCAATTTATAAGGAGAGTAGATCTTTGGTGTAGGTAAGGCGTGCTAATGGGGCCCCTGGCCATGTGTTTTCGAAAGAACCACAACTTGTTGATAGTTGAGGATAAAAGGTGGTATGGGAATAGATAATTTCCCTTTGGGAAAGGAAAAGGGACGGAGTTGTTTTTCGGTGGGGTTGGTGATTAAGTCGAGGGGTCTGATTCGGATGTTTTGGTGCCTCTGGAAAGGTGTGTTCTGTTTACTTGGTGTGAAGTTTTCGGGAGTGCCCATTTGGGTATGGGGGTTGGGAGTTTATTTTAATTTTCCAAATTTTTGAGAGAAGGTACACTGTTTTGATATTGTTCTGGTTGTTTGCATTTATGGTAGGATATATCATCTCTGGAGGGAATAGACGGTATTTTCGAAAGTTAGGAGATAGATTTGGGGACTGGGGGTTTTTCAGGGGGGAGATACACACTTTTCTTAGCTCATTATGTGACTGTATTCAGGATTAGTCACGCCTGTTCAAGAAAGTTATCGAGGATATACATTTTAGGCCTATTTGGGTGAGTTCATTCTCTAGAACATGGTGTGGTATTGACGGGTTTACATTGGACATGACAAGGCTTTGCGGGGGGTTATCAGTTTTAGAGCATGTAGGGTTTGCCCATTTTAGTTGTATGGAGCCATGATGGTTCATAAAGTATTCTACTTGGTTTCTGTCAGAAAGATATTTCAGATTCGATTATTGGATATCCTGGATGAAAACAGTATATTTCTGGGGCCGATTAAGAATCCCAGGACAAATATGTATTCTTGTAGTTTCATATGGATGGAGTTGAATATTATGCTTTATTTGAAGGAAACTGGATTTGTGTAGTGCAGATGAGGTACGTTTAGGGTTGATTATATTTTTTCCGTTGGAGGCATATTTGGGTTATTTTGTGGGCTCCTGTAGTCAGAAACCCCCTCTGAGTTCTCTATCTTGGTTTTATTTTATATTTCGGTTTTTATTGAAGAATGTACCCAGTACAGTCCTGTCTATGTATATGATGAATATGCACTGCAATGTGATGGAAATCAAAAGCCAGAAACTGAGCTATCAGAATTGACAAGTCATTTTTTGATTACAGTTTAAGCTATGGACAGAAACGATTACATTATAGTGATGTTTAATACAAGAATGTGAGCAATACTAAAACATTGAATTCAGCACTAAAAATATTTTGTTGATCAGTAAAACTACTAATTTAATAATAATTTCTAATGTGACACTCCTGCTGTCGAATAATAAATCATAAAATAGGTAATGCTGTGAACCTCCCTTTGACTTTGAGAAACAGTTCTATCAAATTTCTTGTGGATAAAAAGAACAAGGTAGTAAATTTAATATTTGTTTTTGAACTTGAAAAATTTTTGGTCTGACCCCAAGCATAAAATGTTGTCCTTACAACAGTACACACAATTGAAGATCTAAATTTTCAGACTACAACCATCAAAGAAATGAATATATGACAAAAACTAAACTTACAGGCCTAGCTGAATACCGAAATGACTTCTATATTATATTGCATCAAAATATACAATCCTTGAAAAAACCAAACTTCGAACTAGAAATATTTCTAGAAACTTTTGAATCTCAACCATCATTTTATATGTTTTTAACCCAACACTGGTACACAGAGCAAGAACAATATCTTATTACAGTGAAGGATACCCGTTGGCTTCTGCTTTTGCAAGAACACATAAAATACATGGTGGATCTGTATTCTTGCAAAAACTCAATAGATATAAGTGAAATCTCAGAAATCAATAACAAAAGTATGGAATGTGTAATTGAATGTTCATCAGTAATCTATAAGTTTCTTGTGTTAGTATTGAATATTCATTTATTGACTTGCTACTGGAGATATTGTGTTGGTTTTTACAAATACTTTGTGAAATATTTGACCATGTCTAAAATAAATACCGGAAGTATGAAATAGTGCTCTGTGGAGACTTCAATATCAATCTGTTGAATAAAAAAAAGAAAACACCCCGTCCTTTATAATACTGTTATATGTGTACAATCTAACAAAACAAATCAATGAACCAACTACAATAACCTCAATCTTCTCGTTGTTTTCGATAATATCTTCATAAACTTCGAAAATGGCTCTCCTGGTGAAGTAGTTACATCTGCTCTATCAGATCATGAGGCTCAAATTCTTAAAATAAATAACACTAAACAGGCTGAAGCCATGACCAATGAAACGAGGACTAAAAAGGATATTTTCAGACTCAAAACTTACCCAGTTGAGAAATGAATTACAGATTTTAAAATAGGCAACACTCTACTCCTACAATGATCGAATGAAGCATATGACTACTTCTTTGGAACATTGGAAAACAACTGATGGACGTAGTTTTTCCCCTTAAAAAAAGTCTAAAATTAGTGGTAGGAAGAAAAAGTTGGATAACCACAGGTATTAGAACATCCAGTAAACATAAAAAAAACTTTATCAACAGCAGAGAAATGGAACAATCTCAAAGGAAACTTACAAAATTACTGTAGAATTCTAAAATATGTGGTGAATGAAGCAAAAAGCTATCTAATATTAATTATATTCAAGAATCAAACAATAAATCTAAGGCAGTATGGTATCTTGTTAAGGCTGGCCACTCAAATGGTGTGAAAGACTCTGTAATTAAAAATGTTGACCCATATGCAAATGATGAAACACTGGTCCTAAATAAAGTAAATAACTTTTTTATAAACAGTTGTCCTGATCTGAGTTGTGACAATTATATAGAAAAGGCTCATTTGCCAAACTTTTTTCGAAAAGAGTATATTTTTTATGCCAACAAATCCACAAAAGTTTATAATACAATCATGAATTTAAAAATACTAGATCAGTTGGTGAGGATGAAATCAGTAAAACTTCTAAATTTATGTAGCTCATGAGTTATGGAGCCTCTGTCATATCTAATAAACATGTCATTCTCAGGGTATCTTTCCTGATAAATTGAAAACAGCAATTTGTGGGCTATATTTAAAAAGGGAACAAGAGTGCCATTGACAACTACAGGCCTATAGCAATTTTGTCAAATATCTGAAAGATATTTAAAAAAATATCTTTCAAGATTGACTAACTTTTGGAATCAAACAATCTTCTATCTGACAGACAAAATGAGTTAGGAAAAATAAATCAACTATCCATCCTATCAGGCATTAGAGTAATCAATCACTGAATAAGAAACATAAAACTACTGCTGTCAATCTTGATCTGTCAAGGCATTTGATAGTGTAGACCACCTCTTGTTGCCCAAAAGTTGTCTCTTTATGGCATTAGAGGGTTGCCTCAATCTAATCATTTCATATCTCAGAAATAGATACCAATATGTGACTGAATGCAACTCAGATGGCCATTTTATATCTGGAAAATTACTTATCCTTTCGAGGTGTACCTCAGGATCAGTGCTGGGGCCCCTTTTGTATATACTTTATACCAATAACGTTCCTGAAGTGATTAGGAATATATGGTTCAATATGCTGATGACTGTTGGTCATATTCAGTTCTGATGATCAGAATCAATAAGATACAATATCACTAAAACTTTAAATACACTGGAGAAATATTTCACCATGCACAATCTGAAGCTGAATACCAATCAATCAATCAAAAATATGCTTTATTGTCGAAGACATAAATCTTATTGACAAAGCTTGTACTACAAAATATAAAAATATAGATATTTACAATTGTTTTTTTTTTCTAATAAAGAAAATAACATACATTTAAATATTCAACATAGGACATAAAATTAACAATAAGCATTAAAGTACCCACAATATAGTTAAGAAAATTAATAAATATTTATAGAAACACACAAACAATCAAAAATACTATCTGTTTACCACAAAAAATAACACAGGGTAATTATAAAGTAAAAAAAAAATATAACCGAATATCACATTGTCAAGATTAAAAATAACTAAGCACATTATTTATTTTAAAATAATTACATTATTTGGTTAAAAAAAAACTCAAATCATCCTTGGTCATAAAAAAAAATGGACAGCTTCAACCATGGCACAACATCCTTAATTCCAGTATCAAAACTTTATTTTCTTGGCATCGTTCGATTTGAAGTTGATTGGAAAAGCCACATAAGTGAACTATCAAAAAAACTTATCGAGATACTGCTATGTCAAAGTCATCTCACAGAACATATCCTCAGATGCAGCCTTGATAGCATATTATGCATATGTTCAAAGTCATAATTTGGTATGGCATCATTTTCAGAACATCTACTTTATTTAAGAAGATATCCATACTCCAGAAACGCTGCCTAAAAACATCTTCAATATTCCACGAACAGTCAGCTGTAGGTCTGTATTCATGGATAAGAAGATTCTTACCTTAACAAGTATGAACAACTATATTTGTTACTGAAAATATGTCCCTCTATACATGCTATAACCATAGAATTGTAATTATAATATACTGACTAGAAAGCGTTTCAAGCTGCGAAATGTCCCATGCATGGTGGCAGCCATTGTTGTTTATGTCCTCCTGCGTAGCGGAACAATTCCAGTGGCATTGCTTGTAATAGAAAATAGGTGTATCATAATAAAACGTTCTTTTTTTTTAATAAATGATGCATCAAGGTACAGAAATTTTGAATATAAATGTTATATAACTATGTAAAAATGTTTACTCTTCCACCCATCTATTATAATGAAGATATATGAGACATGTTTTACATATCCTTGTAATTGAATAATATTTCTATCAATATTTTTTATTGCACTATTACATCAATATTTGAAAAATGAGTAAGTTATAAGGTCACATTTGATGTGGGTGCCAGATCATAGGGGATTCAGAGATAACAAAGAAACAGATTGAGAGAAGAGTTTCGAAGCTGGGAAACATGAAATGAAATCTCACTGGAATAAAGTGCCAGGATAAAGACAATAAGCGAAAAGGCTAGTGAGCCTATACAGAAAAGAAAGTTAAACAGCTTCTCGAGTTGGACAAGAAATACTTGAAATTGGTAACGGGACTCTCACTGGACACTGCTCTCTGAAGTATATTTTTTAACATTGTATTTATCCATTTTCAACCGACGAAACCAAAAGGAGGAGGTTCTCTGAGTAGAGCGTATATTTTTTTTATGTATGATCCGCATAACTTTTTACAGAGGTCAATTCCGATGATTCTTTTTTCATTGGATAGGGCATACTCCGAAGTTGGTCCCATTTGAATTTGAAAAAATCCTCTCCTAAAGAGGGTAGCAAAATGGAAAATATTTATCGTTCACCCTCTGAATTTTGATCCGTTAACCGATTCTATCAGGCATAACTTTGTACTGGGTTTTCCGATTTGGATGATTTTTTTTTATTACCTAGGGTTTATACCTCATAGTTGATCATATTTGGGTTCGGAATGAATAGAACCCACCCCTATGGGTAGAAAAATAGGGGATGATTGATTTTTCACTTGTGAACATTGGCACACATATGTAGTTGACAGATCGCTATTGTCATTATTTTGTTCTCCTACATATGGCACAATAATAACATTCTATGGAAGGATGGAATTATATACAAAGTGATGAAATGAACTTACCAGAACTATCAAAAATAATTTATATTATATAACAATAAATAGTTGAAGTAGATAATCATATTATTTAACTGTTAATAGTTGAAGTAAGGTGGGTAAGTAAGTATTTTGGAATTGATCAAAAGTTAAGTAGGTATCAGTAATTAGTATATTTCAGCCACAAAAATTGAAAAATAAAAACTTTTTAACAAAAAATTAAACCGACGAAACACGGAACTGAAAATCAAAAAATAAAATGAACTTCCTTAGTCTTGATAACTAAGCTCAGAACTAATGTAAGTAACTAATTTCGAGTCGGCGCCAAACGAATAATCAACGAAGATCATTAAATTACTTCAAAAAAATGATCAGAATGTCACCGTGCATCTCGATGCCATCATTTTACGCTTTACCTAGCTTGTTTGTTTGGCGCCGACTCAAAATTAGTTACCCCATTAGTTAGGAGCTTATTTATTAGGACTAAGGAGGTTTATTCGTTTTGCTTTCAGTTCGTTTTTCGATCAGGTTTAATTTTTATTAAAGTTTTATATATGATCTTTGCCTCTTGACTATACCGTATATTTTCATTGTTTGAGAATACTTTTTGCCATTTGTTTAATTCTGTATTGTTGACGCTTCAAAATGTATATTAAAACTGTTTTTTGAAAATGCCTTTATCTGAAAGGGAAAGGATTGAAATTTTAATTATGATTGGTGTTGGCGATTTGATGACAGTTAATGAAAATAATCAACAAGAGACGTAATTTTGTCGGCATCTGGATTTCTTACAAAATACATTAATTCCTGATTTGACCCAGCTTTTTCCTGATATTCAAATAGCCAATAATTTAGACCTGAAGACATAACATTTTAATGCAACTTTGGTAGTGTATCCAGTAGCTGCATAACTACGTAATTTCATATAATAATTCTTATACGTTTTATTCTTCATTTAGTTTTTGTAAAAATACAGTATTGTATAACTTTCTAATAAAATTTTTAAAACACCTTTTGTGTTGTTGCCCACCTTCTACCAATTTGAGCAGCTTGTGATATATTTTTTGGAATCAGCTCAGCAAGTTAACACATAAATAAAAAAAAAATAGGTGTTCATTTGATGACGTCATCACTCGAAGGTAGATATCACCCTGTATATTGGATTATTATTTTAAAAACAGTAAATTAAAATAAAAATCGACCTGTTTCGGGGAATTTTCAATGATATTGTTTATTTAGCTAATATGAATTTATCGTTACTTTATGGACACACTGAAAAGCGTTATGTATAAAAGCATGGCCACATATCATTACCTACTACTACAAACTAATGTAACACTTCATCATATATAATTTAACAGTCTTTAATTTATCCACTATGATCACTATAACAAAAAGACAACAAAGCACAATAAGACACATCAAACCGAACACAAAGAAATTAAAGAAAATTGAAATGATTTGGCAGCTTAAGTGCCAACCGACAACGCCGTTATGTTTACAAATAGATGATATAAATATTACCGTCATACGTTCAGTTGATTATCTTCGTCGCACGCATGTAATATGCTTATGAAGTCATACTCTTCTTCATTGTTTGGTGTCCTCCTTGCCTATCGCATAAGGGTGCCACGAAATTCGGGTGCGCAGTAGACTAAGCGCGTTCTAGTCAGTATATTATAATTACAATTCTATGGCTATAACAGAGATCATAGACATAATACTAGAAATAAAAACAATCTTCTGAATATTAGGCCAAGCCTCGCATACATTCAGAAAAACATTCCCTTCTCAGTAATTAACATATATAACAAATTACCTGAATCGTTAAGAACACAGCCTACTAGGGAGCTGAAAATTCATTTGAAAATCCTTTTCAAAAAAGCATACTATACATTGGATGAGTATTTCACAGACATATTAGACGGGTAATGTTCTCTTCCTTTTCCTTCAATTTATGAATTGTAAAATTTACTATTTTTCTTTCTTCTGATTATATCCAGAAATATAATTTTTACTTATACGTGTGTGTGTGTGTGTATGGGTTGTGTTTATATATATATGATAGTCATTACCTTGAGTCAAATATTCAGATGAATCCTCACACTTTCTATATGTCCCCTATAACTAAAAATGATCTCCTAGATTTAATCCTCTCTCTGAAAATACAACTTCTTGTGGGATGGATGGTATGAACAATAATCTGTTAAAACAAACTGCGCTTTATGTATATGAGCCATTAGTATTTTTAATAAATCTGTCAGCTCAAAAGGGATATTCCCAGAAGTTGAAATATGCTAGGGTATCCCCATCTACAAAAAGGTGAACAGATCTGAACAACTATAGATCGATAAGCATTCTATCAAGTATCTCAAAACTGTTTTGAACTGAATATGAAGAATCGTTATAATTTTTTTTAGCAAATTCAAACTCTCTCACCATCTCAGCATGGTTTTACCAAAAAAAAAGAGCACAGAGTCTGCTTTATGTGAACTCCATAGCAAAAAATTGCATCTGGACAACAACAGATATGTATAGCCTATTTCTCGTTTTTTCCAAGTTGACTGTGTTGATCATAGGCTTTGGTTTCTAAGTTATAAAGATAGGTGTAAGGGTCTTCCACTACAACTACAATGTCTTATTTGACTGATCAAGATGGTGAGACTCAATGAAACGTGCAGTAGTCCTTGAATACTCCACGGAGTCCCACAAGGATCAATTCTGGGTTTTCATATAGTCTTTGGAATGCCCCTAATAAGAATTTAAATAACAATCTCTGCACAGGCATAACAAATATGTTATGCTGGCGACACAAATATTGGTAGTTGAGGGGGACTTGATTGCCCTGAAAGAAACCGAAAAACTTTGAATTGTTCTGAATGGTGGGAAATGAATAACCTGAAATTAAACACCTCAAAACCCATCACTGCTATACCCCTTTCCGTAGGCAAAATGTAAATTGTTCTTTTGAAAACACTGACAATTCGGTGAAATGTCAAAGCACTAAACTTGCTAGGTTTAACTATAGATGACAAATTGGCCTGGACTCACATATAGACAACCTGTGCACTAAATTGAGAAAAATGTTTACTCCTAAAGGTTTATGGGAATCATTGTAGTGAAAAGGTGCTACTGACCTATATATCTAATTTCCATTCACACTTAAAATATGGTATTCTGAATTGGGAATTTGGGTGCCTCAGCAAACAGAGTTTTCATTCTGCAGAAATATTGTGAGGATTTTAAGTAAAATAAGCTCTAGGGACTCATGTAGGGATTCATTTAAAAATTTAATATTTTAACTATGGCAGGGAATATATATTTTAGAAACCTGTGTATACATTTTTTAAAAATCAAAATACCATGGCTGAACGTTACATGTTACAATACAAAGTAAACACTTTTATTACCACCACAACATCATTACTTCTCTGTTTCAACATGGGTTTTGTGGTAAATGGTTGTAAATTTTATAATGTTTCAGAAACTATAAAGGTTGCAAAAATGTATTAACATTCAAAAATGACGAAAAGATTCATTATGGATAAAACTTGTTATTCTATTGACGAATTTTTTCCACCAACTTAACTTTATGTTAACTTTTTTTATCATGTCTATAAAATTTTTTGTTTTTATGATTTATGTAATCTTAGTGTATGTACTTAGACATTTGTATCGGGGACTTCTTTCAAAATTTATTATTGTATCATGATGTCAAACAGAGATATTGTATCATTTCAAATTTTTATTAACTAAATAAAATATATTATTATTATTATTATTATTATATATATTAATATATATATATATATCTATATATATTATTCTATTATGGGGTGCTTCACGTTCATAAAAAATTTCTTTAAAAAGAGTTATTAGAGTCATGGCTGGGTTCATCTTGAAACATGGCCCCCTTTTGCTAATCTTTTAAATTATCCACTTCCTACTCTATTTCTATATTCATCCTTACTTGAAATTCATAAAAAAAAAAACAAATACACTTGCAATCAAAAAACCTCTTACTCCCTCCCAATCAAATTCTCTCACCGACTCCTAGATGCAGTCTCCTGATGTCACAAAAATTCTCTGAATCTGCAACTTTATAACAAATTACCTTCCAAAGATTAAGTGTCTCAACCTATATCAGTTTAAAAACGGGAAAAAAGCTTTCTTACTAATAAAATGTTTCTATTGATAAGGGGAAATTTGATCTGGCTTTTGAATTTTGAACTCTTGTGATGACTCTCCCCAGTCTGTCCTCATATTTTTTACTTTATTCTTAGTGTAAATTTTACTTTATACATGTCTATATACACTTATATTTATACGTACTTTTTGGGACCCACAAAATTTTATGTTTTATTATTTTTGGAAATAAATATCTATCTTTTTATATATATATATATATATATATATATATATATATATATATATATATATAATGATTTTTTTTTATTTAAAAACTTTTGTCTTTACTTAACTTATTTTTTCTTATTTAATTTTCTGTGTTTTCATGTGTTTTACTTGCTAGTTATGTGTAATCTTAATTATATTGACATGTTCTACACCTGAAAAAAGGACTTAAAAAAATAATGAAGGATCTATCTATCATGGGTCCTTTTGGCCCAAATTCAACATATATTCGTGTTTTTTTGTGTTTGAAATTGAGATAGGGGGATCGATCTTATTGTCAGAATACGGAGATTGCTGTGTTACTTACAGTTTTTTTGGGATAGAAAACAGAACATGTGGTTCCCTTCCCCAAATTAAACTATTTAATTCAATGGTTGGATTAATCCGACTTTTGGAAAGAGCAAATGTTGTGGGGGGGCATACCAGCGTGATCTCTTGGTTTCTGAAATTTCGATTATAAATTGAGTTTAAAATTTCTGGAAATTGGTCAACCCCAGACTCTTGGGGTTTAAACAGTTTAGAGGCTGCAGTGAAAAAAAGTCATTTTTCAGATTGCTGCCTCTTCTGGAAGAAAATTTTCAGTTTGTCATCAATTTTTTCCATTGAATGAATTAGTTGAAAATTTGTCTCCTTTTTTCAGCGTTGACAATACTCAAATCGTCTTTGACTTATTGTGGTTTGCAATTTTATCTTCTCTTTATCCAGCAAATATTTCTGATATAAGGGTCAGTGCTATAAAACATATCATCCCCAAAAAAAAAAATACATTCGAATGGGAATACTATTAAACCAAAAAAAATTCCCAAAATAATATTTGTTTTAAAAAAAACGCGCCTTCAATATCAAAAAAGCGGTTGGGGAGTCATGCAGGACCTTATTTAAACGAATAATCACTAACTGTCTCATCTTTTTTATACTTGAGACAGTTTGCTTGAAAAAAAAAGTTTTTTATAAAGTTAATGGGGCATCACTCGCCAAAAGGTTTTTTGGCCCCCCCCATTCCTTCCACCAATATAATCAAGAACTCATTAATTATAATGCGAAAATCTATAATCTATTCCATGGAAAAAAAGAGATATTAGTCAGTAACCTACCCAATAGGAACCCCGGCCTTGTCTGAAATGTTTTTTTTGTTTTTTAAAAACCTACATCAGGACCTACACAGACTTAGTTTAATATATGTGGGACTATTTATTGTGAATTGAATATATGTGTATTATGAATATGTGTACATAAGTATGTATATTGATGTGTTGTACATGTATTTACACAGGTATTTTATATCTGACTCATTCAATTAACCCTTTATTGAGTATGACTCTTTAATGTTTAATAAAGTATATATACATTTATTTTTAGTTTTTAGAGTGTCTAGTATTTTAAAGTGTTTTAAGTAGTTTTTTTCGTTAACCACATTTATGTGTACATTTGAGTATATATGTGTAAGTTACATATGTGATTTTGTAAATATGTACATATCAATCCTAAGACCTTACTATTACTTACTACTTATTATTATTCTGGACTGTATTACACTTTGTAAATAAAATTAACTTCTTCCGACAATAAAGTATATTTTGATTTGATTGTTTTATTCTAACCTCCTGTTAATTTCAACTGAAGATGAGCATTACTATGCTCGAAAACATATTGATTTATGTTTTGATGCAACTTTGACAAGTGATTGCAAAAAAGCTGCCTTGACAACACCCCACTTCTACTCTGGGGTTTTAAATATATTTGTGGAGACGACTTTGAGTTATTACTGAACTTCATTATACCGAAACTCCACAAGCACCCTTAGTCCGACAGTACTGAAAAATCTCATCCAAAAAAAAATGGTTTACTTAGATTTGTGGTTCAACAACGAATGTATCCGACAGTCTGTCGTACCTAAGTATATCTCTTTGCATTCAACTTCAACAATTATTCAGCTTCAAGAGCTATCAGCGCACAACGTATTTGGCTGAAAGAAGAAATAAAATCTTGCTACTACAAATTAGAATGGATCAACTTGAAATCAAAATGGTTATTTTCTAAACTTACTGGCATGTTACATTCAACAGTATGGTCCACTTTGGATTCCAAATGCAGGTTGTTAGTTGAGGACCTAGGTAAGGAAAAACATTGTAGGTTGATAAGAAAATTAGATTATTTAGTTGCTTCACAATTAGACCCTATTTCCGACTCACATTCCAGATTCTCAGACCACATTTTTGCAGTCTTGAATTTTTCTGAAATCTTTTCACAGATGAAAGATGTCTTTATTGAATAATGGTATCATATTTAACATTGATGAAAAATGCCACAACAAAAAGATTTTGAAGCACTTACTGTTGAATGTAGAGAGGATTATAGAACGTTCTGCTTGCATAACAAAAATCTTCTGAGAATCCAAATTGCTTCGTGTTTAAATAAGAACTTCATATATAGACCCAATCTACCCTTTCATAGAACCTTAATCTAAAAAATAAAAACAAGATCACTATTCACAATTTAATTTTACTAAGGCAGATAAAGATAATTGTTAGGTTATTTAAATAGGTCAGATTATATTGAGAAAGTACTTGAATTTTTAATATTGAGAGTTCTTTAAATGAATAAATAACCCAACAAACAATTTTTCTTGAAACTAAGTCTACCATCAATCTTACAGTTGATACTAATAATTTCTTAGGTGGCTCCAAATTTAAACTCACTCCTATAAACCCAGCTACCCCTTTTTGTATGGCCTCCCTAAAATACACAAAAAATATGTTCCTATCAGACCTGTGGTCTCTTTCATTAATTCTCCAGTTTCTTTACTATCGCCTTGGTTGAACCAGGATGTCGCTGCAGAATGTCGCTGGGTACACGCGGTGTACTCACTGCTCTGATAATTTTATTGTGAATTCTAAACATATTCAATGCGATCTGTGTAAAAACATTTTTATATACATAATTTGAGTCAAAGATCAGTTGGCAAAGTGTATACAAGATGTTAATAATCTCAAGTGGTTCTGCGATGATTGTGTACCAGTTGTCAATAACAAGTTGAAAACTTTCAGAAAAGGACGGAGACAAAACGCTTGAGATCCTGAAGAAGACAAATAAACTGATTGAATTGTTTGAATCTCAGAATGCAGTGAAAAACGAGCCACTAATTGTTAAACCAAAAACGGTTCCCAAGATAGCAATGCAACAAAAAGGAGTAGCTGAAAAAGTAAGCCCAGGTGATATTGCTGTAATAACAAAAATGAAATCGGCTGCCATGGATCACTAGTGATTCATTGCAATAGTAGACAATCAATAGAAAAACTGAAAACTAAAACAGAGGATGTATTAGGCCAGGGATACGAAATAAAAGTGGGCAGTTCACTGAAACCAAGGATAAAATAATTAATGTATGAAGGAGACATTGTGGATGGCACACAGTTTATTTCTCAGTTAGCAAACCAAAACTTTCATGAGGACTTGGGAAATGACATGAGTTTTGTTCATAAGTTTAAGTCAACAATAAAAAATAGATGGAATGTAATAATCGAAATGTCGAGTAAACAGTATGGATACTTGGCTAAAAATAAAGACAGAATATTTATAGGGTGGTCTAGCTATAAATTTTTTTGAGTTTGTTAGTGTCTTAAGATGTTTTAACTGCTGGAAATATAGACATCGTGCAGATAAATGTAGCTCAAATGCGGTTTGTCCTTATTGTAACAAAAATCATAGAAAAGAAGAATGTAGAAGCACCGAATCTGAATGTACAAGCTGTCAGTATGCTGTTGATACTCTAAAGCTAAAGAATTATATTACAAATTTGTATTCGATCCAAATTGTGAAAGCCTATCCAAGACAGGTTTAAAAAATAAAGATAGAATTAGTTACCAATAGCAATCACAGGCTACCTCCAAATGGCCTAGTACTATGTATAAATATACAGGGCTTAACAACTAATTTTGCTCAATTAAGACAATGATTAATGGATGTTAAACCAGTTATTGTAGTAGTTACAGAAACCCATGTGACAGCTGATATTGCAGAATCTGAATATTTTATAAATGAGTATGACTGTTCAATAACCCTTTCCGATAGTAGGCGCACTGGGGGAGTAATATGTTATATAAGAAGTCATATTGAATATGAAGAGCTAAAAAAAATTTGTTTCAAAAGAGTATTGGTATATGTTGCTTAAGGTTACGGTGGGGTATCAACACGTCATAATAGGTGGTGTGTACAGATCACCCAATGGCTGTAAATCTATTTTCCTAGATTATTTCCGTGAACTTCTCGAAGATAAAATCTTGGGTACTAATGATGTTATAATAATGGGTGATTTTAATAATGACCTTTCATCTGTAAATCCAAACGGAATAAGGCTCATCCCATATAGCACAAGTATGTCCCCAAAACATATGGAGAATTTCCAGCCAAGGCGTACTGTATGTACTGAGGATGTCCAGATTAGGTACGATCGCCGTCCATGTACATACTGGGTACGTCCGAATTCCGCGCATTCGTATATCCTCAGTATGTCCGTTTTGAGTCCTCGAATACCTAAACAGGACGTTTTGAGTACGTAACTAAAACGTCCAGTTTAGGTAATTGAGGACCCAATATGGGCTTACTGGGGATGTATGAATGAGTGGAATCTGAATGTGCCCAGAACTGAAAGTATTGTTGTAACTTAGAGTTACACAACACAACAACAGGCGCGTGCAAGAATCTTGGAAACACTAGCAACAGTGTTCTCGTGATATTCTGAATCACTAGTTCACAATGATGGTCGATATTATTTTGAAAACAATACAACAATACTTTGTCTTTTGTGTTGTTAAAACAGATTTTTTTATAACTGTGATTCGATAAGTGCCTCAAAGCTGTGTTGACTTCATCTACTAGTTCTGGCTTTATCTACCAGTTCGAAATATTTATCGCAAGCAGCCTGCAATGAAACTGCTTAGACTCTTTTTGTACATTTACCACACAATCAATTCAACATTCCACATTATTTCAATGTTTATTGCATCTGGCAATTGCGTTAACTTACAGCTCTGAGCAGGACAGTTGAGATTAGGCAAGTGGCGTTTCCCAAAATTTTGTCGAATTTGACAAAGAACAAAACACGTTTTAAATTTATTTTTTCGTATTTTTAACCACTGTATTTTGTTATAAAATGGCAATATACACTCGCTTGTCATTCCAAAAGTTTAGATGACATCCTGTGTATATATATATATATATATATATATATATTTTTTTCTATCGGTAATTTGATTAGTCTAATAACATTTCAGATCTCTTTCATTTCTACCCAGATTATCTTTACTTTGTTTGTAGTATGGACAATGGCCCTATAGGAGTTGTATTTTTCAAGAGAATAAAACCAGATGCTACTGAAACCAGGGACAATTACGTTTTATTTACCATTTTAGTAAAAGCCTAAGTATTCTGATAAATTGCCATTTGCCGTGAACGTGAGTATTTCTGATTGTATATACATATAAATATATATATATATATATATATATATATATACTGGGTGTAAACTAACTTCTTGCACTATCGCCAACAGTTGATAATCCATCAAAAATAAAAAAAAAGTTCTTTAAATTTTTAGGATGAGTCCTTAATAAGCCAGAAAAAAAGAGATGTATTATCTACCTAAACTTCGCTGATTGGTACTTGCTGGATTACTAGTTCGATAACCTCTTAGTGTCAATGACCGGACTGCTCGGGTGGATGTGTTATTGTTTATTTTTTCAATCCATACGAACGAGTTCGATTTTGGCTTGATTGATATGCCGTTCATAGTCAGCGTGTATTTCCTCACCACGAATTTGAAGACAAAATACGCCCCTTTCAAATACTTTCAGAGGACAAACAAATATAATTTTTTCAGCTTATCTTTGGTTATTCTCAAAATTCGCATTTGTTGAACCAAAACACTACACACACACACCCGAAATCATGTGTTTATCGCACGTAAAACTCCACTATTTCAATTTTTTTTTCACTACTCATGTCAAAATAATATATGTCAGACATCTGCGTTTTCTTGATCAATATTAATAGCTTCATTTTTGACCTGTAAGTAGCACCAGAGGTACACGGGCTCAAAACACACACCAATCTATTCTTTTAGGTCGGCTTGATGCCCCGGAACATCACAAGCCTTCCCCTGCCCCATCTTGTACTTACCAAAACTTGGTGCAACAAACCCTTTTGGTTATGCATAATGTTAATGTTTGGGTAGCATTCACAGATTACAACAACTAATGTTGGCGATTCTGAAGCTGTTTTGCTTTGTGTAGGATATTTATCAAATTATTTTAACAAGGCTGAATTATTGAAAAAATTAATGAGTTTATTTCAAAGAGGGTATGTCCTATATATATATATATATATATATATATATATATATATATTATATATATATATATATATATATATATATATATATAATAATCCTATAAAATAGTTAGTATAAATTAAACAAAAAAATAAAATCACAATTAAAATTTACCTTATGTAGTTTGTATGCGATAAATCATTCTATAACATACTATAACAAATATGCATATAAATTTACTGTTGACAGATAAGCAATAATAATTATCAAATACAAAACTAAAATATAATATTTTCAACATTACACTTAAGACATCCTTCACAATCAATATTGATTTACAATAGCCCAGGTTGTTATGTATCTATACAATGTCACAAATGATTTTATATAAGTTATCAAATTGTTTTTAAAAATTTGTAGTTACAGTGTTTTTCAAGTCATATGGTAGGTTATTAAAATCACTGAGACCTTTGAAAAATAAACTTTTCATTGAGAAATGGTATCGGGTCTTGCTTATATAAAACTGAAACTGACTTTATTCATGGTCATAAAATTTATATTTTTACATACGTCAACAGTAATATATCCTATAAAAAAGTAGTATTAACATATATCACAATTAAAAACATAGGTATATTATATTACATTCACATCTAAAAATTTATGTATACTAAAGAAAGCCTGATTTAACAGATATGTTTTGATTGAACTGACAAACTTTCTCTCTATTAGATCCTTAATGTGCTCAAGGAGTTTATTAAACATTTTTGGCCCAAATTGGGTACTACTTATACATGACTCTTTTAATCTCAGATGGTTCAAGCTATGTTATTCTTATCTCTAGTGTTATGCCAATGGTTCGACAACATAGTTTATATTTATCCAGATAAAAATAAACTATACATGGATGGCATAGTAAGTATGTTTTAAGTTTATGAAGGTTTGCCTGACAACTGCTCTATAAAGTAGGCCCCCCACGACTCGGACTGCCCTCTTTTTGTAAAATTGTTTTTTACCGCTTTCTTAGTTGTTTGAACAACCCTCAGAAGTTAATGAAAACTTGTACGAGTTAAAATCACGGGGACCTTACCTTTTATAGTGGGATCCGAAACCACTCTTGGGACCTTGAAATTTTTTTTCACCAGCTGCGGGATTCGAACCGAGCCGGGTGAAAACAGTTGACACAAGACCAACGCTGTTGCCACTGAGCCACAAGCTTTGCATGTAAGAATGGCATAGTTGCAGTGAGACTGAAATAAAGCGTGGAAAGCCATAAGAAGCACTTCATGATCTACAGTTCTTTTAGGGTTCTTAAGAGAAATATTACTTGCGACAGATTTTTTGCTACCTGGTCAATATGGGTGTCAAAGACCAAGGCGCCATCCAGGTGTACCTCAAGAAGTCTAACGGACTCACTAAGACTTTCATCAACAGTCAGCTGTGGGCTTACATCCCTGAGACTAAAAATTATCTTTTCAGTTCTATTTATATTTAATGATAACCTGTTTATATTAAACCATTGCTCCAAATCAGCCAAAGATTGTTTCATTTGTACAATAAGAAGCTCTAAGTCCTTATTTTTTGTAATAGCGGTCGTACCATCGGCAAATAGTACCAACTTTTCATTTGTTGAAGTTTCTATATCATTGACGTAGATTAAAAACAGCAAGGGGCCCAGGACAGATACCTGTGGGACCCCGTGCTTAACATTTAACGCCCGCGAAAGTATTCCTCCGGAACAGGTTTGCTGAGCTCGACCTGTTAAACAGCTATTTATTAGTTGGACACTTTGCCGATGGACACCATAATATTCCAACTTTTGTAGAAGAATTTTATAATCAAAGGCCTTGGAGAGGTCACACAGGATTCTCCTTCTCAAAGCCCTCAACTACTACTCCAATTGTGAGATGATGGCACTTGATGTGGACTTAGACTTCATAAACCAAACTGGTCATCTGTAAACAAGTTATTTTCATCAAAATAAGAATACAAACTGGCCCTTTAACAAATATTCAAAGATCTTTGACAGTGTAGGGACCAGAGTTATAGGTTTTTTAATTATTCACATCATTATAGTCTCATTTTTTATAAATTGGCAGTACTTGTGATTGTTTAAACACATTGGGATAAATACCCTCACGTATACAAGAATTAAACATATGTGCTAGTGGTATAATCAGTGTGTTTTTTATTTTCTTTAAAGGAATGGGGTTGTAGCTAAATATATCTTTGCTATTTTTTGGTTTCAAGGCGTCAATGGCATCCCGAACCTCAGTTATGGTGACCTCTCTGAAAGAAAACCATCAGCAGGAGGTTTTTTACAAAAATGCAAAAGATACGTACAGGCCTCAGTATGTGTTTGAGGAAGATTTTGCAACACTGTGATTGCAACACATGTGAAGAAAGAGTTAAATATATCCGGCACTAATTTTTTGTTATACCTCCATATTCATTTGTAATTTGCCAGGCGGCCCTAACTTTATTTTCAGCTGTTCGAATGAAATTAGAATTTGCCTTTGCTTTACACTCAATTTTTTTCCTATAGAGTGCCCTATACTTATTTCTAAGAACAGCGATTTCAGGTTGTTTAGAGTTATTATATGAATCATTTAGAAGCATAAAACGTTCTCTCATTTCACCAAACTCCTGGTTATACCACCTCACACTCCCATCATGCTTAGATACTGTTTTTTTTAGAGGGGAAGCATAAATTAAAATTATATAATAAATTATATATATATATATATATATATATATATATATAATTATATATATATATAATTATATATTATATTATAAACGAAATAACTAAATTCATCTCTTTCATTCCGAGAAATATCACTCATAATTTTTGCTCTTTAATAAAAATCAAGGACAAAAGTATAGAAGATTACAACTACTGAATTCTTAGGTATCACTCTTGGTTACAAAATGAGCTGGGAAAGTCATATCAACATATTAAATAACAAACTAAGGAAAAATTGCTTTGTATTGAGGCAATTGAAGGACACGGTATCACGGGACATATTAATGTTGGTCTACTATGGTCTGGTACAATCGAATTTGTCATAATGGTTTGATATTCTGGGAAAACTCAAGTCACATTGACAAAACATTTGTCATAAATAAAAATTGTCAGGTACATTAAAGGAGTCAACCAAAGAACGTCATGTAGGCAAATATTTATTGATTTATCTATTTTAACACTACCTATCTATTTCAAACTATTTTAAATGTGAAAAAACAACTACAGGAGTTACCTAAAAACAGCTGTCATCATAATTACAATGATCGAGGAGCAGAAAACTTATGTCAACCATTCTCAAGGCTAGCCATTGGTCAAAATTGCTATATGTATTAATAGTTTATAACCACTTTAAAAACCTACTAGGCAGGGAAAGAAATTTCAATAAAATTAAATGCTTCAAATCTCTCTTATATAAATTCTTGATAAAAAAGGCATTTTATTCTGTAGAAGAGTTTCTACAGAGTTTACATTTTTTTTAATTTTTAATGTGTTGATTGTTAATATAAATTAAGTATACTACAAATGTAAATGTATAATTGTCAAGTGAATGATTTTATTCATCCCGATCTTTCATTAATCTTTGATCTGTATGACTAGTCTAATAAAGTAGATACATTTGTGTATTAACACTTGTTACAATATATTTTGTATTACTACTTTAAATATATTTCTATTTCTAAATAAAATAACTAATAAAAAACCTTCTTAAAGACAAACTTTCATTTAAGCTGTGTGTGCTATCCTTCAATAGTGACATCATATATGCCAATATCCAAAGTTTGATGGCCAACCTCGACCAACTGATCCATGACATCATCAACCGTCTATTCTTTTACTTAGTGAAACACGTACAACCTGTGACATGGAAGATTTTGAACTTGAGATTGATGGATACAAAATTGTGAGATGTGATTCATCTAACAGATATACTGGAGGTGTCGTGTTATATTTAAGAAATGAGTATGTCTTCAAAATTTATAAAAATATTTGTATAGATAAAGTTTATTGGTGCTTAGTAATCAGACTTAAAATTCAGGGCGAAAATTTACTTTTAGATGCCTATATCGTTCACCTAGTTCTAATTTCAGTAACTTTTTTGAACACTTTGAAACATTGGCAGAAATCAGGGCGAAAATTTACTTTTAGTATGCCTATATCGTTCACTTTGTTCTTATTTCAATGAGAAAAATCGATGTATTCTGGTGGGGGACTTCAATTTGAACTTCTTTAACATAGATGACAATAACGTTAAACAGTTTAAAAATTTCATAATCATCAATGGGGTTGATCAACTAGTTAATGAACCTACCCGAGTAACTATCACTAGCAGCTCATTGATTGGTTATGTTTTAAGTAACATAGCTGACTGTTTTTATAAGGTACATAAAACACCAAAAATAACTGACCCTAGCATTATTTCAGTCTCTATCAGAAATACATCCATATCTAGTGATGATTCCATCAGAACATATAGAAATTTTGGTACAAGAAATCTAGATTTACTAAATAATCAATCGATTCTTTGCTATTGGAATTCAAATTCAATAGATGTTGATGTGATTTACGGCAACATTGTGGAAAATATTGGGAGGCAAGTAAATATCATCTCTCCATTAATATCATATAAAATTGAGGGAAATCAATTGCCTTGGCATGACCATGAAGTTGTAAACTAAGCAAATCGAGGGACAGGGCTATAAGCATTTAGAAATGGTGATGATGTGAACCTTAAACAAATGAACTGGATCACATATAAGAGTTGTAGAAATGAAGTTGTTAATCTTCTCAAAATAAAAAAAAATTAGTATTATAAAACAAAAATTGACAATTGTTCACACAACCCAAAAAAAAAATGTGGGAAACACTAAACACTCTAATAAAACAAAAAAATCCCGCTATCCCAAATCAAATAATTTTGAAACAGGTCAAATAACAATAAAAGCTGTAACAGATCATGATAAAGCTGAAATGTTCAATTCATTTTTCATTGAAAGTATTGTATCAATTAGAGATGGAATTCCACCTTCTCTCCCGTGGTCTTATACCAATTTACTCAGAATTCAATGCAAATTCTCATCATTTAAATCACTGACTTTAAAAGAATTGAAAATCATAATAAGTAACTTAGACAATAAATGCAATCCGGATATTATCAACAACAAAATTTAAAAAAATGTGTTTGATGTTATTGGTCCTGTTATTTTGAACTTTGTTAATACCTCTCTGGAAACCGGAGTTTTTCCGCAACAACTCAAGAATAGCACAGTTGTCCCAGTATCCAAAATTGCAAATACTAATGAAGCTATTAATTTTCGACCAATTAATACACTACCATGCTTGGAAAAAGTACTTGAACTAACAGCTTACAGCCAACTTTCAGACTATATTA
Source organism: Gonioctena quinquepunctata (assembly GCA_018342105.1). Taxonomy (NCBI): domain Eukaryota; kingdom Metazoa; phylum Arthropoda; class Insecta; order Coleoptera; family Chrysomelidae; genus Gonioctena; species Gonioctena quinquepunctata. Next base: position 495,282 of record JAFIRS010000738.1, on the reverse strand, counting down.
ATGAAAATAAACTCCTAATGGAATATCAATCTCGTTTCCGATCTAGTTATTCCTGTGAACTGCCCTACAAGTAACATTGTCAAAATGGAAAATAGATATTGATTCAAACAAATATGTAGTGGCAGTATTTCTGGATTTCAAGAGAGCCTTTGAAACCATTGATATTTCTATTCTACTTTTGAAACTTCAATATTATGGATTAACCGATTGTCCCTACAGCTGGTTCAAAAGCTATTTGGAAAATAGGTCGCAATGTACCAAAATAAATAATACATTTTCAACTAATAAAGTCATCAATACCGATGTTCCGCAAGGGAGTGTACTGGGACCACTGCTGTTCATTTTATACTTGAATGATATCAATTATATTCAGGAATGTGAATTTATTAATCTTTTCGCAGATGACACCCTACTAACAGCAAGTGATGTTGATCTACCAAATGCTATTCAAAAAATTAATCGAACACTTGGCAAAATCTCAGAACTTCTCACAATTAATAAACTGAAACTCAACATAAAGAAAACAAAATCAATGATTTTAACCACTCAGCATAAAAACAATTTGTTGGATAAAAACTTGATAAAAATTGAAATTTATGGTGAAACAATTTAATTGGTAGAAGAGTTTAAATATCTTGGATTTATGATAGACAACTCGCCTAACTTAAAAAAACACTTTCAATATATTAACAAAAAAATTGCAAAAAAAAATATTTTTTTTTCACACGAATCAGCAGATATCTGTTATTTTAAACCTCCTTAACGGTTTATAATACGATAATCAAACCTCACTTTGATTACTGTCCTTCCTTATTATTTCTTCTCAATTCAAACTGTATCTCATCATTGCAGAAACTGCAAAATAGAGGAATGAGAATATTGTTGAAATGTAACAGATACACTCCCATAATATATATGCTGCAGGTTCTTGATTGGCTATCAGTTAAGGACAGAGTGTTTTATTATTATATGATTTTTATTTTCAAAATAATATCAGGAAAACTACCTACCTACTTCAATCAATTCATCATTTATCAAAATGAAATTCATGATTACCCTACAAGAGGTAACATTAATTTTTATGTGACAAGAACAAATTACACGAGATCAATGAATTCACTATTCCACCGAGGCTCATTGAATATAAAGCTTCCAAAAGACATTATAAGACAGTTCTATTACATTTCAAAAATTATTATGATTATCTCATTGAATATAACAAGCTTCCAAAAGACATTATAAGTAGCAGTTCTATAATACATTTTTAAAATATGTAAAATAATACAATTTTCATTTATTTTCTTTTTTTTCAATATCATTTCATATTCTTGCTTAGCAATATTTTACTACAATGTTTTTATTGTTGAGATGTAACATTTATATATTGTATATTAGGATACCTTTATTAAATGAACTTACTTACTTACTACTAAAACGTATAAAATAAGTTCAAGTCATCGCTGACAATGATTTAATTATTTTTGTTGAATTATTTGGTTTTAAAAGCTTGTCACTGAAGTGTTCATAAAAGTAGGTACCAATTAATTTGATTGGACAGTGATTGGTTGGTAAGTAAGTAGCTGGAATAATGTTCTTTCTTAAAGGACCCAGAAATGGCTTACAATATTTTTCTTGATACCTTCATGTCGCTAAAAAATGAGTGTACCTCTACTAAAACTGTCCCTTTAAAAAAACATAAGAAACTGAAACCTTGGATTACACAGGGGATAATAGAATCTATCAAACATAAATACAAACTGAAAAGACGGGTCATAAAAAATAAAAATGATTTGAATTTACTCCACGAGTATAAAACGTACAGGAATCATCTCAACAGAATTATATTGAATGCCAAAAACAACTACTACATAAATCAGGTTAATAAGAACATTACCAACATAAGAAAAATGTATGAAATAATCTCAGATGCAGCAAATGAGAATAAAAACAAAACGAATAAATACTTACTAATTACAGATGAAAACAATGAACAATTCCATAATGTTTATGACATGGCAAACTTTTGCAACAATTACTATGTGAATGCTGGATTGAACATGGCAACAAAAATAAATGAACCCACTTCCGACATTACAATCGAATACCCTTCATTAATAAATTCTATGGCATTAAAACCCGTTTCCAAGGAAGAAGTGATTATGCATATCAATACCCTGAAAAATAATAGTGCACCAGGCATATATGGCATCTCATCTAAATTGATAAAAAAAATCCACTTACTCATTCTAGATCCTTTAGTTCACGTCATGAATCAAATTTTCCTCACAGGCAAGGTACCATCCCAATCCAAAACTTCTATCATTACACCCATCTATAAAAAGGGCTGTAAAACTAATATAAGCAACTATCGACCCATTAGTGTAATTAGTACCCTCTCAAAAATATTTGAAAAATGTCTCAAAAGTAGGTTATTAGATTATCTAACTTCAGTGAATGTACTAAACAACAACCAATTTAGATTTATGAAAGGTATAAGCACAAATGATGCCATGTTTGAACTCGTGAACAATATTAAAAAAAGTCTTGACAATAATGAAAAAGCAATTGCCGTTTTCCTAGATCTCGCGAAGGCTTTCGATACTGTACCTCATAAACAACTTACTGACACACTTGAGCAGTATGGTGTCAGAGGTGTGGTATTGGAAATCTTCAAAAATTATTTGAGTAACAGAAAACAAATAACTAAAATTAGAAATGTAAATAGTGACCCCTTTGAAACTAAGATAGGTATCCCGCAGGGAACAGTGCTTGGTCCACTTCTTTTTATTACTTATATCGACTCACTACTAAATCTAAACATAAATGGCATCTCTATCTCCTATGCAGATGACACAGTTCTACTTTTTAAAGGTACAAACTGGGAAAATGTTAAAAGTACAGCAACTCACGGAGTGCGCCTTGTAAAATGTTGGCTCGACAAAAATAAATTAACTTTAAACTCTGATAAAACTTTCTATATTGCGTTCTCACTGAATGATTCAAAGAGACCACATTTTAATTCTATCAAAATAAATGATTTAATAATAAAAGAAACTAATTCCATAAAATATCTTGGTATCACTATTGATAAAAATCTAAAATGGACTATTCATATTCAAGACTTAACCAACAAAATAAGACGCTTAATTTATAAATTCTATATAATACGCAAAATCTTACCAAAAAAATTACTTTTGCAAATCTACAAGTCCTTAGTAGAATCACTTCTAAACTATGGTATCATAGTGTGGGGGGGGGCTCAATGACAATGTATTAACTCAACTAAATGTAGTACAAAACTACATTCTACGAATAATATTATTCAAAAATAGACTTTATTCTACAAATTGTATCTATAATGAATCAATTTTGAATGTCCGAAGCTTATACTACCTTAGTAACTGCATCTTCTGCTTTAAATCTAAGAAAAAACATTTTGTGAACCATTGCTACCAAACTAGGCAGCACACAAACAAACATATGGCTGTACCATTTTCTGATTTTATGAACATCCTGTTTATATTTTCAACAAATCAGATTCATCACCTTCAAGAAGATCCAAGATGTTTGAGTTTGAATATTTTAACACAATCCTCAAGGCACACGTGTCTCATTTGCAATGGTGTAGCTGATCTTCAAAGACTCACAATAGAATGCAGTGTCAATGTGTTCATGAATCAGAACATCTATATACCAGAAAATACCCGTTCCTGTAGAATTCATCGTGTTGATCGTGGGCTTTTATTTCCCATCCTGGCTTAAGATATATCAATAGACCTTAAGCTCTGAAAGGTCAGGAACTTCAATCATTTTTAAACGAACTCAGAACTGGCGCTAAGCGTAAATTGGATTAGGTAGACGAGAATAGTTTTTCTGATGAAGAATTCAAATCCATTGCGCCGCTCACAAAAGAACAGTTTGGTGACTTATATAATCATTGTGTATCTGTACCAAGACAAGATAGAGGTGAGAGACATATTTCTAAAAAAGATTTATTGGCATTCTTATGCAAACTCCGACAAGGTATTTCTGTTGAATTTTTAACCATCATATTCAATCATTCAAGCCGCCAGGCAACAAGTTTAGTGATAACTAAAGTGCGAGAATCTTTGATGACTCGTTTCGTACCCGCTAATATAGGATTTATCGCAATAGCAAGAGAACAATTTATGGAACATGTTAGTGTTTTTGCGAACAATTGTACAATCCACAACCCAATGAACCAAAAGCAATAGTTTATATAGATGGTACTTATTGGTACATCGACCAAAGTTGCAACTTCCTCTATGGAATTCTGGCATGGGGTGGAGCACTAAAAACTCATCTTAATCCGTTGGAAGTACTCCAGAGAAGATTCATAAAATTGATATTTTCCAAAAATTCCAGATACTCTTCTGACCAACTTTATTCTGATTCTGAAATCTTGGACGTGAGACAATTACACTTCTTCATCACCTGCCTAAGACATCACGACACAAAGCATCTCAACCAATTACCTACCCACAATTACAATACACGAAAAAAAAATCATTACATACCTCCGTTAATGGTCAAAGCTACAACACAGAGAATGTTCCTCTTCTTAGCATCCAAGTTATACAATAGGATTCCTGATGAATTAAAATGTATAAATATCGAAAGAAAATTTAAACAACAATTGAGATAGTTCATAAATGAAAATCCAAGAAATATGATTCGTTCTTTTTTTGAAGACTAAAAAAAATTTTTGAAAACCCATTTCGATAAATAATATAAAAATATGCTTGTTTATAATATTATATTGATTCACAACGAACTTTTTATATTTATAATATGTATATGTGTGTATAGGTGAGTTACTGATTGTGTCATTTGATTATCATTACTTTGTACAATTTCTTTCTTTTTATAATTTCGCTTAAATGTTTTATACACCATACTATATTGTTCTTAAGTTTCTATTGTTTACTTTTATGTTTATTTCTGACTTTTACCCATTTTATCTATGTACTGTACCCAGCTCACATATCTGCTTTTTTATCATTTTATTCTGAATCATAATGCACATTTTATCTTTATTATATGTATATGCGTGTATAGGTGTGTGACTGATTGTTTTTATTTACTTTTACATATTACTATTTCATATTGAAAAGGGGAAACATTCTCAATTGAATATTGAAAGATTTTTCTGTGACTTGAAAAATCCACGATTAAAATGAAGTTATTTTTTGGAACACATTCTTCTTTGCCTCATTCATCTTTATGAGTTCTTAATTAAGACTGGAATAGAAAATCAAATAACTATCTGAATGAAAATGCAAATTTTCAATTTCAGATTTTTTCTTTTGAGTTAGGGCCTTTTCAGAATATCTATCAGATGTAGTTCAATGTCCAGCGTGGCTTTAGCCGGGGAAGTAGTTGTTTTCTGTTGGACATTCACAAAAAATAACTTCATTTTAATCGTGGATTTTCAATTCACAGAAAAATATTTCTATCAATATTCAATTGAGAATGTTTCCCTTTTCAACATGAATACCCCACAAGAGGTTATCTTGACGATGGAAGATAGTGACTAAGGTTTATCTTTCAGTCGCAGATGATTCCACATCTGATTTTATGAACATCCTGTTTATATTTTCAACAAATCAACTATTTCATACTTCTGCTTAGATATTATTTTTATATCATTTTTTTATTGTTTGAATAATTGTGAAACAAGTGCTTTAGCACTTATCACTCTTCTTTCTTTACTCACGATATTTTGTAGCACATATTTTTGTATATTTAATCTAACTTACGTGAATAAAGCTTATTATTATTATTATTAATATTATTTTCGTTTTAAACACTTCCAGTCAGGCCCTAACTTCCGAAGCTCCGACCCATTCGGAAGGGCGCGCTGGTTACATAAACCAATGACCTCTCCCCACATCTGTGAGGTGAGAGATCATTGGGTCCGAGAATCATGTGTCCTGAGCAGACGTAACGATCCGAGAATGACTGCCTTCTGCATGCGGCCGGCTAGAGATTTTGCCGATTTACGGCATGCCGGTATAATTTCCAGGTTTGAGAGTAGCGTTGGCATTATTATTATTATTATTATATATTTTCGTTTTAAACACTACCAGTCAGGCCCTTACTTCCGAAGCTTCGACCCATTCGGAAGGGCGCGCTGGTTACATAAACCAATGACCTCTCCCCACACCCGTGAGGTGAGAGATCATTGGGTCCGAGAATCATGTGTCCTGAGCAGACGTAACGATCCGAGAATGACTGCCTTCTGCATGCGGCCGGCTAGAGATTCTGCCGATTTACGGCATGCCGGTATAATTTCCAGGTTTGAGAGTAGCGTTGGCATCATTCCACCAAGGGCCCCTATAATCAGAACCACTATATTTATAGAGTCTGCGGAGTCGAAGAGTAAATCTCGATACTTCGTCCGTTTCTCGTCCTCTTTTCGCACGATATTCGTCTCGCCCGGAGCCGAAAACTCTATGACGTATATCGTTTTCTGCTCGCGGTCGAAGAGGACTACATCAGGCTTGTTGGCTTGTATTTGCCTGAGGGTGGGGAATGAGTAGTTCCAATAAATTCGGCACTTCTCATTCTCCACAACGGACTCAATATCCCCCGGAGCGTAGGGCAGCATCGGTGTCTCATCAATACCGTACGAGTGTCGTAAATGATAATACAGCACTCGTAACGCCGCGTTATGACGATGGATATAGGCTGAGACCGCATATGCTGTACATGCTGACAGCAAGTGCATGATGGTCTCAGGCGCTCCACGGCAGGCCCTGCATCTCGTTCAGGACCTCTATACCCATCACGCGCTTCGGTAGACGAGAGTGTTGAAAACACCGTCCTGGCAAGCCATGATGAATCCCTCAGTCTCCGACTTGAGTCCACCTGACCTAAGAAAAGCAAAGGTCAGCCTTTCGGATAAGCCGTGGTCTTCAATATGTTTGTAGAAGATTCCATGCATCGGCTTATCCTTGTGGAGCTGCAGATGTACAGTATTCTCTGCAGCTTTTATGTGGACTCTCCTTCGAGCGGGCTCCAACTCGGTGATAGAGTCTTGGATATCCCGCTCGGTGTCGAATACAAGACCGAGTTCATCGGCTGCACGGATTGCTGCCTTAAAAAGAAACGCTCCTTTCCCTGCGATCTCATGGTCTTTGACCATGCAGAGAAGGGGATCAGCTCCTGATGACTTTACATCCATCCAGCACCATCCTGTTGTGTAGACACTCCAAACTCAGAAGTCCACGGCCTCCTTGTTTTCGGGGGAGGTACAACCGTGGAACGGACGATTTCGGATGCAAACTACGATGTAGGGGCATCATTTTGCGAGTCTTCACGTCGATTCCGCGCAGCTCCTCCAGGGTCCACTTCACTACCCCAAAGGAGTAGATCAGTATCGGAACGGCAAGCATGTTGGTGGCAGAAACTTTGTTCATGCCCGACAGTTCTGATGACCAGATCTGCTGATTATTATTATTATTATTATTATTATATTCTCAATAGAAAGGGAGACATTTAACCAAACCAGACCTAATTGTGGGTACTGATGGTTACATTTTGTATTTTCAAGGCCCATATTTCGCAGATTCGGGAAATAATGATGCACGCATACTGCAGAATGAATTCAGTATAGATGTCAACCAAATGAGAAGATGGTTTCATCCAGGTGATATTTTTATTGTAGATAGGGGCTACCGAGATGCTCTTCCTTTTCTTCACAATATCGGCATTCATTGTGAAATGCCTTCAGTTCTACCTCGAGGACAAAGACAACGACTAACTGACATCATAATCATAATCAAAAACTAGGTGGATAGTTGAGGCACAGAATGGTCATTTGAAGACAATGTTCAAATTTTTTTATCACAAAATTGATACACATCATATTAAAACTATAAAATGTTTCCTACAAATAGCAGGTGCGATAATAAATAAGTACCATCCGCTTATTCAAATGAGAGATGCCAACCTAGAATTAGCCAATATAATGTTGGAAAAGGCTAATAGAGTCAACTCAGTTCAAGCCAGAGTTGAAGCAGAAAATCTAAATATGAGACGTGGTCAGTGGACATTACTCAGACAGAATCATTTCAATGAATTCCCAAGATTAGACAATTGGTACGAGATATAACTGTTGGCATATACCAGGTAGAATTGGCAGGATCGTATATACAAGATACTGTATATGAATTTCAAATGGATGCAATACGAATGAACGTGGATTTTAAGAATGAGAGTTCATTCAAGAATCCGTAATGCCTCCAAATGTCGATTATTCATAGCATTCGAAGCAAATGTAGAGGATATTGAACAAATCAATAGTGTTGACGAGTTATATTTGGATATTATTGCACTTGTAAAACTGGAGCTAGGACCCTTGGATGTTGTGCCCATGTGGCCAATGTTATCTGGTACCTTGGCTACGCACGTCATGAACTGTATATAAGGTATCCATCAAATGCCCTTCTCATCCATATAGAGGATGCTGAACATAAAGAGGGGCAAGTTAATCAGGTGTTCTGACTCTATCATCCTTTTCTATATGTTGTTTATGCTTTAGTTTATTGGTACCCTGTTATATGTTGTTTTTCCGTTCAAAGAATTCCACAGTTTTGATATTGAAGTAGGTAATATAATACATCATCAATCAATATCAATTGACAATTGTCCGGCGGTGAGCCCAAGTGAACAGTGAAACTTGAATAATTCTGGATTTCCTGCCGTTCTTCATTAGCAACCTATACATTCCATATGGGTACGTCTTTTTAATGGAATATGAGCATATTTCATTTCCTATTTTGTTGTAAATCAATGTTTCTGTTTTAATTATTTGCAATATTTCTCGAGATTCTTCTACAATCATTCGAGTTGTTCTACTAATCGTAGTAGATCAAGTTTTATTTACTAATAATATTGTTCAAAATCTTTCGGCAGATGTGTGTCGAACAGAATGTATTTCTGAAAATGCTTCAATGACATCAATATTAATTCTTTAAGGAAATTATCAGTAAAGGACACTAGTTTTTTTATCCACCCTGTATATTTTATGTATCTGCAGAGTGAACTTGAAGTGTGGGAGTACGTACATCAGTTTGGCAAAATGCCTCAAATTGTCGCAACATTTTTAAATTTGCCATATGCACATGAATACACAGGACATTGTCGGTCGGTCTTCTGCGTCAATTTTGGTTAATGCTGGGGCAGATTTAATTGCTTTGAAGAGGCATGGAGGATGGAAATCCTAGACCGTTGCCGAAGGATATATAGAGGAATCTTTTACAAATAAAGTAGACATAGCAGATAAAATATTTAGAGCGGGAAGTGACAAAGAGAAATCTGCTAATACTATTAGTATTATTGGCAAAGAAGAAAACGGCAATAACGTCGCTGACTATTCAGGTAACATAACACATAAATTTAGAGGGGGAAGTGACAAAGAGAATGACTTTTCAGGTAGAATTCAGCCTATGTTTGATAATTGTACAAACTGCAATATAACTATAAATATACAAAAATAGTTTTAATAAAATGTACATATGTGTAATAATATATTCAATAAATGTTCTTAATGTGAGTTGGTTGTTTGCACGTATTTATTTACTGTCTAAAATGTTTATAAAAACCCGGTTTTGACGGCTTAGGCCAGTAAACATTTTGTTGCTTAGCAACTGACTAAAATACTAGACCTCGCCTCCCTGCCTTTTGCAGATATATTCACACTCAATGAGGTTAATATGAAATTGGAACGATTTAATAGACTCATCATGAGGATTTTTGACATTCATGCTCCCCTCATAATACATAGAAGGCTATTATTATTATTATTAAAAAAAACAAGTGCTGCCCGTGGCTCACAGATGCTATAAAATTTCTAATGAAGCTCCGGGATAAGGCACTAGACCGTTTTAAGAGCATTTGAAAAAAACTTACACCCCCAAATCAAAAAGCACCTTGGTATATATAACTTACTACCTGAAAATCAATCTGGTTTCAGATCATCACATAGCTGTTCCACAGCACTGTTAGCAGCGGTCGATGATATTTTGTTAGCAACTGATAAAAATATTTAACTACACTAGTTTTGCTTCATAATATTGGCTTCAGTAAAAACTCTCCTAAACTCGTGGAAAGCTTTGTTGTAGGAAGGAGTCAGTATGGTAGTTACAAACTCAATTGGTCACCAGTATTACAAATTCCTAATGGTGTCCCGCAAGGCTCCATATTGGGACCCCTCTTGTTTTCTTTATATATATATATATATATATATATAATATATATATATATATATATATATATATATATATAAATATATATATACAACCTATACATTGCTAATGAAGAACGGCAGGAAATCCAGAATTATTCAAGTTTCACTGTTCACTTGGGCTCACCGCCGGACAACTGTCAATTGATATTGATTGATGATGTATTATATTACTTACTTCAATATCAAAACTGTGGAATTCTTTGAACGGAAAAACAATATATAACAGGGTACCAATAAACTAAAACATAAACAACGTACAGAAAAGGATGATAGAGTCAGAACACCTGATTAACTTGTCCCTCTTTATGTTCAGCATCCTCTATATGGATGAGAAGGGCATTTGATGGATACCTTATATACAGTTCATGACGTGCGTAGCCAAGATACCAGATAACACTGGCCACATGGGCACAACATCCAAGGGTCCTAGCTCCAGTTTTACAAGTGCAATAATATCCAAATATAACTCGTCAACACTATTGATTCGTTCAATATCCTCTACATTTGCTTCGAATGCTATGAATAATCGATATTTGGAGGCATTACGGATTCTTGAATGAACTCTCATTCTTAAAAATCCACGTTCATTCGTATTTGCATCCATTTGAAATTCATATACAGTATCTTGTATATACGATCCTGCCAATTCTACCTGGTATATACCAACAGTTATATCTCGTACCAATTGTCTAATCTTGGGAATTCATTGAAATGATTCTGTCTGAGTAATGTCCACTGTCCACGTCTCATATTTAGATTTTCTGCTTCAACTCTGGCTTGAACTAAGTTGACTCTATTAGCCTTTTCCAACATTATATTGGCTAATTCTAGGTTGGCATCTCTCATTTGAATAAGCGGATAGTACTTATTTATTATCGCACCTGCTATTTGTAGGAAACATTTTATAGTTTTAATATGATGTGTATCAATTTTGTGATAAAAAAATTTGAACATTGTCTTCAAATGACCATTCTGTGCCTCAACTATCCACCTAGTTTTTGATTATGATTATGATGTCAGTTAGTCGTTGTCTTTGTCCTCGAGGTAGAACTGAAGGCATTTCACAATGAATGCCGATATTGTGAAGAAAAGGAAGAGCATCTCGGTAGCCCCTATCTACAATAAAAATATCACCTGGATGAAACCATCTTCTCATTTGGTTGACATCTATACTCAATTCATTCTGCAGTATGCGTGCATCATTATTTCCCGAATCTGCGAAATATGGGCCTTGAAAATACAAAATGTAACCATCAGTTCCCACAATTAGGTCTGGTTTGGTTAAATGTCTCCCTTTCTGTTGAGAATATAATAATAATAAGCTTTATTCACGTAAGCTAGATTAAATATACAAAAATATGTGCTAAAAAATATCGTGAGTAAAGAAAGAAGAGTGATAAGTGCTAAAGCACTTGTTTCACAATTATTCAAACAATAAAAAAATGGTATAAAAATAATATCTAAGCAGAAGTATGAAATTTTCATATAATGAATAATAGTAATATGTAAAAGTAAATAAAACAAAACATACAAAACAATCAGTCACACACCTATACACGCATATACATATAATAAAGATAAAATGTTCATTATGATTCAGAATAAAATTATAAAAAAGCAGATATGTGAGCTGGGTACAGGGTACAGTACATAGATAAAATGGGTAAAAATCTGAAATAAACATAAAAGTAAACAATAGAAACTTAAGAACAATATAGTATGGTGTATAAAACATTTAAGCGAAATTATAAAAAAAAAAAAATTGTACAAAGTAGTGATAATCAAATGACACAATCAGTAACTCACCTATACACACATATACATGTTATAAATATAAAAAGTTCGTTGTTAATCAATATAATATTATAAACAAACATATTTTTATATTATTTATCGAAATAGGTTTTCAAAATTTTTTTTTAGTCTTCAAAAAAAGAACGAATCATATTTCTTGGATTTTCATTTATGAACTATCTCAATTGTTGTTTAAATTTTCTTTCGATATTTATACATTTTAATTCATCAGGAATCCTATTGTATAACTTGGATGCTAAGAAGAGGAACATTCTCTATGTTGTAGCTTTGACCATTAAAGGAGGTATGTAATGATTTTTTTTTGTGTATTGTAATTGTAAGTGAGTTTTTAGTGCTCCACCCCATGCCAGAATTCCATAGCGGAAGTTGCAACTTTGGTCGATGTACCAATAAGTACCATCTATATAAACTATTGCTTTTGGTTCATTGGGTTGTGGAATGTACAATTGTTCGCAAAAACACTAACATGTTCCATAAATTCTTCTCTTGCTATTGCGATAAATCCTATATTATCGGATACGAAACGAGTCATCAAAGATTCTCGCACTTTAGTTATCACTAAACTTGTTGCCTGGCGGCTTGAATGATTGAATATGATGGTTAAAAATTCAACAGAAATACCTTGTCGGAGTTTGCATAAGAATGCCAATAAATTTTTTTTAGAAATATGTCTCTCACCTCTATCTTGTCTTGGTACAGATACACAATGATTATATAAGTCACCAAACTGTTCTTCTGTGAGCGGCGCAATGGATTTGAATTCTCCATCAGAAAAACTATTCTCGTCTACCTAATCCAATTTACGCTTAGCGCCAGTTCTGAGTTCGTTTAAAAATGATTGAAGTTCCTGACCTTTCAGAGCTTAAGGTCTATTGATATATCTTAAGCCAGGATGGGAAATAAAAGCCCACGATCAACACGATGAATTCTACAGGAACGGGTATTTTCTGGTATATAGATGTTCTGATTCATGAACACATTGACACTGCATTCTATTGTGAGTCTTTGAAGATCAGCTACACCATTGCAAATGAGACACGTGTGCCTTGAGGATTGTGTTAAAATATTCAAACTCAAACATCCTGGATATTCTTGAAGGTGATGAATCTCTTGAATAATTGATTGGTTGCATGTCAAACAGATTCTATTTCCATCAATTTCTGCGACATGTGGAAGTCCCCTTTGGTCACGCCTTTCAATGGCAATTTCTCGTTTCAATTCATTTGGTTCTCCATCGATTCGCGCCATATTTTGTATATTGAATATAACATCACACGTAAAAAAATTCAATCGTTTTAAGAGCATTTGAAAAAAACTTACACCCCCAAATCAAAAAGCACCTTGGTATATATAACTTACTACCTGAAAATCAATCTGGTTTCAGATCATCACATAGCTGTTCCACAGCACTGTTAGCAGAGGTCGATGATATTTTGTTAGCAACTGATAAAAATATTTAACTACACTAGTTTTGCTTCATAATATTGGCTTCAGTAAAAACTCTCTTAAACTCGTGGAAAGCTTTGTTGTAGGAAGGAGTCAGTATGGTAGTTACAAACTCAATTGGTCACCAGTATTACAAATTCCTAATGGTGTCCCGCAAGGCTCCATATTGGGACCCCTCTTGTTTTCTTTATATATATATATATATCGTCCTTCGTATATTGGATAAGTCATAGTAAGTATCATTTTTATGCGGACGACACCCAGATATATATTTCTTATGAAGAATCTAAAGTTGAATTGGCTAATATGATGCTGAATTCTGATTTGGATAATATTTTTACGCTCTCAGAAAAATACTGTTTGTAGGTGGTGCGATCCTTGGGCACTGCGGCAGATGGAAGACTAGATGGCCGGGGGATCGTAGCACCGGAGGCTGCACTATCCCACGGTAAAGGGAGCGTTGACGTCTCACTCGGCCAAGACCGTCCAGTGCGTGATGAAGAATCGCATCCTAAACGAGGTGACCCTGTTAAAGCAAAACACGGGGGATCTAGACTAGCAAATCGATAAACATCTCCTAAGCTAAGGTGTAAAGTTACGTTCCTGAGACCGGCCCTGCCACCCAGACCTCATGGCGACTAGACAAATTGCAGACCAAGCTTCTACCGAAGTTTATCTCCACTGATCAAGCTTCCACCGTAAATTATCTTTCAAACCGAAGATCAACGAAAGAATTACAATACCTTTTATTATTTGTATATTGTTATAAATTATCTGAGATATGTATTTTGATCATTCCATTTTTGTCACTTGTAACCTGCATTTTCGTTTTTCATTAAAGCATTGAGTAAAGTATATCTTTAATTGTGTAAAAGGTGAACTTCGAAGAAGAGTTATTCAATACAAAGTTGGTTTCAAAAAGCTACAAGGTGCCTTACGAACCACACAACTGCTGAGGCACAACGTAACTGGCACAGTCGGCGACGGATTTTGGAAAACCCAAATTCAAAAACCACTACCAGAAACAGGGTGAGAATCTGAATATCCAGCAACAGGAACGAATCAGAGGACCACTGACAACCATTCGAAGGACAGTACATCCCAAGATTGGTTTAAGATTAAGAAAAAAGAAGAAACAGGGTGAGAATCTGAATATCCAGCAACAGGAACGAATCAGAGGGCCACTGACAACCATCCGAAGGACAGCATCCCCAAGATTGGTTTAGAATTAAGAAGAAACAAGAAAACTTAGCCATAAGTCACTCATTCCTATAACCATTTCTCTTCCCTACACTAAGAAAGATTTTCTCTTGTAAATATTGATTTTAATTTTTATGTTTAACGCATTTAGGGATATTTCACAAATAAATCGTGAATTACGTCAACAAAGAGCCATTCTAGGAGAACAAAATTATAACTCAATTTCCGAAAGAGAAGGAAATTTCTATCTCGATTCACTTTTTCAAAATTTTTCAAATTTAAATTTAAGTAAGACAGATTCAAATATGGCAGTTGAAATTAATTACCAACAACTTAAACTCTTTTTGGGTATTATACCAAATTTTTTCGGTGATCCGAATTGAACAACTTTTGTGCTGCTTGTGATGAAACTTTTTTACAATATAATGCACAACCTGAATTCATACAAAAATCAATTCTTAGAGGCATAATAATCAAATTGAAAGGAAAAGCCTTGACTTTAATTTCAAGTAGAAATGAACTTACTACATGGGCACAGATAAAGGACTTATTAAAAATTTAATTTTCAGACCAAAGATCTTTTACTTGTCTTTTACAAGAACTTCATTCTCTGAAATCAAATATAAAAGAAAATTCATATAATTTTGGTATCAGATGTCAGCATTTTAGAAGTTTAATTTTTTCATCTATCAATAATGATAATACACTCACAGTAGATGGAAAAATGGCTCAAATTGGAAACATAGAAAAATTAATTTTGATAACATTTTTGAAATATTTACCTGTTATGATTCAGACAGCAGTTACATTAAAAAACCCCAACAATTTGGAAAAAGCCTTAAATTTTGTTATTGAAGAAGAACATGGAAAAAGAAATCAATTTCAGTCAATCCCCCAACCGAGTTACAAAATACCATTGCCTGCTCAAAAAGCGCCAAATTATATAGCACAATATAATTTTATGAACCAACAAAGAAATTCAAATTTCCCTCAAGTTTTAACTAAAATAGAAATTTTTCTAATCCAAATTTTCCAAATCAGAATTTTCCAAATCAAAATTTCTCAAACCAGAATCGTAATTTTCCTAGTCAACCAATACAAATTCAAACAAGACAAATTCCCCAAAGGTTTTTCACCAATCAACAGGTTTTCGGAAAACCGAATAATTCAAATGTTTGGAAACCCACGAATCAAACACCTCAAAGTAAACCAATACCAATGTCTACAGTAACTAGAAATGTAAATACTCCCCAGTACTCACAGCAAAGTCAAGTCAAAATATACTTTATTGTCAAAGAAAATAGATCTTGTTGACAAAGCATGAAATACACATATAATAGAACACATGTCAAAAAAACAAATATATAGGCATTACAAACATCAACATTTCAGATTTCACAAACAAAAACACAAAAACTGAAAAAAAAACATGATGGTTTGTTTAGGTGAACATTTAAAGTCTGGTTAGAATTACAGGTTATCTCTCGTTAGAATTTACAGGTTATAATAATAATAATAATAAAGCGGCTTTATTCATCATTTTAGTTAAAAATAAAAGAAAGGTACAGAGTGGCATGGAATAATAAACAGAGTTGAAAATAATGAAAGGCGAAGTGTCAGCAAGAGCTGTTTTTCAACTTAACCTTGAAAAGAAAAAAAAAATATTTGAAATGAAGATAGATCAATGAGTTACCTAATTGAACAACAATGGAAAAAACATTATAGTAAATTCAACAAGAACATCCAAAATTGGGTAGCAGTCATCAACGTCTTAAAGAGAAATAAGTATCTCTTAGTAAAAGTTTCAGCCTTTTTTTGAAATTGGATAGCGTGTAAGACCTAAAATCATTGGGTAGCTGATTGTACAATTTGGCGGCATTATATGAATAACTTCTGGTAAAGATTGCAGAGGAGTGAGGGGGGATAACAAGTAAGTGTCTATTGCGTGTTCTGAGGTTGTTTATAGACGAAAACATGTTTAGCCTTTCGAACAAATATTTTGGAGCTTTGGCTTCAAGTGTTTTGTGTGTGAATGAGAGTATGTGAAGAGTCCGAAGATCGTCCAACCTCAGCCAGCCCGAGTCTTCCAGTGCAGCACTAATATGGTCAAATTTGCGGATACCGTAGGAGAATCGTATACAAGAGTTTTGTATTCTCTGAAGGCGATTTTGGTCGTATCTAAGGAGGGCAGGTCCATAGATACTATCACAATAAGACAACTTTGACGTTATCAAGGTTTCACATAAGGTGAGCTTCAGGTGCTTAGGAAGTAGATGTCTATTTGGAAATAATTGCCTTAGTACATTGTAAGATGCTTCACATAGATGGCTAATATGTTTAGAGAATCTTAGAGGGGTGTCAATCCATAGTCCCAGATTTTTGGCTTCATTAACTATAGGGATTATATCGTTTCCAATATTAATTTTCAGTTCATCACGAACTTCCTCCAATTTCTTTGCGGAGCCAAAAGCATAACCTGTGACTTCTTAGAATTCAAACGTAAGTTATGAGCTGTGGAAAAGTCATATAAGTTATTCAAATCATTATTCATATAATTTTGAGCAGCGGTGAGATTAAGACTGTTGAAAGAAATATAGAGTTGAGTATCATCGGCGTAGTGATGTATTCTTGCATTTTCAATGATTTCATGGAAATCGGAAATATATAAGGAGAAGAGAAGAGGTCCTAAAATGGAACCCTGGGGAACACCGAGATCCACATTCAATGAATCTGACTCAATGCCATCCAAAACAACACGTTGGGTACAATTGGTCAGATAGTTAAATATGAGATCTACGGCCCCGTTAGAAAAACCAAAGTATCTGAGCTTGGAGCAGAGTAGAATTCATAGATCGAATAATAGGCCTTTTCGATTAAAAGATCTTGGACTGATCTTTTTTTAATTCTGTAATATTTTTCAGAATACTAGGAAGATGATTGTATACCTTGATACTTTCATAAATCAGAGAATGCTTAGTGAAAGCGAATTTTGGAATAGGTAAATAAAGCATATGGTCCTGTCTGGTACTGCGACAATTGGATCCGGCAGAGTATATGCTAGTTTTATTTTTATGTATTAGGCATACTGTTTCCAATATGTATAAACAGGTAACAGTTAGTATTTTGTGGCTGATAAATAGGGGCTTGCAGTGATCTCTCGATTTCGACTTTGTAATATATCTCAATGCTCGCTTCTGAAGAGCAAATATCATATTATGTAAATGTAAGTTACAATGTCCCCAGAAGGCTATTCCATAGCGAATATGAGATTCGATCAAAGCAGAGTAAGCCATTCTAGCTGTAGTATACCCTAGCTCATTTGATATCACTCTAATCGCATAACATCCACTAGAAACTTTTTACTTAAATGGGATACATGTTCTTTGAAGTTTAATTTATTATCTATGTAAATACCTAGGAATTTAGTGTGCTGTTTGTTTTCTATGTATTGGTTTTCCAATTCCAAATCGTCTAGTTTACATTTGAAAGTAAATAGTTTAGTTTTGTTCAGGTTGAAGCATAGAGAGTTCGCGTTACACCAGGTTTGAATTTTTTGAACATCTATTTTTATCATATTTGATAGCTGATTTATTTCTTTATTGCTCCATATAATAGTGGTATCGTCGGCAAATACAGTAAATCGTCCTGCGATATTAATGGTCATTAAGTCATTTAAATATTTTAAAAACAACATTGGTCCCAAAACAGACCCCTGAGGTACTCCATGTTTTATGTCACTGAGATCCGACTGTCCACTTGATGTTTTCACAACCTGGCAACGTCCTGTCAAATATGAACCGAACCAGTTCAAATTTGTTCCTCTTATCCCATAATGGCTGAGCTTCCGCAGCAGCGTTTTATGATCAAGCTAATCGAAAGCTTTCGAGAAATCACAAAACACCGCTGCAACAGCCTTGCCATCATTTATGCTAGAGTATGCATTCTCTAGAAAAGAGAATATAGCATCTGTGGTACTTTTCGAGCTTTGAAATCCGAACTGAAGATTTGACAGAACATTGTTTATCGAGAAGAAGGACATTAACCTTTTTTTCACCAATCGTTCAATAATTTTTGAAAGGGTCGATAATAATGAAATGGGCCTGAAATTTGCGGGATCTTCCAGATCTCCGCCCTTATGTAGTGGAATAACCATGGCTATTTTCAGACAAGTCGGAAATATACCACTCCTGAATGATTTATTTATGCTTTCAACCACGACCTGTAAAGCACTTTGAGGTAGATTTTTGAATATTTGTACAGATATTCCATCCATACCCGCCGAATTTTCATTTTTAATTTCATTGATTATCTGTATAAGTTCGTGCACATCCGTATCTGTTAGAGTGAAATTTTCAACAACATTTACGTTTTTGAGGTATTCCAGGGGGTCACAACTGGCTTTAATGTTCTCTTTCAGTTTTTCGCCAATAGAACAATAGAATTCATTGAGTTCTTATGGAGATAGGTTAATTTTAATGGGATTGGCCTTATTTTTACCCCTAAGATCATTCACTATAGACCAGTTTTCTTTTGTTTTATTATTGGCTGTTTTGATTCTCTCTGCATAATATTTATCTTTAGCACTTTTGATAATTTGCCTATAAATACTCCTATATTTAGTAAAATATGTTAAAAAATATGCAATATTGGTATATTTCCTAATTGTATGTAATGACCTTAGGTTGTTTCCTGAATTTCTTATACCAGTTGTAATCCATGTTTTCTTATATTTTTTTATTTTCAGTTTATACACAGGAAAAGATCTTCCAAAAATGTCTGTCATACTTTTATGAAAAGCAAGTAAGGGTTCGTCTTCATCTAGCATACTATTCCAGTTGATTATTTCACAACATTCCCTGAATTTATTGTAGTTCTTTCCGCTATAAATTCTACCATATCTGTAATCACAAGAGTGTTTAGTTTTCAAAAATACATTCACATATAAAGCCTCATGGTCCGAGAGACCAGAAGGAATAACCAAACAAGAGACATTCGCTTCATCGAAATTTGAGCAAGCATAATCAATGGTAGTGGATGAGTGCTGCGAAATTCTAGTAGGCTCCGTTACATGTATTTTAATATTGAATGATAAGAATAAATTAATTAAAGCTAATGTTAGAGCTGAGTCCTTATCGTCAAAGTTAATATTCAGGTCACCGGCTACAAGAATATGAGCGTGAATGGGTATTTCAGAAAGAAGGGTTTCCAATCGATCTATGAAAATGAGCCCATTTGAGTTGGGTGGTCTATACATTCCTATGATATACAAATGGTTTATTTTATTACATACTACAGAAAATTCAAACTCATTTTCTACTATCATTGAATCATATTTATCAACCTTCACGAAGTCATTAACATCGTTATTTTTTAATAGAATCATCGTTCCTCCATGTTCAGTATTGGGGCGGCAATATTTAGATAATATGGAATAATTCGGAAGGTAAAAAGTTTCTTCAATTTTCAACCAATGTTCCGATATGATTAAAACTCATGGCATTTTTTTTCCACGAGAGAAACAGAGAGTTCGTCAATTTTATTTCGTATTGATTGAATATTAAGGTACAAGTAAGGTTATGCCTTTCAGTTGATTATCACTTATTAGTAGTTTATTTTCAGAAATATTTTGAATATTCGAATGGATGGTCCTAGAGGTCATTGAGCCACATTCATTTGATGGATTTCTTAGATTAACTAAGTCCGATTTCCTTTCATGTGATTTGACTGAAAAAAATTATCGTTGACAGTTTCGAGCTTTTTATTACTTTCATCAATTGAAAGGTCAGATATATCTGTGGTGCATTCGTTATTTGTAGTTAATAACGTATCATCATTATCAGTTATTTGTACTGATTTTAATACTATGTTAGTAAATATTCGTGACATGATTAGATTTTTTATTTGGCTAACAACCTCGAATTTGCTCCCTTTTAGCTTAGGGTCCATTACAAATGTGAGTGAGCAATTTCTGTTAGAACGGGTGAATCGTCTAATATAATTGGTTATCAGCTTATTAATAATTCGATCAGATGGGATATTACTTTCCGACACTAATATCAGATTAGTGACCTTACTAATATTGAGAATGTTTCTCAAGGCTAAATTCAAGGTCTTAGTGTTACTTACATTCTTTGTACTAAACATAACTATAATATAATCTGTTTGTCCATAATTAATAGCATGATTAAAAATATCACTTGTCAAAACAGAGAGTTCTGTACCATTTACTAAGGTTTCTTCTACACAGTATCTATTCTTACCAACGGATAGTGTCATCACTTTTATAAAACCTTCCGCATATTAATCGCCAAGAATAAGAATCCTAGACATTACTGTAGGAGATCCTTTGGGGAGGCTGTCCTGAAGTTTGTCATCATCTTCATCTTGTGAGGTCACCGGATCAGTGGAAGTTTTCCTTTGATCGCTGGTAACAATGTCAGCAGTTGAAGGGTGAATACTATCAGGTCCTATTATATTTATACTGAAATCATTTGAATAGGTCTTGCCTGTAGGATTGGGTGATTTCTCCTTCAGATACTGTTTCTTCTTTCTCCGCCGATTTTTTGTTTCTTCACCAGGTATTTTCTCAGATGTTGTTCAAAGACAGTTTTTCCAACCCCAATCTAGACCAACTTTTATTTCTGAAGAAATTCATCAAATAAATGAACCTCAGTATCAAAATAAAAATATTTTGAAAATTCATACAAACAGATAGACCCATTGAATCAAAACTGTTTTCTTTTGGAAGATATAACTACAGTAGAAAACGATCAAGCGATAGTAGAAAATCATAATTTAAATTCTCAGGACATTCCTATGAATTTGGCAGAACCACTTCAAGTATACCAAATTGACTCGAAGGAAAATCCAAAAATGCCCGAATTTATTGAAAACATATTAGTTAAACCAAAAAGAGAAGTAAGTTCTGAATTGAAATTAGATTCACAGATTGCCAACCAAGAAATAAAATTCCAAATTCTTCTACATATGAAGAATATGATTTTTTTTAAATAAAATCCGACAAAAATAATATTTCAAAAAATACGAACCTTCCAAAAATTATTGATTTTCCAACAATAGTTGAAGAGAATAATATTTCTTAAATTGTTGAGAATATGGTCAAACCATTAGAACCAATTAGAAATTTCGAAAATATTCAAATCAATAATGAGTATAAGAATTATGAAATTGAAAATTGTTTTTCATACCCTTTAGAAAAGAATTCATAACGCAGAATTTTGGTAAACCCAAAATTATGTTCTTGCACGAATACGGTTGTTATATCACGGGTTAGGATATAAGTATGAAAAATTACGTTATGTTTATGAAAATCAACTGGAGCGTTATTGTCCTTATTTTTTATTATAAAATAAAACAACGATTCAAATATTCATAAAGAATATTGTCTGAACCGTAGACCTAACAATGATGATTATTACGAATGATATGGATAATGAGATGAAGATGATTGGAACTAAATCTAACGACTAATATTAATACTGTAAAACTAGCACTCTGATATTTGTGCGTAGTTCGCGGTATCGTACGAACTCTTCTTGGATTTGTTTTTCAATGTCTATTATATAGGTATTCTTCTATAGCAGAAAAGAAACGATCTCACCATATAAATAATACAATGAATGTGTATCAGCCTTGAGTTGGACCATATTCCAATGTTGTTGTCGATTTGATTTTATGGAATTAAATTTCTCTCACAAATTCTTAATGGCTCTCACCAACTCTGCCCTGGTCGTGGATGTACTATTTGCAGGTTCAAACTTCAACCACGTGACAACTGAAATATTTATGTTTCACTTAATCTTCAAATAATAAGTCGAGGTATTACTCACCGTGGTTGAATGCAAATTTCAAAATCTAAGATTATTTTTGAATACGAGAATCAAATTTGAATCATTGAAAATTATCTCAAATCAAAAGTCAGAACGACAAACATCATTCTTTTGATACTACCAGGTGGTTCAATCAAACAAAATTCGAACCGCTATGAATGATGAAAATTTTATTTCACGGTAGACCACCTGAAATAAAAACTTTACATCACAAATCAGGTAGACCTCCTGAAAAGAAAATCTTTGGTCCATTCCAGGGAGACCTCCTGAATAATAAATGAATATAACCAAGCATATATAAAATATATTTCTAAGGCATATTTTCAAATGAGAAATAAAAAAAAAACACCTGTTAAATTTTTATGAAAAAATTCTGTTTTTTTTTTAAATGTCTAGGATATCTAATTTTGAAAAAGTAAACCTGAACTTTGTGTTTTGTAGAAACTACGTACCTATTATTCATATTTTCCGAATTAACATCATGGAAACTATTTTTTTTTTTTATAACTTCAGATAAAATAATAAAATAAATTCAAAAATAATTATATGTTCAAATTTACCTAAAGATATAGAAAAAGATAATGAACAAATTGACAACATTAATTATCATAGTCGAGGAGAGAGAAAAATTTACGAGGCCTAAAAGAGCAACAAGACTACCTAAGAAATTTTTAGATTTTGAAATGTCTTAGATTTTTATCTTAAGTATAGGGGATGTTATATTTTGTTGAACATTTTGTATTTTAGAATATCAGTTACCAAGCGATCATCATGTAGAAGAGAGTCAATAAAGAGATTTCACTTATTACTCCATTAGTTGAAAAAGCTACTGAAGAAATACCTTCAAGGTCAATCCCAGCTCAGGCTACCTAAATTACGAAGCCTAAAACAGTTCAATAGGCCAATCAATAGAGGTTTTCTGCTCTATTGATTCTGTGACAAACATACTACCAGGACTGTGCCATCGAATGAAAGACGATCCGTAAGTTATATCTTGCTATGTTTCCTACTCGCAAGTATCATTGCTAAATTTGTTATAAACATTTAAATGCAAAAAATCTTTTCTTTTTTCGTTTTTTGCTTATAACATGAAAACTAATGAAGCAATCTAGATGCCCTCAATGGACAAGTTGTAGAGAGTGAAAATAAATGGAAATAAGTTTTAGCACAGCTCGATCGGATTTTTAGTAAAGGAGAATAACCGGAAAAATAGAAAAAATCAGCGTTTTTTTAAAAAATCATTTCTCCACCAGGCTCTCCACGACATAGTAGTGATGAATATGTACTTTATGTTTAGTTTTGGCATAATTGCAATCTGAATTTTTTAACGCACTTAATTGCAGCAGATCTGGATGGCAGGTGGTCCGATTTCAATTTTTCAAAAATATTTTGAGAGTAGAAGTACAGTACTAAAAAACTTATATTCTCATTTTGCATTAAAATGCTGCCAAATAGGTGAGAAATAACTGCAAAGATGACCAAAAATTGGCGAGTGCGCATTTTTTTAAAACGCTGATTTTTTTCTGGTTTTTCCAGTTTTTCTCCGTTCCTAATAATCTGATCGAGTCGTGCTAAGGCTCATTTTCTTTGCATCTAGATTGCTTCATTAGTTTTCATGTTACAACCAAAAAACAAAAAAAAACAAAATTTTTTTTTCATTTAAATGTTTATAACAAATGTAACAATGACACTTGCACGTAGGAAACATAACTGGATATAACTACGGACCGTTTTTAGTATGATGGCGCAGTCGGTTTCCTGGTAGTGTTTTTGTCACGAAAAAATCTCTATTGATTGGTCTACAAGTCCAAACAAAATTATCAACCTAGCCAACGTCATTGTTTGCAGTCTAGGAGTCACAGTCATTTAACGGTATTCATCAATATTTGAAGAGAAGGTAAGATGTGTTCCAAATTTGGAAGTCAAACTGCATCTCACAGACGGGGAGAAACCAGTTTTAAACCCAGAGAGAGAAAGAGAGTGATGTTCCTTTCGCATTGAGGGAGCGGGTCGAAAAAGAACTGATGTCTCTAGAATCTGCCGGGCTTCACTTCTAGTGATCATACCCAAATCGGACAGCGGCGTTAGACTGTGTGTGGATTACAAAGTCGGAGTGAATTCGAAATGAATTGTCTGCCTCGTGCACCAGTCACCCAATCTAACTTATCTACTGAGATGAAAAAGTCACCAGTTTGTATTCTAAAACATTTTTTTAAATTTCAAACCAGGTGATAACTGTGGAAATTATTGCTGAAGAAAAAGCAAGAGATGGAGAGCTCCATATTATCATGAATAATCTCAAAACCAACGCAACAGTTTCTCCGTTTATAATTCTGAATGGTATGTTATTCGGAATGGATTCCAAAAACATTACAACTTCCAATCTTAAAAGAATTCCATTCGATACATTTATGAATCACTAAGATGAAGGATCTTGCATGGAAATATGTGTAACGGGAAGAAACAGTTTGGTGTTTGGTAGTAAAAACAAACTTTAGCGAACGTACATTTCACAATTTTGTCATGGATATTAGGATACTTCAATAATCGTTATTTGTGTTTCGATTTTGATTATAAATAATTAAGATTTTTAAACATCTATTTAATTATAACTTGATGATTCACAACCTGCCTAATGACCTCCATATGGAGCCTGATACTTGCCGGCTAGTTTGCAAGCTGCCTAAGAACGACAAGAATGTTCAGATTACTTCACATGCCAAACGTTTTTTCCATTCAGATTGGTTGCTAAGTAAGTTATTTCATTCACCAGTTGGCAAACGTCATGTCCCTAGACAGCTTTCAAATTCACCGCTAGAGGCGCGTTCGAGAATCTTGAACAGATTACCTGGCAACGCAGCTTATCTGTCAAGTAAATTGCTTGTGCTAGGTTAGCATGGCCGCCGATATTAACTTTTTGTGCTGAATGAAACTGTGTGTGTTCTCACAAATTATTTTTTGATAAATGTGATTTATATAGTGCTTCAAAGTATGCTGACTCTTTTAGTTCTGACTTCATCTACCAGTTTGGATTTAAGGTGGTTCGTTTGTTTTCATTACATTTGTTTAAATATGTACTGCCGGTAGCCTGAATCGAATTTCAATAAGGATTTTCAGACTCCCTTTCCAGATTTCTCAATCAGTTCAAAATTCTACAGATTTAAATGTTTATTGCACCCGGCAATTGTCAGTGTTTTCTCACAGCTTGTGTTAGAGTCAGGGCGAATAGCGGTTCACAAAATATGCTTGAATTCGTTTTTTTTTAAAACGGCATTGAATGGAAGTGAAACAAGTTAGTTATGTTTAAATTCTAAATCAGTGATGGGTCCGTAAATAGTATTATCCTTTTTAGATTTCAGAGAATATTTGGATACTGACAGTTTTTTTTTTCAGGAGATAGTACAAGAAATGCATATAGAGATTTCCCAAATTATAGAAAGGACTACACAGTATGTAAAAGACTATATTGATCTATTGGATCAGGGGATGGTTTTGGAAGAATTAATTCAAATTTTATTCAAGCAGTTGAAAGCAGTAGCTGATCACCAAAATTTTTTTCTGAAGTGCCTAGATGAAGCTTGCGTAGAACATTCTATAGAAATCAATCCATACAATATTAACTATTATTGGTCTCAAGTTCAAGCTGTGGTGAGTATATAAAGATTAACACTTCATATGGAGGATACAATTGGATAAGTGATTTTCCATGTCCATACCTAAAATAATCAAATATATTTATAAGATATCACATATTACCCTGGATGTCTAAAACAAGCTAATTTATCAAAAAAATACAAAATGTTTCCATGGCATAGACAGAGATATATCTCCTAATAAAGAAGGTGATGATAACCTATTATATAATGCAGTAGGCAAAGTATCAGGCAATGAAAGTAATTTTGAATCGATTATATATATATATATATATATATATATATATATATATATATATATATAGATGTACACGGTCATTGTGAATCCCGTGAAGCATATGAACGAGACGCAGTTTAGCCCGGAGTAACCTTGTTAGTCCCGATATCGGGCTCAACAAAGTATCACCCTGTATCTCTTCACTGGGTGATCAGAATTGAATGCAGGTCATTTCCCCACAATTTAGTTCGGGACACACAATATACCATTTCCATAACCAACATACGCCATATAGTTCTTTGGTTCGAACTGTAGGGGGCGCTTTCCGTATATAGGGATATACACTGCAGAATTATATACTTCTTTGTAGAGCCCACAAACTTTTGTAGCGTTGTGTAGCCCTAAGTTTGGCAACATCGCAATCGTTGCCTTCTATGAATGTAATATATATGAATTGCTGGATTCGTGATCTGTACTAGCGCAAGGAGTAGTTCATATTTCAATATAAAAAATATTTATCGTTCATTTTTCAGATTAGGGAATTTGAGTTTGAAATAGTTACAATATTTGAAGATATATTTACCAATTCTTTTTCTAAGGGGAATTTTGTGCGATCAATCCATCTACATAAAGGATGGTTGGAAAAAAGTACAAGATAACCAATATTGGCTTATTCTTCAGTTTTTATCGTAGATTTAATTTTTGTGAATCAAACGATAAATATACATTTACAATGATTTGGACCATATAGGGGAGACGGTCTACCAAGAATATCAGGCAAAAATAATTTCCAACTGAGGAGCGATATAATGATTTCAACCATCGTGAAGATTGGATATCGAAATTCTCAACAATTTTTTGAAGCAAAGAAACTTTTTTATTGACTTTCTTGAAATGCAATTTTGCGGTCTTTTGAAAGTAAAATTTATAGAACTTTTCATGTTTTTTTTGTTATTAAGTCCACTTACATTAATTGATAAAAAATGGGGAAGAAAAGTACAGTTCACCTATACAAAATAGGTTGAACCACCTGAAATCATCACATTAAATTCAAGCCCAGATGAGTCGGTTGAGGAAAGAGATTTTGTATCGTACTCAGGGATTACTCTCATTAGTTCTAAATTCCGGAAAAATATATACACATAAAGTTCCGGTTCATTAATTAATTTTTTCAATCTCAGAAAGCTGCAACATCGACAATATTGAAGTCATAACTCGACAATATGCATCTTTTTGTTGGTAATTAAAAGATCTGGTTGAATGTTCTGTGGTACCATATGGGTACCATTGAAAGAATCATTTGTTCTCTACAATATCTGATTTTGTAATGCTTGATTAAGATTATCCCCTGTTTTATTTGGATAATAAAAAATATTAATATCGGGAGGGTGCTTAGAGATCGATTGTGAATAAATGACAAAGAATTGAAATACAGATATATATGAGGGAAAAAATATATCGGAAAAGCTAGTTTCAGGAACAACTAGAGATAACAAAATTGAGCTTCTCAGGAAAGTAGGCAATTGTTTTTTTTTGTGCATGTTTTTCGACCATAGATATCTTTGAATATGAGGGAACGAATCTGAACCAAACAAAAACTGAACTATTTGCTGATGAGTACTTAATATTTTTTGGGGTATTCCAATCACATGAAACCATTAATTCACTTGGCATAAAAACTAAAAAATCTATATTTTCACAATTTTTATTTCCATGGAAAACTGTCTAGAACAATCAACGGCAAATGTTATGTGAGCAGCAGTTTGTAGAGTGATATTTTTTTTTTCTATTAGAAAGTTTTTATTATCTTTTGAGTATTGATATTGATGAAATATTGAACAGAAATTTATTATCTTCTTTTTTTCTATCTTACTTCCAAGTTAATATTTATAACTCCGAAATTTCAGAATGAAATATCAATTTCATGAATATATGAGATATAGAATTTGTTGTTCCTTCTCTTCTCGCTAAGGAAGCGATCGACTGTACAAAAAGCCTGAACAAACAATTGGATGAGAGATTGGTCATCTAATCTCCATATTTGACCCTGAATGGAAGTAACATTATGTTCTCATGAAGTTCTGATCGGTGCTATTCTATGAATTATTCATAAAAATAATGTATATTATGCCGAATGGATTCAATCATTCAGAAATACTTCCGAAAATTCGGACCTGAAACAGTAATAGGTATGTTTCTTTGTAGAGGAGAAAAACACAAGGAGTTGAATATTCCAGTTTCTGATGAAGGTACAGCTTTTTTTGATTCTCAAAACTTCCCGAGAATTTTTCATCTATTGATATTTCATTGCAAAATTTTGGAGAAAAATATTCGTTTGGGAGTAAAACTTGAAATTATCGAAAAAACAGTTTTGGTTCAGAATTTTTTTTCCTCGGAATCATTTTCCGAATGATAATGGAAAACCTCATTGAAAAAAATTATTATATATCACTCCATTGCCTGTTATTTTTCTTACTTGAACTCCCCTGAATGGGTTCATTCTTGGAGTATATAAAAAAAAACAATTAGCACAGATGATTTTCGAACAAAAATCTTATATGAAATGAGTTTTCGAGTTAAATGAAATGATTTTTTTATCATATATTTCTTCAAGAATAATGTTTGATGCGATATCAGACACTAATGGAAATGGTAATTTTTGGTGGTGGCACTTTCTTCTTGCAAATTTAAATTGTGTTAATATTGTTTTTCTCAATATTGTACACACAGTGGAAAAACTTATTTATAGTTATGATTTTTAAACCCGTAAAATGAGGGAGTCACCTGAATAAAAAACACATTCATTATAAAAACACATTTATTGAATTTAACATTATAAAAACAATTCAGAATGAAATAAAATATTGATTTGTTTGAAAATATGAACAGGATGTTCATAAAATCAAATGTTGAATCATCTGCGACTGAAAGATGAACTTAAGTCACTCGGTTCCATCGTTCAAGATAACCTCTTGTGAGGTATTCATGTTGAAGGGGGAAATATTCTCAATTGAATATTCAATAGAAATATTTTTCTGTGAATAAAAAAATTTACGATAAAAATTAAGTTATTTTTTGTGAATGACTAACAGAAAACAACTACTCCCCCGACTAAAGCCACACTGGACATTGAACTACATCTGATAGATATTCTAAAAA
The DNA here is from genome assembly GCA_018342105.1 of Gonioctena quinquepunctata. Lineage (NCBI taxonomy): Eukaryota > Metazoa > Arthropoda > Insecta > Coleoptera > Chrysomelidae > Gonioctena > Gonioctena quinquepunctata. The sequence goes on along the minus strand of JAFIRS010000738.1, from coordinate 465,669 downwards.
GACCCTAACTGAAAAGAAAAAATCTTAAATTGAAAACTTGCCTTTTCATTGAGATGATTATCTGATTTTCTATTCCAGTCTTGATAAGGAACTCATAGAGATGAATGAGGCGAATAACAATGTTTTCCAGAAGAGAGTACTCACCAGAAATCATTTGTAACATTGACACAAGAGAGGTATCGCATTCACTAAATCTTCAATACATTTTTGTCGACGAAAATCTACTTCACGCTTCCACGATCATCAGGAAGACCGGAAGAAATGGAAAACACATTTTTGGAAGCAATCTCACTTTGCAGGGATAGAAAGTTAGAAACATTTCTTTCGGATAGACGCTTTGAAATCAGTGTTTTTTTACATTAAAACCTGTTATGGGGTATGATTGATTGATTTGTTTGAAAATATTAACAGGATGTTCATAAAATAAGATGTGGAATCATCTGCGACTGAAAGATAAACTTTAGTCACTATCTTCCATCGTTCAGGATAACCTCTTGTGGTGTGTTGAAAAGGGAAACACTCTCAAATGAATATTGAATGGAAATATTTTTTTGTGAATAGAAAAATCCACGATAAAAATTAAGTTAATTTTTGTGAATGTCTAAAAAAATTTCCCGGAAACCGGGTTAACTACACTGATAGATATTCTGAAAAGACTCTCAAAGAAAAAATCTAAATTTAAAATTTGCTTTTTCACTCATGTTGAAAAGGGAAACACCCTCAAATGAATATTGAATGGAAATATTTTTCTGTGAATAGAAAAATCCACGATAAAAATTAAGTTATTTTTGTGAATGTCTAACAAAAAACAACTACTTTCCCGGCTGAAACCACGCTGGGCATTAAACTACATCTGATAGATATTCTGAAAAGACTCTCAAAAGAAAATATATGAAATTTTAAATCTGCTTTTTTATTCACATAGTTATTTGATTTTCTATTCCAGTCTCAATTAAGAACTCATATAGATGAATGAGGCAAAGAAGAATGTTTTCCAAAAGAGAATACTCACCAGAAATCATTTGTAGCATTGATGCAAGAGAGGCATCGCATTCAATAGGTCTTCAATACATTTTTGTTGACGAAAATCTATTTCACGCTTCCACGATTATCAGGAAGACCGGAAGAAATAGGAAACACATTTTTAGAAGCAATCTCACATTTAAACCTATCATGGGATATGATAGATTGATTTACTTGAAAATATGAACAGGATGTTCATAAAATCAGATGTGGAATCATCTGCGACTGAAAGATAAACTTTAGTCACTATCTTCAATTGTTTTGTAGTAAAAGAGCTGATGATATATTTTTCCGAATTATCTGAGCAATATGCAGACTCATGTAAAGAAGTGAAGGATAGGTATATAGGAGTGTACCTTCGTTGAACATTCAAGGAAAAATACTCCGTTTGCCCAGTCTGATCAATATTCAATTAATTTACGTTTTATCGAGGGTAATATCATATGTGCTAGGGGTTTTATAGCTATTTTTTTTTGAAATTTTCGAGAAAGCATTTTGCCTGGAAATTTCAATGACTGCGATTTGCGGTCTTATTATCTGGCCGCAAATTGCACGAAATAAATTTCCTAGAGGCAAAATGCTTGAGGCAAAATTTCAAAGATTTCACGATTAAACCCTCTAGCACGATGATATTTGATGAGAATATTCCCAAATAACATTTGAAACTGAACAAAATTACCAGAATTCATGTTATATTTGTTTTGTTATATTTTCAACGGGGAAAATTACAACAATGCTTCTGTTCCGAAAATTGAAGGAATCGTGTGTCCGTTTCTGAATGCTTGACCCTTGACTAATGTGGCCAACAATTAATTTGAGAATATCGAAATTCATTCAGCTATTTTTGGTTTCGTAAATAAAAATATATTTGCTCAAAGAACTGCTGTGCAATTCGTTCATTTTTATTGCATACTTGGAAGTGTTTATCCACCCATACACTGAACACTGAAATATGTATGTCTTCATTTGTAACGGATACTCAAATTCCAATTTTCATGAACTTGAAAAGTAACGAAACCCCCATAGAAATTTCCAACCCCCTATATCACCCCTTTAGGGGTTGAATTTCGGAAAACAGTGAAACACGTATTTATGTATTCGTAACAAAGACCTATAATTCCAATTTTCACGAACTCCACTTAAAAAAACTAACGGTACTCCTATACAAACTTTCAACCTCACTTCAACCTTTAGTGTTGAGTTTTCAAAAATCCTGAAATTTGTGATTTATATTTAAAAAGATAAGCCCAAATACTAATTACCTTGACTCCTACTTTCAAACTTTCACACCTTTTCTCCCCCCCGTCCTTCCTCTAAGGATGGAATAAGAATACGCTGAGGTTTATATGAAATACTTCATTTCATAATTCTCACATATCTAGTTTCTCCAGATACGAGAGTTTTCCTGAACCTGACGAAAAATCCACATTTTTGGAGCTATTAGGTTTTCTCATACGATAATCAACCTGATAATACAAAACAAAATATATTCAACTTCAAAGCGAGTCGCTTATTATTAAACATAAACATTATATTGAATATGAATTATGTGCTCACCGTTTTGCCTTTTCTCAAGTTATAATTTTGAAGGGTCATCGCTACAATCTGTTTTCCTCTGCTGGACATTTCCGCGAGTCACCGCACGCTCACTGATTTGAAATCCCTAATAAATATTTTGAACTGAAAAACGCGCGAGGCAGTAGAGGCAACGCCGCCGGGATACACAGAGGCCGTTCCAATATAGGCAATATACGTTTGGGATTCATAGCGTAGTGAAAGAATAATTGGCTCTACAACGTTTCAAAGGAGTTTACAAATTTTTAAATATTGAGAATTGTTACCCCTCTAAGTGTGCTTCGACGAAAAATGATGGAATGATGTCATTGCACTGGAATATACTCTTCGCCCATTCTGCAAAGTGCGGGTTCAAGAGCACCCGTTCATTTGGTGGGCTCCACAAGCTACCGTGTACAACTATATATATATATATATATATATATATATATTCCAAAACAGAAAGATATAATGAATAAATTCCGAGAAAAGGTAAAAATATTGATATATACGTTGATTCAATTAACGAAAACCAACAAGATAACAAAAAAGAGCGGACAATCTGAATCTCGACCACAAAAAAGCACAAGACAAAAAATCCAAATAAATGGCCAGCTGTGACTCACCCTCGAAGAAACATTGAGATTGGAAATCAGTAATCAAGTCTTATGAAGATACTGCGCTTGTTAAGCAGAATGAGTAAATCAATCCCTCCCACTCAGAGGCGGAACAAGAACGGAAAACTGTTGGAGCAAGGAAGATCAATAGATGACCTGATACTATTGGTGATAATCAAAGTGTTGGCGTTAAGAGGGTCCCCAAACTTGTTACACTCCATATCTACAGGATGGACACAAATACTACAGATGGAGATTTTGTCAAACTTCTAAAACCAAACTTTCCTGAAGTTTTGTGAGAATGACTGAAATCAAAGTATATCACATTATACTCTTCATACAAGGTCACAATCTACTCTTCAAATTTTAATCGAGCCAAAGATTGGAACTTAGTTGCATGTGTCTAGGGTTTTTATTCAAGAAGAAGAGGAAAATGGACAGCAAACCTGAAGTAATCGACAATGAAGTCTCTGACCATCAAGCCATATTAACTAGTCTAAATTTGATTTCTTCCAATAAACAAATTATGAACAGAAGTTTCAATAAAAATGTAATTAAATTCAATGTAATATTTCCTAAAAAATAAAAATCTCTAGTCTCTTTGGGCTGACAAAATTTTTAATTGAATAGAGAGAATATTATCAAATAAACTTCATAAAAACTACAAAAAACCTATCAAAACAAAATTTCAGAATCAGATAATCCCATTCGTATGGTTATTTCTGAATTATCTAAGGAAACTAAGATGCAGAATAATAGTGTTATCGCTAAGGATGAGTGTGAGTTTGATGATCCACATAATATTGCTTCATTATTTTGTTCTAGAAATTGTCAACAAAATTCTAGACATTAAATTTGTGATTCCCAAAGATAAACTATTGAAAGACTCTATGTTTTGGTTTTGATAATATTTTTGGTTTTCTAATAAGAGCTATATTGGATCTACATCAAACAATTTCCCACATTATTAACCTTTCTTTTAAGGTATTTTGAAGATGGGTAAAATTATTTCAGTATATAAAAAAGGTGACTGTAATCTCTGAATATTTTTTCCGAGAATCAACATGGCTTTAGGGCCAACAAGTGGAAATCAATCATAGATATGGACGAATGTCCGATTGGCATCTTCTGTGACCTCAGTCGCGCATTTGATTGACGATGATATTTTAAAAAAAAAATTGAAAGTGAAATAAGAGAGATAACCTTTGAATGGGATTAGCAGTTTTTGCAGAAACAGAAAATATGTCACTCCCAATTTACTGACAACAACACAAGGTAAAATAAATTAAATCAGAATGTTCTGATGAATCATGGGTGTTCCACAGGGCTCAATATTGGGACCTGTATTATTTCTCTTATATGTTAATGAAATTGATGAAGTCTCGATATAGTTAATTTTGTTACATATGCTGTCAATAGTAAAGAATCAGTAAATTCCTAGGTATCATAGTAGACCAATACCTAACATGGAAAAAACATTGTGAATCCCTTGTGTCAAAGCTGTCTTCTCTATCACTTTTATTTTTCAATATAAGTTCTGGTTTGGATGTAAAACAAATAATATTACTCACATGTCAAAACTCGCCTTCGTTATGGAGTTTGTTTTTGTGAAAGTTCCACAAACTCAACTGATCTCTTCCTTTCACAAAAGTGTATGATCCAAAAAATTGCTGGAAAACCAAACTACTATCCATGTAAAGATTTATTTTAAGAATTTTCTCTAATAACTTTACTTATATATATATATATATATATATATATATATATATATATATATATATATATATATATATATATAAGATAAGATAAGAATTTATGTCTTTACAATATTATGTACACTTAAAACAAACACACATAATTTGTTTAACACGCATAGAAAATAGAAAAATATAAAATCACATTACAAATATAGCTAAGTGACCTAAAAATATATATTAAACACATATTCTTAAAAAACACATAAATATATATATTTATATATATATATATATATATATATATATATATATATATATATATATATATATATTGTTATATAATGATGAATTTTTCAAATATGATATTGTAATATTTTTGCCCCACGTTTTGGGTGCCATTTGTTATGTTTTGATGGATTGGAAATATTATATATATATATATTGTTTTTGTATATTGAAACTGCTAATTATTTTTGGTATTCTTTGTGAGCCAAATTGATATGATATAAATAGATATTTCTGCCCCTGTATTGTATGCTGTAATAATAATTGCCAGCGAACGTCAGTGTTCTCTCGTCACGCTACCAACAATTATTTTCCTCACCACGGCTAAGCAACAGTTGGTACGCCCTTATCTCAAGGTGGCCGGTTCAAGGCAATAGAGACACTGCCACTGCTGGCTAACTTCAGTTTATTGAATGGTCTTTTGTATGTTATTTATCATTGTGAGAAAACAAACAACAAAATATCAAAAAGCAATTATCTCCTTTATTCAGGAAGACTTAATAATACCTGGCCTACGAGAAATAACTTATACTAGGGTGAATCAAACAAATATTCACGGATAATAATAATAAATCAGATCATGGATAGATAAACAGAACCTTACTTTTTCCGTGAGAGTGACGTTTTCTGTTATTGTTCAAAATAGGGTGACATAAAGTTCTTCGAATGTGAAATATGTTATTTGTGAAATAGTTCAGGACCGGAAGAGCACTATTAAAGTTTTATACCTGGTTGGAACTGTTGGTGTTCTAATTATACCATGAATCAGGATGTCTCCTCTCTCCAATCGCTGTCAGGACTGCAATACCATGAATCAGGAACTATATAGATGCGGAAATCAGCATTTTGATCCGTGGATATGTTATCATTAAGGTAATATTGGTTTTGTTTACCAAATGATGGGATTATTCCAATTTTCTTTCAGTAAAATTTTTGCGTGGCATCCGCTTGGAAATTTATTTTCGATCTCCCTTGAAGCTTTGTTTTCTATCGCCTAGATACATCTTTTTCTCCTTGTTTTTTCATTTGAATTTTTGAATTGGTGCACTAAATTGTCACTTTTTACTGTTTATATTTATATTGCATAATTTATATATACAATTATTTTTCCACTCTTATCATTATTTACAAATTTCAATAATAATTGCTTCTGATACCATCTCATTGCTACTCTCCCACAATTTCCAATTTTACACCTGACCATCTATTCCCTGATTGGCTATTTTTATAAAGACATTTGCTGTTCTATCATTGGCTACTTTTTGTTAGCTACAGTTTCATATACTGTATGTTTCAAATTTATAAATTTGTTGATTACTGTTTACTCCTGAAATTTTTTTAAATTTAGACTTTTTATTGTCTTTTGAGCAATTATGAGTTATAATAATTTTGACAGTGTATGAAATTGATTGTTTTATAGTATTTTGACATTTTTATCTATCCATATTCTACCTAGGCTCACAATATACATAGAATTTCAAAAGTTATTCACAAACAAACTCTTGAAACCATTAACCATCTAGTAATTATTCTTTTTGTGGGTTTTTAGTCTTTTAAAATTTACAACTGGCATAACATAACATAACAATATATACCTATATATATATATATATATATATATATATACATGCTGCCTACAATACTGCGCCCTTTCAGGAAGCGTACGTTACTGCGTCCACCAGAAATACGCTATCTAGATCAATTCTGATAGCGTATACTGGTTCTACACAAAAAATCCCACTCATAGCTTGTTTCAGATCATCAAAAACTTCAAAAATAAAAAAAAGTATTCCTATATAATATTGCGTCCTTTCACTATCATATCATTATCACGTCCGGTGAATTTCTTGTTTTCATAATTAGAATGATACTGCGTCCAATTTGCATTATATCTTTCATACTCAGCACGATACGGCATCCAACGCTGTTGCCATGTTTTCATAACACGCTTTCATTTAACTCGCTTCGTTCGTATGTCATTCTTTCCGGTTAAAAAATTGTAATCTATTTAGAACACCTGCCGACATCAGATTGAGCTGAAATTTGGCGAGTGTTAATAATTTCGGTGACTATGCATTATGAAATTTTTGTGGGAAAAAAAACAGAATGACGGCTCCAAGATGGCGGACGAGTTTTGTGAATTGGTACGATTCGTTTCAAAACTGGTATGTAGGGGTTTTCGGGGATGAAGGATGTGAAACTTCTGTCAAAATTCAAAAATTCAAGATGGCGGTTTCAAGATTGCGGACAAGTTTTGTGATTATGGTCCGATTCGATTCAAAATTGGTCTGTGGGGGTTTTCGGGGTTAGAGATTATGAACTTCTTGTCAAAATCTATAAATTCGAAATGGCGGCTCCAAAATGGTGAAGAAGTTTTGTGATTATGGTCCGATTCTATTCAATATTTGTATGTGGGGGTTTTCAGAGTCGGAGATAATGAGTTTTTTGTCAAAATTTATGAAATTGAAATGGCAGCCCATGGAATTACTGTTGGAGGAAAAAACCAAATTGCGCTTCAAGATACCAGACGAGATTTTGGTTTAGGGGCCAATTCGATTCAAAATTGGTATGTGGGGGTTTTCAGGGACGAACATTATGAAAGTTCCTTCAAAATTCATAAAATCAAAATGGCGGCTCCAAGATGGCCGATAATCTCTATGCTTATGGTCCGATTCTATTTAAAATTGGAATGTGAGTGTTTTTGGGGTCAGAGATTAATTTTTTTTATCGAAATTCATAAATCCAAGATGGCGGACGAGTTTTGTGATCATCTTCCCATTCGATTCAAAATTGGTATGTCGGCCCGATTCGATTCAAAATTGGTATGCCGGGGTTTTTGGGGTCGGAGATTACGAATTCAGTCGTAGATTATTTATTTTTAGTTGAAATTCTTAAATTGAAGATGGCAACTTCAAGATGGCGGATGAGTTAATCTCTAGATGGTCTCCTCATTGAAAGACTAGATAGCTCAGAACTTAAAGGAAAAAAAAGGCCTCATAATAACGATGCTTTAACGAAAATGCATAGATTAGGGCGTACGTATTGGAATGCACAAACTAAAATAATCATTAAAAAACCTTTTTGAAGACAAGCTTTTATTGAAATGCACTGAAAAGTAAGAAGTAATTGCTTTGGATGTGCCATGTAGGTTATTCCGTGGGTTATAGATCCAAAAGCCTGTCGCTTCTGTATTCGAACTGAAAACATTGCGCGACAAGCTTTTGAATCTATAAGTCACGGAATAACCTACATCACACATCCAAAGGAAATATTTTTTACTTTTCAGTGCATTTGAATGAAAGCTTGTCTTCAAAAATATTTTTTATTAATTATTTTATTTTTGTTTTGTTCCCATATATTAAGTATTTTCTGATGTCTTCAAATGATTAGCCCATTAGGTGACGTCTTCCTTCACTTCCATTATATGATGAACACTGCAAACCACTCTTTCAAAAACTCGGCATTATGACACTGTTTGCTCAAATCATCTATGAAAATTTGATACACGTTGAAAAAAATATACTTACTTTTACGACACACTCTAATGTTCACACCTTCCATACCCGCAACAGACATAACATCGTGCCTAGTAGGAAGAGATTGGAAAAAAGTAAATCTATAGGTATTCCCCTTTTCAATTTGCTCTCTCGTGAAACAAGGGAACTACCACTAGAATCTTTCAAAAATAAAATTTGGAAACATCTTATCAACATGGTTCCCTACAAGATAAACGAGTTTAGTGAATCACTAAGTGATTCGCTCGCTGTCGTATGTTTTATATATATTATATCTATAATAATTGGAATTTACATTATATTATAGTGACTAATTTATGTAACTTTCTGTTCTGTTTTGTGACCTTTTCTTTGTTACATGGCAATGTGTAATATACTATTATACTTGTATATGTTAAACAAAGAAATAAAATTATCTATCTATCTATCTATATGTATAACTACACATAAAAAAACATTATAATTGCTGGGGACCAGTCATGGATGATAAAAGATGGTATCTCATTATAGAAACAAAAATATGACAGATAAAACACTTATAGTCCATCCCCGATCCCAAAAGTCTATGAAATTTCGAGAGTTCTTTGAATTATTTGAAATCCACCACTCGAAAACTATTGAATATTGGAAAAATGTAGAAAAAGATATAATTATCCAACATTTCATAAAATTCACAGAGAACTTTGTTTTGGAATCGTTTATGTTGTAAATATGTATGTTTTTTCATCCCTTTCAGGTAGATAACCACAACACAAATTTTCCTTATCTCACTACTTACCTGTAATGGTAATACTAATTGTGAGAATCAAACTATAATTGATATGACGTCCTCCTCTTCGGAAAATTAATCCCTTGCTAATCAAAATTTATTTATTTATTTTTCCATAAAATCAACTGAGGAAGAAGTGTGGGGCCTAAGCCCGCCATGTGTCCCGACAGGGGGTAATACTTGTGACGATCCCAGACATAGCTGGGTGAAGTCCATGTCCCCTTTCAGTTAACATGGTAGCATACCTAGTAGATTTCGCGAAAATGTACGCGGCGGAAACCCATCAAACATAACACGAGTTTTCTGGTTGATGCGAGAGAAATCTTGCTGATATTGGAATACTCCTGTTGACATGGGTACCCAGGGGAAGAGGACTTTCCCATAGGCTTGTCGTTGCCTCGCCACAAGGTGTTGGACTCTGGGGGGCAGGGTTATAGATAGTTGACCAATGAAGAACATACCGTATTCGGTAGAGACGGGAAAGTCCTTTATCAATGGGCACTGATGATTGTATTCCTTGCTGACTTGGCGGGGAGCGGCACATTTACTCGCTCGGGTACTGACATCCCAGAGCCAGTAGCCTCATCAGGTGGCCCCACCGTGGCTGAAATCATTCGGTAGGAGGATAACCTAGCGCGTTGATCCGGCGTATCCGGATTCCCATAGTGTGGGATAGGGTAAGGTACTCACCAGCTTGCTGTTGTTACCACTGTACATATTGTTCCTGTGGAAGTAGTGTATTCGTGACAATGAATACAGACAAGATTTGGGAAATAAAACTGATTGAGCTTACAGAAATAGTACGCTGTATATATAAATAAATTAGTAATTTTCGAAAGATTCGTAAGTAAATGCATTTCAAAAGAGTAGATCAAAGGGGGGTTAATATGGCTCCTCAGCCCCTCCGTACCTCGACCTGTGAAGTCTTTTGTACATTACTCTTCACCTATTCAAGACCCGGAATTTCGAGACTCCCTGCGAAATAAATTCTCTGTAATCTTTAAAATACAACAAAATATCACGATTCCTAAATGAATAAACTTGTTTCAAATAGTCATCTGAAAAATAAGAAATAAAATCTCCATATTAGTCAGTTTCAGAATATATTTACATTTTTGCAGAATATGTATTTTGTACAAATACCTTTATGTTCGCTCAGTCTTTGTTTTCTAATAATTGTGAGTATTTCACCTTCGATTCTTCACATTCATATCTCTTCGAGGGAAATATTTTATTTCTATATGTTTTTGAAAATGTTACAATTTTTTTTCCGATCTGCTGTCCATTTCACCAATGTCCTTTTCATTCCATCAAAACTAAAAATTGCAAAGATAATTCCAATTTAAAAAAATGGCGATATCAATCTTCCTTCAAATTACAGGCCAATTGCACTGCTTCCAGTCATTGCAAAAATTATAGAAAAAATAATGGCAATAAGAATGATAAATTATTTAGAGTACACAAATATCTTGACAGACAGACAGTTTGGATTCAGGAAAGGAAGAAGCACGGCGAAAGCGGTGCACGAATTAGTCGACTTCATAACTGAAGGTTTCGAAAACAAAGAATCAACACTTGGCATATTCCTCGATCTGAGCAAGGCGTTCGACTGCGTCTCTACTGATATTCTATTAGAAAAACTGAGATACTATGGCTTTGTAGGCATAGCACACAATCTACTAGCATCATATCTAAATGAGAGAAAGCAATGTGTATTATATAATGAAGAACTCAGTTGCTTACAAACGATCCTGAATGGTGTTTCACAAGGTAGTGTCCTTGGGCCATTACTTTTCTTGATTTATATCAATGACCTGCCAAATTCAATGACAACATTCACAATGCTGTTCGCCGATGACACTTCCTTCGCCATTTGGAAAAACAAGAATGAAGAATCATCAGAATTAGTAAAGCGAGTTATTCAGGAAGCTACGGACTGGTTCAGTGCGAATAGCCTATGTGTGAATAAAAGCAAGACCCAAACAGTTATGTTCTCGCTGTCTAATAATCCCTCAGATAATGTGAAATGTCTTGGTATAACTATTGATTCAAAGTTAACTTGGAAACCCCATATCGACAAACTAGCAAAAAATCTATCAGGCAAGGTCTATGCAATCAGGCAGATAAAAAATAAAGTCGGTCGGGAAACTGCCCATACCGCTTATCATGCAATGTTCCATAGTTCCTTAACTTATGGACTGATAAACTGGGGCACATCTATCCATATCTCCAGAATATTTACAATTCAGAAACGAGCAATCAGAGCTTTAGCTGGAATAGCTCAAATGGAGAGCTGTAAGAATTGGTTTATAAAGTTCAATATATTAACTCTGCAATCATGTGTAATATACTGCAATTTGATTCACATTCAAGAAAATTTACAAACGTTTACTACAAATGGAACCAACCACTCGTATAATACTAGGAATAAGGATAATATTAGAGCACCAAAACAAAGATTAGAAATAACAAGGAGATGTAACTCATACATACCATTGTACAACTCACTGCCCCAATCAATGAAAAATGCAACCCTCGCTAATTTCAAAAGGAAACTGAAAAAACACCTCTTAGACAATGCTTACTATGATGCGTCTGACTTCAGCTTTACTGAGTGAATACATTTACATTTATATATTTATTTATTTTAATTTGTGCTCGTATTATATACAATTTACTGAGTGACCATTGTCAATGTACTGTCTCTATGTATTTCTGTTTTTTTACATTTATATATTTATTTACTTTACTCTGTGCTCGTATCATATACAAATTTTATTAACTAACTACTGTTTCTCTGTATTTTAATATTCAAATTGTAATTTACATTTATATATATGAATTCACTGCTAGAAAAGCAAAAAAAACACATCGAAGAAATGGAAGTTAAAATCAAGGAACTAAAAAAAGAAATTGCAGAAAAAAGGGTCGCTGTAAAAACAGCTGATACACAAACATGCACCCATCATACGAAGCAACAATCGACAATGACGGATCCTCCTCTCACCAGTGGCGTAGACATTCCAATACTAGATGACACACTGAGACAGGAAAACTTGACTCAAGAAGATAGAAACTCAACAAGTATTTTCGTAAAAGTGGAAACAGCAAATATCACAACTGAAATTCCTCAACAAAATAATACCAGTACTACAAATAGTGAAGATGTGAATAACACCATTCAAAGTCAAACAAGATTTCACAAAAATTTTTATATCTGTGGTGACCAGTATGCTACAGGATTCCCAAGAGCCATCACAAAAATTATAGACCAATATACATCTAAGATAAACGCGAATATAAGAAAGGACATGGAACTTTGTGAGTTAACTGAAAATATTTTCTCTGAAACAATAGAATATGGTCAGGCGGATACAATAATTATTATGTTTAACACAAAAAACATAAGCAATAACAGAACTCTACAACTATTTCTGAATAACGTGCTAGGTCTTGGAAAATTTGCAAATCTTTTTATTGTATCAGAATGTAACGACTACCATGATAAAAATATCAAAAGGCTTATTTTCAAAAAAATAAAGATATTCAAACAATTCAATAGAAACTGCTCGATACCATTTCTTACTGACAGAAAACAAAAAGGCAGCAAATTTGAACTCATGGAAAAACTAAAGAAAAATATGGAATTCACAGCAAGAAACCAAAAAAAATTTACCCTGAAGACAATAGAAATAACAGAATTAAATACCATAGAATCAGTTTCATTAAATACCATAGAATCAGTTTCATCTTCTTTTTTAGATCATCCTCAAGAACAAACAATAAACCTGTAGGAAAAATTCAATCTGTAACTGATGCTAAAAAGTCCAAAATCACCTTTTGTCACCAGAATATCCAGTGTATCAGTAACAAAACGCTACGTTTGAATAATATTTTTGAAAATGACAAGAATTGTGATTTTTTGCTTATATCTGAACACTGGCAGTCGCAAGAGTCAATTGACAGCTTTAAATTAAGTAGATTCACCCTTTGTAACGCGTTTTCTAGAAAAGAAAAGACTCATGGTGGAGTTGCAATCTATAAACTTGATGATTTTCAAGGAGTTGTAGAGAGGTATGATTTAGATGATTGCTGTAAAGAAGGTATCTTAGAAATTTGTGCCATAAAAATAGTTGCACATAAAATAATTTGTATTGTTATTTATCGGCCTCCTGATGGAGATTTTTATGATTTTCTGGGACTACTAAGTGATGTCTTAAGTAAAATATGTTCACCAAAAATGACAGTAATTATTGGAGGCGACTTCAACATTAACTTCATTTCTCATACAACGTATTGTATATTACTCGAAGACTTATTATCATGTTTTGATGTCAATGTCACACTGAAAATCCCGACAAGAGTTAAAGGCAACTCAGCAACATGTATTGATAATTTCCTAATTAAGACTATAAATCCTATAGTGTAGCAGTAGTTAATATGCATCTCTCAGACCACTACTCCCAATTTCTTGACCTGCTCCTGGATGAGCTGCCAGAGAACATGGCATTTAAACCATTTTATTACAAACGAAACTTCTCAGATGAGAACATCAATATGTTCAAAAATTATTTACGGAATGAAAACTGGAATGATATCTATATTCAGTCTTGTCCCAACTTAGCCTACCAAGCATTTGCAGATGTCATGTTACACTATTTCGAGATCTCATTCCCGAATGAAAAGGTACACCAAAGAGGTGATAAAAAGAAACAAGCAACCAAGTATATTATGACACCTCCGCTAGTTAAACTTAAAAACAGTGTATCTCTTTATAATAGTCTAGCCCAACATGATCCTCGTTTCAGGGAAATAAGTAGTTTTTAAACCGAGAATATCAGCAGGGCTACAGGTAGCATCCAAGTCATACTACGACAATTTGATTTCAACCTCTGATAACAAGTCGAAAACAACTTGGAATATTATCAATAACCTGCAAAAGAAATCCTCAGCAAATAATAGTAAACTAGTAATAACGGAAAATGACAAATCTTTGAATGAGACAGAGTTATCCAATAAATTTAACATACATTTCACCAAACCACTGATAAACAACAAGTGTGACTGGAAATTCATACATAAAAAAATTGACAATAATCCAAATAGTTTCTTCATGCAACGATTACAGAAAATGACGTAATAAGTATAATTAATGGTCTAAAAAACTCTAACTCTTGTGGTATTGACAATATATCTAACAAACTACTTAAACAATGTCAAAATGAATTATCCCATCCACTAACTTATCTTATAAACCTATCTACAGAAAAAGGTGTTTTTCCAACAAATTTAAAAATAGCAAGAGTAACACCCATCTTTAAAAAAGGAGATAACAATGACCTCAACAACTATAGACCTATAAGTGTGTTAGCCAGCATATCTAAGTTATATGAATTGAATATTAAATTTCAATTAACCAGTTTCTTCACATCAAACAAGTTATTATCATCCTCGCAACATGGTTTTACAGCAAAAAAAAGTACCGAGACAGCTTTATGTGAATTCCAAAACAAAATAATTCAATCTCTTGATAATAAAAAATATGTTATGGGTCTCTTCATAGACTTTTCCAAAGCCTTTGACTGTGTTAGTCATGAGATTCTATTATCAAAATTGTCAAGGTATGGACTGAGGGAACACCACATAGCCTGCTAGAATCCTACTTAACTGACAGACAGCAAATTGTTAAAATAAATAACAATATCAGTAATCCCTTAGGCATTACGCAAGGTGTCCCTCAAGGATCAATATTAGGCCCCCTTCTATTTATAGTATTTGCCAATGATCTCATATCATACCTGAACGAACACAATAAAATTATTACAACATGTTATGCAGACGACACAAACATTTTAATCATAGAAGAGGATTTAGTATCATTAAAATTATTGGCTGAGACTACCTATGCCAAAGTGATAACTTGGTCAGACAAAAACCATTTAATAATTAATAAGTCAAAGACCAATGCCCTAATGTTTTGTCCAAATAGTCGGGAACACAACCAGCTTTTGTTGTTTGAAAATACAAATGACGTAGTGTCTTCTTCTGAATCTATCAAAATGCTAGGAATTACCTTTGATTCAAAACTTTCATGGGTTTCACATATTGACATTCTCTGCGGCAAACTTAGGAAAGGATGTTATGCACTCAAGTTCATGTCGAGTCATTGCAGTAAAAATATCCTTCTGCCTTTATACTTTGCCCATTTCCATTCTCATATGAGATACGGAATTTTAAACTGGGGAGGAAGCTCTTCGGTACAAAGGGTGTTTTTATTACAAAAATACGCAATCAGAATAATTGCAAAAGTAAGTAGAAGAGAGTCATGCAGAGAGATCTTCAAAAAATTTAATATTCTGGGTGTTATGAGCACATATATCCTCGAAGCGTGTTGTTTCATTTTCAAAAATAAGGCCACTTATAATGCCATCAGACCACACCATGAACATGATACCAGACAAAAAAACCTTATTTTACCCCACAGGCATACTACCGTTCGATATCAATTTTTGTTTTGAATATATTGGATGCAAATGCTATAATTTTCTGGCAGATCACATAAAGAATGCAGCTTCTTTATCAATTTTCAAAAATCTCCTGAAAAAACACTTACTTCGCAAAAACTGCTACACCATAGAAGAATTTTTTAATTAGGAAACTTAATTTTAAATGTAATATGTAGTCCATATGCTTTTCATGTATGTGCGAATAAATGTGTACTTACGTGTGTAAATATGTGGATATGTGAAGATAACAATTTCTTCAATCAAATGACTTGGCTGTTATATTACGTGTATATACTCTCACCCTTTGACATTTTTCACAATTTTCCTGTATTTTTTTCACAAGTTAATTGCTGAAATAAAATTATTATTATTATTATTATTATTATTATTATTATTATATTATATGTAGCTTTATTATTGACTTGTCATAGCACTAAGGTGTAATAATTTGACCAATAAAAAATCTAATCTAATCTATACTGGAACTTTCAAAGACCATATAATAGTACGTCCTTCATTATCTTTTTCTGGTGTACATAACTCTCGCATTTGATAATGAATGTTTTCTGTTCTCATATGCTATGAAAGCTCTGGAAGCGGAGTACAATTTTCGAAGATATAATTCGATGGTTCGTTCAAAATAATGGAATTATTGTTGGAAAACAATACTGCGTCCGGTATAAGGACGTTCGTCCGGTATAAGGACGTTTTATGTTTTGAGGGCGCGGTAGTGTATGGTCTGAAACCCACTACGGACGTATTATTGTACGCGGGATAAATATATATATATATATATATATATATATAAATATATACTTATATGAGTATAACGTGAATTACCATGGAGTAATGACATGACAAAAAGATCCACAATTAATTAATGTTATCATTTGGGTTTGAAAGTTTTCAATGCACTTCCAACTCCAATAAAGAATTGTGAAAATGAAAAATGTATCAAAATGACAATTAAGAATTTATCACTTGAAAATGCATTTTATTCTGTACATGAGTTTTTTATCAAGGTGTCTTGACTGATATCCATTTTGAGTTGTAGTAGTAATAATAGTAGTTTAGGTTACGTTTCAAATGTATGTTTTCTGACCCTTCCTATAAAGTTACGTTTCTGTCAAAAAGGAAATAAAGAAAGATAAAATGATTAAAGCTCGAATGTATATTGTTGAGAAGTATACATCTATGGATATGCACCTTGATATCAATGTTATTGAATATGTTTCTGAAGTTTAAAATTAGTTCATTATTTTAGAAACATGCTATTTTTCAGGAAAACTCACATAAAGTGCGATTTATCTTCATTTGGGCATCATTTGAGAAACAAATTCTTGCAAATATGGTTGTCATAGTGGTGACGTCATCACTTTTTTTCTTATAATGTCTTCAAATGTTAAATTAAATAATATTCACTCGAAAGGTTTTCTGATTGCTTATTCATACACATGTATTTTTCAATAATTGCAATGAACAGGTTTGGTAAAACTCGTTTCAGTCTGATAACCATAGTTTCGATGTCTTGCTAGATATTTCAATTATTAACGTACATGAAAAAGCGTTTGGACCATAAGAAGAAATGATGTCGCTACTTATTGAAAAATTTAAATATGAAATTAAAAATATTTTTTTTATAGTGAATCAATGGAACTTTCATAGTGTGAATGATTTAGATAATAATTATGTGCTATATTGGAAAAATTAATCGGTGCACTTCAAGAATTGTACTATATTCCCAGGTACGATTTTGCTATATGGTTGGAAGGGCATATGAAGGATATAACTTTTTTAGAAAACTGTTGAGGACAAATGAGGCAAAATTCACACCGAATGGAAATGTTTTATTCCAAAATTTATGGTGGTGGGTGCAAGAAAATCCACAATCCTTGCAGTATCTTGGGTAATCAAAGTTTTGTCACTTTTTTCGTTCATCAAAATTTAAACACGAAAATATACATTAATTTCCTTTACAATAGACATATCACACATTTTAACAAGTGTATGTGGCAGATCAGATGAATGTCAAAATTTAAAAAAAAATTGAATCTGAAAATTACAAAATTCTTACTTTTACAGAGCTTCACAAAAATCAATGACATACAGAAATTATAATTTAGTTGATCATAAAACAATCACTGAAGTGTAAAAAAGGTAAAGTATTTCTTCATAGATTTTCGCTTATCTGGGGTTCTCTCCATGTATTGGTCCTCATAAAGTTTGATTTTACAATGTTTCGGCAAAATCACTTTTGCCATCTTGATGTTTCGTTGATTCGAAATCAACCGATCTCTCCTTTGCAAAAGGTGTGCTGGTTCCGAAAACCCCCGTGCAAGTAGGCCTGTTTACTTGTGCGCCCATTCGCTTTGAAAATCAGCTGGGATGCCGATTTCTCTGACGAAATTCAGTAGTTTCCTCGGCTGAATTATGCTCCCAAGGTTGATATCCCTCTGGTGTACCAAAGCGGGACACTCAGTGAGAATGTACGACGAGAGGAGCTCAGTCACAGTTTCCTTGAGTGACAGGATCTCTTCTGACAGTTTCTTTGATGGTCTCTTTATATGGAGCTTTGATTTCCTCATGCATGGCGCCTCTTGCCATGATTTGATGAACTGTTTTTGTAGACATTTCTCAATGTTTGGGATGACCATGCTGCTGGGGATGGCAATATTGGGCCCTTTTCTGAAATTCAGAATAGGCGGGATGTTGTCTTTTTCCATCAATAGGATTGGACAGCCCTCCTTTGCCTTGTTCCAAATGCCAGAGTGTCCATGATTTGCCTCAGTACCGATCCATTGGCCTGTACCTTCGAGTCTAGGCGTGATTAATGACAAGATGCAGAGGTGGTAGTAGTCCTAGTAGAACTTCTAGAGCTCTGGTAGGTGTCGTCCTTATGGCACCTGTCATTCCTAGACAAGCTAGTTGTTGTACTTTATCAAGTTCAATTCTGAACCCCACGTGTTGCCGAAGGCTCTTCTGCATGCCCAATAGGAGCAGATAGCCCTCTTGGTGCGATTTTCATTTTGTCTATGATGACTCCAAGATGTTTTGTCGACCCTTTGTACGGAAGCTGTCTTCCTGAGATAATTATTTGTGTTTCTTGGTAAAAAGTACCAAATCCGCTTTTTTTGGATTGACTCTTAGCCCTCCTGCAGAAGTGTTCTACTCTGCCAAGAGCTTTCATAATGATTTCCTCAGCCGGATAACCGGTTGATCTTGAGCCAGCATGACTAAGTCATCTACATACGCTTGTGTATACAGTCCTGACTCACTTAGTACCGTGAGAAGCTCGTTGACTACCAGGCACCATAATAGGGGTGACAGAACTCCCTGTGGACACCCTCTTGATACCTTGGCAGCTACGGTTCTCCCGTTTATTTCTGCTGTTACCACTCACTATGTTTCATCTTATCAGGGTTGGATCGATCCCATGCCGCGCCGCAGCGTGGCACATAGACTCAAATGACGTCTTGTCAAATGCTCCTTCTATATCATTGAAGACTCCCATTGCAGACTGTCCACTAGTTAGTACTCTCTCTGTGTCTATGGACTTTCCTGCTTGGTAGGCATATTGTTGCTTATGACAGATCTCTTCATGCCGTACTTCTCAATTTATAGTGGTGGATGGTCACAGCTGGGTGCGCATGTCTATCACGCCTGATCGCACTTCTACGCACCTTGCTTTGTGTATAGCTAGAAGAACTCGTTGATGGATACGTTGTTGCCGAATCTCCATTCTAATTGAGTCTTCCTGTTGATAGTTTCTGTTTCCCTCTTATGTAGAGTGTGTGGTTGCTTCTCAATTACGATAGCTTCTTTAGTTGTTCTTGAATAGACATTCTTGTAATGATTAGGAGTTTCCAAAATCAATTGTATGTCCTGCCATTAGTACGTGTTGCTAGTGTTTTCTTTGCGAATGTTGATTCTTCTATTTGTTTGGCCAATATACGTCTTATTGCAGCCTCCACACGGTATTTTCAGACCACTTGGCACTCCAGTGGTATATGTTCCTTGGAATTACTGAGAGTGGGCTTTATTGTTCGGTCTGTTATGCTGGGGAAGAACTCTGCTAATACTTTCTGTGGCTCCCTATATAGTAAGAATGTTATTACAATTGATGGTTCCTGAACCCACTGTTTTTTCTGTCTGATTTGGGATGCAGATTTTATAGTTTTCTCGGAGTATCCATTCAAATAATGTTTTTTTTATGGTGTTCAATTCCTCTTGTATGTAGTCGTCGTCCGTCAATCTTGATCGTGTCATAAGTGTTTTTGCTACTGAATGGATTTGTCGTAGGTGATAATGTCAGTTGGCATTCAAGTATCGATTGGTATGGGTTTTCTTGCGGTACACTTTGGGGCCGAGGGTACTGCCTTTGTCTTATTTGAGATTGAATAGAAAAATTAATAGAATGTTTGCTGATGATACAACTATAATATATAGTGGATCCAATTCACAAGAAATCAAAATGGATACGGTTAATTGAAATAAACACTTGATATCAGGTGCTTTTTTTTAAATAAATATGCCAAAATCTTCGCATTATAGTTGGTATTTTATTCTCTGAGCCACTGAGTTCTTTATACCGTAATTTTTCGAATTCAACAGCTAATCTGCTTGGAAATTCCAAAATTGTGTCCATGCTGTTAATATGTCACTGTATTCTTGTTTACTCATTTAAAAACATCATTTTTCAGCTGCAGTCATTTCTCACTGATTACTTGGACATACAAAATGTAACAAGCGTTTTACAAATCAACAATATAAACAGTATCAGTGATATTTCTATGTACTTTTCAAGAAGGAAACAAACTGTGTATGTATACGTAATGGTCCACCAGCAGATTTTAATTTTTTTTTTTTCAGGAAAAGAAATTTTTTATTCAAATTTGACGACTCATCAAGTGCCCTCAGTTTGAATAATGCTATAAAATCTTCCAAGAAAGACAAATTTTTAATTTGCCCTCCTCATCCAAATAATGTTTTGATAATTTATACACCATTTATGTGTTTTATAGAAGAATTAGAACAGAAAATGGGTGTAGAACCTCATGGGTATTTTGACAGGAACTTACTATTGAAATCCTTCTAATATCTTTTTTTTAGAAGTAGCAACCTCTACCAGTTCATAACATTACATGTTTCAAATGCTTTTTTAAAACGAAAATCGGATGAAATAATGGATCAAGTTGAGTCTTGTGTTAGAGCTGCTGATGCATGGAAAGCAACAATTTTGTTGGACTCTAGTGCTGATTACAAACCTCTGCTAGTCGTAAGTATCACTTCTTATCTCGAAATGGCGAATCAATAGGTATTAGTTTAGTATTGATTATTTGACACTTCATGGAGGGGTCATTCAAATATACATTCACCAGAAAACACTTCTTAGGGGAGTTATTATTATTTTTTTTAATAATTTTTACAATGATATGTTAAATTAAAGAATTATGAAACGCATTTACAGTGCCAAGGATGTTGGCCAGAAGGCAACTTGCCATAATGAGTGGAAATTTGAGAGAAAGAAAACATACACTAATACTATACATAAAAAGAAAAACTGTTAAATCTGGAATTTAACAGCCTATGTGGAATGAAGTAGTATTGTATTCATTGTTGGCAATAAATAAGAGTTTTAGCACCTGCCACTTAATACTAATATTGAAAAAAAATGAATTTCAAGAAATGTCATAAGAAAAGTAAATGTTATTTTTTCAACCGAACAACCAGCAACTACTTAGTAAAATAATTATATACATCATGAATAATATAGAAGTCAATCTACCTAAAATAAAATACTAATGTGGAAGGGAAATCCACTTGAGCAGGGATATTATGGTTTCAATTGATTATTGTGTTCTGCTCCTAATAATGAGGTATCTATGTATATAAAGTACAAAATATTTGTGACACTCCCTATCCCATCTGTTACACTCAAAAAGGGTGTCCTTTACCGTGTCTTGTTCTCCGCAGTATACGCATGCGTCATCCTCATATCTCCCTATTATTTTTGTATACGTCTTAAAAAAACCTGTCCCAACAGAATTTGTGTCAGGAAGTAGTCAATTTCCCTGAATGTGCAAGTTCCGGTATCAGCTCCTTTGTCCACTGGGCCTTTGTTGTAAGCTCATCCCATTTTTCCTGCCATGCTATTAGCGTTTCCTCTCTTGCCTCTTTTCTTATGTGGGGTTGATGTCCTTGCCCTGTTTCATATATGTTTTTCCTCTCCCTTACCATGGCGTCTTTAGGTGTTATTCCCGTGATCACTTGAAGCGCTTCTATCGACACTATCCTATATGCATATGCTACTCTGAACTTTCCTCTGCGATTTGTTAAGCATCTCTTTGTACCTTTTTATTCTCAATACGTCGTTCCATATAGGGGCTCCGTATAGAAGGATTGAGTGTGTTACTCCGCTAAACACTTCCTGGGCCTCCAATATTGGGCATTAGCCTGGCTAGTTTGGCGGTGTCCGCTTTCATAGTTGTTTTTATTATGTGTTGGCGGAAAGTATGTTTGGGGTCTAAGTGGATTCCCAAGTATTTTACTGATTTTTCGGGCTTTATTTCGACCACTAGTACCTCAAAAACAATGTCTTTTCTTTTTCTTGGCCCTTTGAGTATTATCGCCACAGCTTTATGTGGCTCAAGCTGCAGCTTATTTCCTACCATCCAGTTATTAATTCTGTGCTGTGCTTCATTTTCTTGCCGTTTTAGATCGTCAGCAAATGCTATCGTTTTCCACCCTTCTGGGAGAGCTAGTCGTAGTACGTCATCATATAATATGTTTCAGAGTGTTCATGTTCACGCTCTGCTTTTCGTCTGATATTATATCCCTATCGTTTAGGTATTCCTCTATTATCCTCCTGAGGTGTGCGCTTATTTCTGCTTTTCTCAATCTAATTGCAATAATGCTCCATCTTGCCATATTAAAGGCTTTTTCACATCGAGCATAATGAGGACACACCATTTTTCCTGCTATTCTTGCGTTTCTTCATTATGTACTCCACTGCATGAATAGTGGAGCATCCTTTTCGGAATCCAAATTGTCTATAGGACATCACATTTTTTCCTTGATTTCCTCCTCTAGCCTGTTCTTTATGAGAGCTTCGTATACTTTATCTGGCGGCGGGTGGCAGTTCTTTGCCAAATGGCTCTGCCAAAATAGTATGTAAACACTGTAAAAAAGGCGTTACAAATTACGTCATGTGCAGGAAATGTGAAGACCTTTTTCACCCTAGCTGTATAATACAAACAAGTATATTAAAAAGTGCTCTGTGCCGTCATGAACAAAAAGTAGTGAAATAAAAAACAGTGAATTTAGAAGGAGTGAACAGGAAATATTATACGAAATGGGCAATGTACATCTGCATGACAATGTCAAGGTGTATCTGACTGAAAACACTCTATTACGACAATTAATACGTGAAATGGAATCAAAAAATCAAATTATACAAGAAAATTGTGAATTATTGAAAGAAAAGGTTGCCAATCTCGAAGAAAAACTTAAGGAAACAAAAATAACTGGTTATAAAAAAAATCTAGAAGCACATAAAAAGTTATCTGCGAAGGATATGGATTCAGTAAAAGTGAATCTCGGTGATGATATTGGAGTAACCACTTATAAATCAGCAGTGACTACTCGGCCGTCAGATCGATCAGATAACAAACAGCCGATTGAAATACGGAAAACTATCTTTCATCCCGGACAAGTTAGCTTCGCAATTCTGCAGGCAAAGAGCCACACTGTCATGAAGAACATACAGGATTTAGAACCTTCTTCTAAAAAAAAAATTAAAATAATGATGCTGACAATGGGTGGTCCGTACAGAGAAAAAAACGGCGGAAGCTCCTTGTTGGAAGGAATTCTCAATACTCTGAGTTACAGACAATCCCCCAACTGGTGGAACTCCTTGTCAACCGATTACATCCACATACAAAACCTGAAGATCCCAAGAATATACTAGACAAGAATATTCCGGACACAATTTGCGAGTCTCACACATCTAAGCATCCCGAGATATACACCTCAATGAAAGTCACATTGAGGCCTGAGAATCTTAAGAAGGCATGGAACCGCAAAATCTGGCCCAATGGTGCTCTTGTGTCATTTTTTCGAAAGAAGAGGATACCACCAAAGGAGCAGGACCCTCAGTCTCTAATGATACCTCAAATCGAATCCCGAACCTGAACTTCACAAATCATATGATCACTCCATACTACCAAAAACACTTTGTAAACTCTAATTTTAATAATGTTAATATTTTAAACACTCTTTATACACCAAAAAAAAAAAAAGAAATTAGTCTAAATGGTAATGTTCTAACCAATTCTCCTAATACAATCTGTTCAGAAATAGTTACGACTGGTCACAATGCTCTCCCAAATATCGGTCTTCCATTGAATGTGAATTTAGATCCAGGAGGAGATCGTGATGCAAATATTCTTAATAATATCTCTGTTGAAATGGGTAATGATATGATCCTAGCAGGACATACTGCTGTCATTGACAACTCGCATGTTCGGTAAGGAATAAAAAAAAAAAAAATTAACTATTTTTGCCAATACATTCTTGCACTCACTGAGACTTGGCTTCAAAAAGATGAAACTGTAATCTTATCCAACTTTCAAATGATCTCAAACTACAACAGAAAATCACATGCACATGGAGGTGTAAGCATTTTCGCCAGAAATGATATACGCCTCAAACCTATAAATGTTGAAGATCTGTGTACTGATATCGATGCCAAATTTGCATGTTGTCAGCTTGTAAAAAATGGTACTGTTATTGTCTCTACTTACCGTTCTCCAAATGTCAACAGTGAACTATATTTAAATAAATTAGAAGCACTTCTAGAGGAAAAGCTTGGTAATAACTCTAAAGTTATTGTAGTAGGTGATTTTAATTTCAATTTTAAAACTAATGATAACCCAGTTAGGAGTCCGGTTCTGACCGAAATACCATAAACCTTATTTCACATCAGCTCCGAATATTTATTAAATAAAGCTAAACAGTGTAATAAATTTAAGTGGCAAAACATCACCAATTACCTCTACTATTTGATGAAACACTACCCAAAAGGTAAGATAACTTACCAATTGATTACAACACAAACCAGATATAAATACAAATACCGAAAGACTTGGAGGTTAACATTCCTGCTCTTATCAGCGTACTACCTGCCACTGTGCAGGGCCGCACTCAGCAGTTCTTAAAACCAAACCGAGATGATCCATTCTGAAGTAGAGTCCGTCGGGCTCACAAACAACCAAACAACAATAACATACCAACCTCCTACTACCTACTCTTCAATCGCCAGAAGCCATCAAGCCCCAAATTACCCGCGCAAACTACAAGCGATCCTAATAAACTCACTAGATGGAATAAAATTAGAAGATTATTTACTTCCAATCGGTACCAAAATCGGACCCAAAAATATTTTATTCGCATCACGTATTTCCAACAATCGGGTTTGTGTTTATCTTGCGAGTAAAGAGCTCGTAGATGAATTCATGAATAACAACAATGGCCTTATTGAAATCAAGGACGAAGTTCTGCAATCACGGAGACTCATTACATCTAATCTAAAATAATTACATCTAATATTATCTATAATTACATCTAATATTATCTAACGTATGCCCGTCAATACCCCATTCAGTCCTAGAAAATTAACTCCAGGAATTAAATATAACAACTAAGTCAACCATATCATTCCTAAGAATCAACCCTACCAACCCGGAATACAAACATATCTTGAACTTCCGTCGTCAGATATACATTGAACCCCCAAAAAATCCTATACCAGATTCAATCCTAATAACACGCGAAAATACATCATATCGCATTTTTTTATCACGAGATAGTCTAGTATGCCACATATGCAAGAAACAAGGACACATCGCTGTAAAATGCAACTTGAATCCAGCTACACCTACCCCGACAGCGCAACTTACCCTACATATAGAAAACACAAACCCTCAAGAACAAAATTTCGAAAACCGCATCGTTCCACCCATAAATATCCCTGAAACTAATGAAACAAACCAGCATCACAACATTCATTTATATAATCCTCCCACTACATCCAAGCGCACCATTTCCGATGTGATAACCCCTCCACCAATGACGACAGATATTGGAGAACAATTTCCAAAACCAAACCAAAAGGCACCAAAAACGATCAGACATAGTCATCCAACTGAGCTCGAATTCAATCAACTTATGGCCCCTACAAAAGAACTTTTCAAAGATGGAAAATTGCCCATTACATTTGAAGGAATTTCTGATTTTTTCGAAAACTCCACCGGTACGAACGATCTTCTGAGCTTGGCCAAAACCTACACCTCTGATATTCCTGCATTATTAGAAGTACTGAAACAAATGTACCCATGCTTTACAGATAAAAGAATGAAAACAAAATGCACTAAAATACAACGTAAAATTAGAAAACAAATAGAAGTTGAATCTATAGAGCTCGACTACGAAGTCGAATCAGACGTATCCCAAGACTCCTCCCAAGGCACATTCTAGCATCATCTTCACTTCTTTACTACAGTGGAATATTAACGGGTTCCACACCCGTTATGAAATGCTCCAGATCCTTTTATCAGAATCATCCCCCGACATTATCTGCCTACAAGAAACTCATTTTAAAGATGACTATTCTCATAAACTCAAACATTTTACGAACTATTATAAAAACAGAACAAACCCCAACAAAGCAAGTGGTGGAGTAGCTATATATGTAAATAACAAATACACATCCCAACAACTCCACATCAATACGAACTTAGAAGCGGTGGCAGTAACCATACAGTCAGAGAAGAAAATAAATATATGTAACATTTATATACCCCCTGGAACCGACTTAGACAAAAATGAACTCATGAACTTGATACAACAGATTCCAAGTCCAAAAATAATACTTGGTGATTTCAATGGCCATAGTCCTATATGGGGATCAAAAAACCAAAACAGAAAAGGAAAAATAATAGAAGACATTATCTCAAAACTTGATATAAATATTATGAATGACGGTCGAAGTACTAGATTCGATATACATTCTGGTAACACATCAGCAATAGACCTAACAATTTGTGACCCATGTTTGTCTCCATTCTTAGCATGGAATTGTCCTACCAAGTCTATACAACAGTGACCACTATCCAATCCAAATAATCTTCAATAAAAAAGCGATAATTCTAATGCCAATACTTATAGAAAATGGAACTTTCAAAGAGCTGACTGGACAAGCTATACGCAACAAATTGAACGGACCTTAAAAGCTTCGATTTAATACCAACAATGACATAGACAAATACTCAATATTTTCACAGCTACAATTTTGAAGTCTGCAGATGAATTTGTTGATAAAGTCAAACCACCCGCTAAACATAAACCAGTTCCTTGGTGGAACGAACATTGCGATAAAGCCATTAAAGAGAGTAAACATGCATACAACATTTACAAGAGACACAAGACAGAAGAAAACCTACTAGAATTCAAGAAGAAAAGAGCCAGAGAAAGATACACAATGAAACGAAGCAGAAGAACATCATGGAGAAATTTTGTATTAAGCATTAACAGCACTACCCCGATGAGCCAAGTTTGGCGTAAAGTAAAAAAACTGTCGAAAGTCTACGACAACAGTCATATTAAATTACTAATAGCCGACAATATCACTATAACAGAAAATCAGGAAATAACCGAAAAATTTGCCGACCACTATGAAAAAGGTTCTAGTACTTCATTGTACACAAATACCTTCCAGGAGTTCAAGGCAGATAGCGAAAGAGCACAGATAGATTATAACGATGACTCCGATAGTAACATTACCAATTACACTTACCAGGACCCTACAACATACCACTGATATTCCTACACAAACTTTCAACTAGTGCTAAGACATATCTACTCAAAATATACAACAAAATAATGACTGAAAATGTCTTCCCCAGAGCGTGGCAAGAAGCTATAATAATACCTATTCTCAAGCCCAAAAAAACCAAGACAGATCTAGATTCCTACAGACCGATCTCTCTCATTTGTGTATTATGCAAAGTTCTAGAAAAAATTACCAACAACAGATTAACATGGTACCTAGAGCAACACCAACTTCTGATTTCTGAACAAAGTGGTTTTCGTAAGAACCGATCCACAGCAGACAATTGGCTAAGCCTCGAATCAGAAATACATGAAAGTTTTGCGAACCAACAGCAATGCTTAGCAATATTTTTCGATCTAAAAAAAGCTTATGACATTATATGGAGGTATGACGTCATCAAAACCTTACAGGCATGGGGCATAAGGGAAACATCCTGAAGTTCGTATCTAATTTCTTGAAGGAGCGCAATTTTCAAGTAAGAACAAATAACAATACTTCTAGCAAACGGATCCAAATGAATGGCATACCGCAAGGATCCACCATAAGCGTAATACTCTTTCTCATTGCCGTTAATAATATATTCAAACATATCAAATCCCCTGTAAAAGGTAGACTTTATGCAGACGACTTAGTTATCTACACCAAAGGGAAAAATCCTGATACCCTCCAGAGAAATTTACAGAATGCCTTAGAACACCTTGAGAATTGGTCAGAGAAAACTGGATTGCGATTTTCACTCAAGAAAACAAAATGCATGCTCTTCACAAAAAAACACCGCTCTACAGAACCACTACTTAGACTTTATAACCAGCCCCTACCATATTGTGAAACTATAAGATTTCTCGGGATGGCCTTCGATAAAAAATTAACTTGGAAACACCACATCCAAAACCTAAAAGCACTATGCCAGAATGGACTTAATCTGATGAGAACTCTTGCGAATATGGACTGGGGTGCAGATTACTCATGCCAAATACATATATATAAATCACTCATCAGATCAAAACTGGGCTATGGATCCATTATATACAATTCGGCAAAAAAGTCAGATTTGAAGTCATTAGACAGTATACAAAACACAGCCATCCGCCTAGCAACTGGAGCCTTTTGTACCAGTCCAAGCTCAAGCCTACTATGTTTATCTGGAGAACCACCATTACATATCAGAAGAAAGTACTTGAGCCTATCTTACGCTGCAGCGATATCTTCAAACAATCCTGCCTACAGCTACTGCTTCTCTGATCGCTTCACATCCACCTACAAGAGAATGAGAAACCTCGACCCACCCTTTTATGAAAGGATAAACAGATATCAGTCCGAATATAATATCACCATACCAGAAAGCTATCCCCATCACATCTGCTATCTATTATTTCAAAGGTCATGGAAAAAGCCATCAACATCGAGCTCATGAAATATCTGGAAGACTCAGGAATTGTCAACGATAGGCAATATGGCTTCCGCCATCAGAGATCAACTGGTGACCTGCTCGCTTACGTCTCACATATATGGCAGCTATCTATTGAAAAGTATGGAGAAACTTTAGCTGTGGCATTAGATATCTCCGAAGCGTTCGATCGAGTTTGGCACCAGGGACTCCTCGCCAAGCTTCCGTCTTATGGCTTGCCCCCTCAGCTGTGTTCTCTGCTTGCTAGTTTTCTCTCAAACAGGTTTCTCCATGTAGTGGTCGATGGAGTTTCATCTGACACTCTACTCATAAATGCTGGTGTTCCGCAAGGATCTATTCTCGCACCAACACTATTTCTACTTCACATCAATGACCTGTTGAAAGCAACTTCATGTCCAGTACACAGCTTTGCCGATGATAGTACCCTCCATACCGCTTTCTCTTCCAGGGCCCCTATATCAGCCCGTGAAACCAGAAATAAACGAGGAAGAAAT
This sequence comes from Gonioctena quinquepunctata, assembly GCA_018342105.1. NCBI lineage: Eukaryota > Metazoa > Arthropoda > Insecta > Coleoptera > Chrysomelidae > Gonioctena > Gonioctena quinquepunctata. The sequence goes on along the minus strand of JAFIRS010000738.1, from coordinate 435,914 downwards.
GTTAATAATATAAATATGGACTTAGCAACAATTCTCGAGTGGGGATCTAATAACTTGGTAGAATTCAATGCAAACAAAACACAAGCATGTCTTTTCTCTAAAAAAGCCGATCTCACTGTGCCTAACATAACTTTGTCAGGAGTAACCATACCACTGAAGTCATCCATATCGATGCTTGGTATTACTATCAGCAATAACCTTTCCTGGGAAAATCACGTGAGGTCCATTGCCAAAAGTGCATCCCAAAACTTGGTTTTGTTCTCGTGCCAAGAGCTATTTCACCCCACTCAGCTGCTTATGATCTATAAGGCACAGATCCGACCTGTCCTGGAATACTGTTCCCATATTTGGAGCGGCACCTAAACATATCCTGAGGCTATTGGATTCTGTCCAAAAGGGCAATTCGTCCTGCGGTGATGCCTCGCTTACAAACTCGCTCACTTGTCTGGAACACCGTAGAAAAGTTGGCGATTTGTCTCTATTTTATAGATATTTTCATGGGCGATGCTCTTCTGAAATATCAACAATCGTTCCTGCTTTGGCAGTCTCTTCGAGACTAACCCGTCAAGTTCAGTCATCACACCCCTTCGTGGTCACTTTGGAGACCTGCAGAACATCACTTTCCAAAGACTCGTTCATCCAACGAACAGCGAGGCTTTGGAACTCATTGCCTAGGGAGGTGTTCCCCGAGGCATACAACCTCCAGAAATTTAAGAAGAACACCAACTCCTACCTTCTTTCCCTTGGTTCCCACGATGTTCTCTGAACATTACAGGATATCCCTTTTCGTGGGAACCAGAACATAAAAAAAAAAAAAACATCCTGTCAACCCCACCATGGACAATAAATATACCAAAAACAAATACATCCTTGCAACAATTCAACAAATACGAAACTAATCCTTCAACAATAAAGCAACACCTATATCAGATCCTTGACACAATACCAGCATACTCACATATATATACTGATGGATCCAAAACTCCTGAAGGGACAGCTGCAGCATTCTCGACAAACCAGTACAAGGCCACTTACAAAGTCCCTTCGACATGTAATGTTTTCAATGCAGAGCTCTAAGCTATATGGAGAGCCTTGGAATATGCAAAAAATGAAAAATTGAGGAACACCCTTATCCTTACTGATTCTCTCAGCTCCATAATAAACCTCTCCCAAATCTACCCTCACAATGCAATCCTGCAAATGATAAAAACAGAACTACAACACCTTCAAATGAGCGAACAGAATATAATGTTTCTATGGATCCCATCCCATATCGGCATTAAGGAAAACGAAAAAACCGACCTACTCGCAAAAAATTCAGCAAATAGCGAAGTACCCCCATGCACGAACATAATTATTCAATCCGATCTCAAAACAGCCGTGAGGAACATCCTGATCAATAGTTGGCAACAACAATGGAACACCAGTGGGTCAAAGTTGAGCGAAATAAAGATGTCAGTAAAACAATGGAAATACACCCCAATGCCCAGAAGACACCAGGTTCTACTCGCAAGACTCCGACTTACCCATGGCCACATCATAGCCAAAACAGAAGAACCATACTGTGATATCTGCCAAACAAAAATCACTATGAAACATATCCTCCAAGAATGCCCATTATACTACCAAGAAAGAGAGGACAATAACATCCCAGAGTGTATCACCCAGACCTTAGGAGAACGCAGCGCAGTCGAAAATGTGATAAACTTTTCAAAACATACCAAACTTATAGACAAAATTTAGTATTGTTACACAGTGTCAATGTTAACTGAATGTCTTTAATAACGGTAAAGGTTGATGAGACAATAAATAAAGCTATTCAAAAAAAAAAAAAAAAATATCCCAGTTAGGGACTGTAGAAACATATTTTCATCCTATGATCTGGCTGAACAGATCTTCACTGACACCAGAGTCACTGAGACCAGTAGTACTAGAGTAGACAATTTATTCACTAATTTAACCCTTTCGCTGCGGCCGCCGTTTCTATTAGGAGTACCGTCACTGCGGCTGCGGGAAGCGCTGTCAACTATATTTGATTCCCGCAGTTGCGTGTGCGCAATTATATTTGCTTCCCGCAGCTAACTGCAGAACAACGCGTACAGTGTTGCCAATTGTTATAAAATGTCACGAATGGAAGGAATGTGAAAGTCGCTGTACGTGCGCGAGTATTTTGGAATTGGCAAATCAATTGAAGTTCGAAATTATATGATGTAATGTATACAGTTAATTTATTTATTGTTCTCTCCTCAAATTGTTATAGTTTGAATTCCAACTGACACAAAACGTATTTTATTATTCATACATATTGTGAATAGTTATTAAAACATAAATAAAACCTCTCTGCATATAAATAAAAAATTTTTAAAAAAAAAAAAAAAAATTTGAAAAAAAAAACAACAAAATTTGTATATTCTTCAGACTTTTCCCGTCTTAAATTGTTATAAGAAAAATTCAAACCCAGAAAACATTATATTATTTATGCATATCATAAGAAGTCATCATGTTAGCCTTCTTCTGCTTCCAGAAGCCATTTCAACAATTAAACTACAAAAATCACCTAAATACTTCACAAACATGACAGACACAATCACAAAACTGAAGAAACTGAAGTGGAGAGGGCCGTCAACACTGCATAAATAAAGTTGATTCCCGCAGTGTAGAAACCCTTTTAGTTCATGTATTTCATTCGGTTCCTGCAACCTACCAAACACCTCTTTGTATATACAGTTGTCTATATTAACAGTTCAATATAATTGATTTCCGCAGTAAACCCTCAAACAATGCATTTAAATATATTTGACTCCCGCACTGTGGGCACCATTTTAATTTTCAACTTTATTTGCTTCCCGCAGTGAAAGGGTTAAATACAAGTACTTTTATTTTAAAGGTAGTGGAACCTTTTATGTCAGATCATAAGGGCATAATTCTAAAATTCAATCATTCAGTAAAAGCTGTAAATAGACTAGAAAAGCTATTGGCAACTGTAAAACCGAAGTTCTTCAAACAAATTGGAAATTGTGCCATATTAACATTGAGGATCAGGCCCAAACTATCACAAATACTCTATCAGACATTTATTTACGCAATTTTCCTGAGAAAGAAATAAGTGTAGGAGGGAACAGCCGCATCACGAATATTGCTAACACCCAGAAATTCAAATATCTTAAATCCAAACTTGATGCAGCACAGACAATGTTTAACGTTACCAAATTTAGAGCTAGTTTTGAACTATTGAGATTTTTAAGCAAAGAGTATCATGCCATCATCAACATGGAAAAAGTAAAACTCGATAACAAATATATATCCGAGTCAGATAATATCCAAAAAACTGCTTGGAATATTATAAACGCCAGCCTAGGCAGAAATAAGAACCGAAACAAGGCACTTTCTTCTGATAATTGCATTTCTGCAGACAAATTTGCACAATTTTTACAAGATGTTATACAAAATCTAATTGAGAACTCTCAAACTGCAGACAACATAACTATGAATTTTGATGACTTCACCAAGAAAATTAATATAAATCATTAATCACTCTATTTACATCCAACAGATGCACAAGAGGTTCGAAGCATTATTGTAAATCTTAGGAACTCTTAGTCAAAGGATTGTTTTGGTCTGAATGCCATTTTGTTAAAAACAGTTGTTGATACACTAGATCAACCAATTGCAGACCTCATAAACCTCTGCATGAATAATGGTGTTTTTCCGAATATATTCAAAATATCGAGGGTATCGCCAGTTTATAAAAAGGGAGATGCCAACTTACTCGAGAATTACAGACCCATCTCCATCATACCCCTAATAGGCAAGATCCTAGAAAGTATACTAAAGATGAGGATTTTAAACTTCTTCGAAAAAAAATAACATTTTTTGTGCCAATCAGTTTGGATACAGAACTGGAAAGTCCACTATCGAAGCAATCTGTGAACTTTGTCACACTATACTGGATGGTTTTGACAACCAATCAACCAGCCACGCTCGATTTTATGACCTCACAAGAGCTTTCGATACAGTTCGACATGATTATCTACTGGTGAAACTCGAAAGATATGGCATAAGAGGTACCCCACTAGATCTCATCTCCTCATATCTAAACAATAGGACTCATTATGTTGAATATGGTGGTAAAAGCTCTGATGCCCATACTGTGCCATATGGCGTTCCACAGGGCTCTGTACCCTTGTTTTTTATCATTTATTTCAACAATTTGTCAATTAATCTAGGCCAAACAATTAAACCTGTATTTTATGCTGATGAGGCCACCTACTTAGTTACAGGCAATAATAACCAAGAATCTCTCACTTCTCTAGATCAGTCCGAGGCCATATCTAAAGACTGGTTTACTATAAATTGTCTTACTCTTAATGAGACAAAAACTCAAAACATATGTTTTTCCACAACACTCCGTCACATCGAACCAGTGAAACGATTAGGTGTGTACCTGGACTCAAAGTTGGATTTTAGTTTTCATACCGAAGATCTGTGCAAGCGCCTAGCAAAAGCCACATTCGGAATGAGACAATTAGTCTCAGTTAGATGTTCAACATTTAAGGATGGCTTATTTCTCACTGTTCCACAGTATACTTACTTACAGCTCAATAGCCTGGGGAAACTGCAGGAACAAAGAAAGAGTATTTGTAGCACAAAAAAAAGTAATACGTATAATGTGCTTCAGTAGCTCTCGTTCTCATTGCAAGCCACTATTAAAAAAACTAAGTATTCTTCCATTACCATGCTGCTATATCAAGGAGTGCCTTTTATCTATTCATAAAAAATTATTGACTGATGACGTTACACGGCACAATAATATACATACACATTCAACTAGAAACAGTGATAATACCTCTTTGTAGAATTAAGAAAACCCAAGATTCCTACAGATATACTAGAGTTGAGCTTTATAATGCATTACCACATATCTACAAAGGGCTAACCTACAATAACTTTAAGAAAAACGTTCACGATATGCTAATGAAGCATTACTTCTATACAGCTGAGGAGTTCCTCCTGCACATGCCCTCCTGTGCATGCGAGTTAGATATGACCTTTTGATTTTATTTTCTATTTTTTTTGATTTTCTTTATCTCATGCACATACCTATGTACATTGTATTTCTTGTATTTTGTATCTTAATTTTATATAAGTATTAAGTACCTGACGATTGTACATGTCCGCATCTAAGTAATTTATAAATACTGTCGTCTCATTTCTTCTCACCTGTACATCTAGGTCCGGTGAGTTTTTTTTTTATTTCGCTTTAGAGTGCTTCGCTTTGTACTCTTTCTCCTGTTACCTCCATCATGAGGTCTCCTTTGTTCTTTTCAAATTCTTTATAGTCAGTCCTTTTTCTTCTAGGTTCACCTTTTCTTTAACCGTTTTTAATAGATCGGCGAAGGTTCTTCTCCACAACCTACACTGAAGAAAATATTAACCAAATTCCTGAATATGAAAATAAAAGAATATCTATTTGTTTGCAACTATCACATTGAAGTAACAGAAATAATCAATCAAGTTGAAAAGGGAAATATTCTCAATTCAAAATTGAATAGAAATATTTTTCTGAAAATTGAAATTAGTTTTTGTAATATCCAACAGAAAACAACTACTTTCCTGGCTAAAGCCACGCTCGATATTGACCTACATCTGATAGATATTGTGACAGGTCCCTAACTCAAAAGAAAAAATCTGAAAGTGAAAATTTGCATTTTTATTCCAGTTTTATTAAGGACTCATATCATTTATCTCCAGTTGAAAAAGCAATAGTATAGCGAAACATGTGTCGTGGGTTTTGTAAACCAATTTTTTGTGAAAATCGTAGTGAAGTGTTTTTAGTTTACTTTAAAAAAGAAAGGTCGAGTTTACAACCTTCTAGAAAGATTGTAAATCAATAAATACAAAAAGTCATAATATTTACTAGTGACTAGATCATTTTAAATAATTATCCTTTGTTGAATTTGATTTATCAAAGATTTTACAGGTGAAGGGATATAATCCACATTCAATTTAATTAGTTATAGGATTATCCATGATTAAATTTTATACTTACCTACTACCTGCTCTGCATATTTGAAAAGCCACATCGTGTTTGTGATTTAGTTTCATTTCCACCTGAAGAAGCTATTATATAGCGGAGGCTCAGCTCTGTTTGTGTTGAAGAAGTTGTCAATTACTGATTTTCAAGAAATTATTAATCTCTGAGAAGAAAGAGGGTACAATACAATAGTTTATTCATCCTGTAAGATCACATGTGATATAGGACAAGTCAATAAAAGAAGTAAAAAGTCAATAAAAGCAGTAAAAAAGGTCTAACACTTACATTATACGATACGATAGAGATATAGGCAATTTGGCTATACGATAAAAGGCAATATGGTACGCTAAAAGGCAATACGGTACGATATATGCAATACAATACCGATATAGGCAATTCAATGAGATATAGGCAACTCAATAACGATATAGGCAATAAAAATCACAAAAGATAGATAATATATAAATATAAATAAATATACACCAAGATCTTTTGGATCAGATTTGTGAATGTTCTTTCAACAAAAATTTTATTATGTCTTCCACCAAGCTAGGACAAGATACGAAAAAGAGAAAAAGAACAGTCAAGTTTTTCGAGCCCCACGTTGGGCGCCAATTGTGCAACACCCTTTATTTTTGAACCCCAGATTTCAAATTATATGATTCAAATTTAAGAAGGTGAAATCACTTTGCCGATTGGCTGCTCAGATGGATACGGTTAGGCCGTGAGTAAGGTTCAATTAATGATTTTTCCTAGTTTATCAAATTGGGCAACTAAAAAAATTATACAATAATTGACTTGACTAGTTCAAGAGTTGGGCGCCAGGCTTTCTGAAGACAAAAGCCAAAGATAAATAAAATTAAATAAATGTCACCTAGCTTGTATGGGAAGACAAATAAATATGCAAGAAATCAACTTAACTAATTTATTCCAGACTGAGTTGTAATTTGACTGGACAAAGATATATAAAAAAACAAATGTTAACAATTATACTGGGAGAGTATAGAACTCCGGTGGAGAAATTGAAAAATTACATGAAAAAAAACAAATATTTTTGACTCTGATCAAATCTCTGAACATTTACAAAATAGTGATTCCTCTAGTCGTTGGTGATACTGATATACCTTCGGAGGTCTTCAAGGGAGGGGGATGAAGGCTGGTTTCTACGAAGCTGGTCTCAGCGGTACTATGATGAAATTGGTTTCAGCGGTACGACGACGAATCTGGTCGTGGGTGGTACTCTATTTGGTTTTAGACCCCCTTATAGGCGTGAATTTGGTTGATCTTCACGGACCAGTGCTGAATTGGATGTGCTGTATGATCTCCCAGGGTACCGGTCCTTCTGTCTCCGTAGATGGCTTCATCCGTGGATATATCATGCGAAGAAACTGATAGGAATCAAAATGTGTACAAAAAGGGGAGAACGAAGGACATCCTTTGAACCTCAAGTTTTATGATTCAAATTCTAATCTAGAGTCAAAAGATAGATGCAAATGATAGCATACAATAAAAATGGACTGGAATGTTACAGTGAAAGAACAAAGATAATAGCAATAAGTAATTTTTCCAAAATTTTCGAAAAATGCTTAAAGATTAGACTCCATGATCATCTAAATAAGCATAAAATATTACATAAAAATCAATTTGGATTTAGGGAAAGTAAAAGTACCTCTGACGCAATGTATGAAGTTGTTAACTCAATAAAAGACAGCTTGGAAAGAAATAAAAAATGTATTGCAGTCTTCTTAGATTTAGCAAAGGCTTTTGACACGGTCCCACATAATAGACTCCTCGAGGTATTGGAAAATTACGGAATCCGTGGAACCGTGTCAGAAATTTTCAAGAACTACCTCAGTAATAGAAAACATACTGTAAAAATGAGAGACTCAGTAAGTGAACCTTTGAATACGCAACTAGGCATCCCCCAGGGCACTGTATTGGGGCCGGTACTCTTTATCACATACATAAATTCACTACTAAGCCTTAATATAAGTAAATCTACAATCTCATATGCAGATGACACTGTATTGATCTTCGAAGATGACTCTTGGGATGGTGTAAAAGTAAAAGCGGCAGAAGGCGTACAAAATGTTAAAGAGTGGCTGGATTTTAATAAACTCTCACTTAATACAAAAAAAACAAAATACGTAGCATTTTCAATCACAAATTATAATAGACCTAATTACAATAATCTCAAAATTGAGAACTCTACTGATCTCATAACAGAATGTGACAATATCAAGTATTTAGGTGTTACCATCGATAAACATCTTAAATGGGATCTACATATCGTTGAATTAGTGAAAAAAGTCCGTAGACTCATATACAAAATGTACCATATCCGTAAAATCCTAAATAAAGAACAACTGATTACTGTATATAGATCACTAGTAGAATCCCTTATAAGATATGGCATATTAGTATGGGGCGGATCATATGAGAATACCCTCCATCCACTAAATGTAGTCCAAAATTACATACTAAAAGTTATGTTCAAAAGAGGTAAGCTCTTTTCAACCAGTTTATTATATAATGAAAACATTTTAAATGTCAGATATCTTTATTTCATAACACACGAGCAAAACATAATGAACAAATAGCAATTCCAATGTTCAAAAAAGATTCGTCGCAAAGATTTGTGAATTATTTGGCACCAAAAGTTTTCAATATACTCCCTCTAGAAATAAGAACATCTAGCACTGTGAGACTATTCAATAAGAATTGTAAAAAATATATTTGTACAAACTACAATAAGTTTGAAGCTTTGTTATGAAAGCAATTTGTAAGCTTGAGAGATACTCAACAAATTTTAGGTTAAGTATTTTTGTTACCGATTATCATTTACACATTAGAATATATTATAATTATAAAACCAAACAAACACTTATAACCAGATACTCGACCTATATGTTAAATTACAATATTTAGTTGATCGTTACTTGCACATACAAGTGTTATACACTTAGGTGAAAAAAAAAAAAAAAATGCAACTTATTATTTCCATAGTTTTTAAACATATGTTGTAACTGTATATTATGTGAGCAATAGAGCAAGTGAATCTGTTCAAGTATTTAAAAAAAAAATCAAATCTGCTATTCAGGATTTAAATTTCCAAGTTAATTTTAATAAGTTCAAATCATATTAACTATGAACAAAATTTAAAACCAAACAAAACAAACCTCACCCAAAACGTTATGTTCAAATTCAGTTTAATTTTGAAACAAGTAAGTTTTGATAAGGTGATTCTATGTACCAGAAGGGTGAAAAAATTTAATGAGGAAAGGTATTCCAAAAGAAATATAAAAATTTCCTTGAAATTTTACCAGAGAAAAAATATAGTATTTTAAAGCAAAATACTATAAAATTGCCAGAGGAAAAATCTAATATGTTCAAATAAAAACATTATCTAAAGGTTGCCAGAGAAAAAATATAGTATTTTAAAACAAGTACTATAGGAAAATATAGCGTTATAACCAAAATACTCTAGTAAGCTACAAAAAAAATAGGGTACATGAACCAAGACCAAAAGTATACTCTTCAGCTAAGATAAGAAGAGTGAGCACGACTCTCTTAGATAAAGTTAAATAATTCTTTTATAGAAGAATTTTCAAAGATAAACTGAAGAGGAGACCTCACGTCTTTCAGTGGGCACAACTCTCTTAGATAAAGATAATTTTGAAATAGGGCGGCAATTCCCTTTTCAAATCGATAAAACAGGTAATTCTCAAAAATTTGAATGAATCTCCCTGCTCTTGGCGACAAGGTAATAATTGAAATGAATTGACTCTGCAACGATCAAAAATCAAATAACCCCACTGCGAAATGAATGAAGTAAATGGATATAAGGAACTTATTAAACGGAAATCAAATTTATGCTTGAGGCTATATTAAATCGAGTGTTCTGAGACCAGTTAGGCCAGAGGCACAATACTCTCCAGAAGCAATTTTTTCTCAAGAGAAAAGAAAATGAATCCCATAAACATGTAGTTATGAAACAAAGAAAATTGCTTACCTATTAGTTACTGTCAAACTGTCCCAGAATAGTTGAATACACCCTTCACTCGGATTCCTTGGAACAATCCACTGGTCGTGTGAGGTAAGTAAGCGCTAGTCCACTCGAAATTACCAATTACCTGGTACCTAAAAAAATGAAAAAGCGTAGATCTGATTTCCAAGAAAAAATTAGTTCCCAATGCTCAGAACAGTTGTTACGTCACGTGCTATAAATGCTTTGCCAAAATGGCCGAAATATTTATACTTAACCTTCAAAAATGACCATGCGGTATTCCAAGAATTCAATATTACAAGCATATGAAAAGCGAAGAAAATGATAATCACTACAACATAATTGCAAGATAAAGATGATAATATTACTCCACCAAATTCAACAGTGATACTTATTCAACTATAAATCGTACATACCAGAATCAATCCACCCAGCACACCTGCCTATCTCGACGCTCATTCAAGAAACAGGCCGAATATCCTTTCGGTTCGACGAAATCATAGTTCATCTGTTTTTTCATTCTCGGTTTTTTCTCTATTTAAAAACACTTGGAAAAACCAAGCGCTCACTCGCCATGACAGCAAACTTGTTCAATTGACGGAATACGAACTCATGATCACGTGTTCAAAGACGATAATAACGGCGCTGTTTTGCAGTTCACGATCTGCAATGACTACTGACCCGTACCACCGTAAAGATAATCGGAAACATGAGAAATTGGTTATGTGTAAGGAAGTAACGAAAAATTCGTTACACACCTACAAATATTATAAGTCATAGAAACATACAAACATGCAAATAAAACTCTATATGATAATCTGTTAAATGTTGTATAACTAAATTAAAGCTAAATTGCTACTGAATTCTTGTGTTGTATAAGGACATAGATCAACAAGAACATTTTTTAGTTTTCGTTTAAAAATATGTGTTGATAAACTCTTCAACTTCTTTGGAAGTAAATTGTACAAGTACAAACCAAAAGTATTCGGTGATTTTTTGGAAAGGTACCTGAAAGTTCTCTTTTTTCCTAGTATCGTGAGTATGCTTGTCACAGTTCCTTTTGTAGGTATTTTGATCACAATGTACATATGTCAACAGTTCAAGAATTAATATGCTACTGACTGTTAATATTTTATGTTCTTTAAAAATGTTTCGACATGAGTGGTCAGGTGGACAGCCTACGAGACATCTTAAGATACGCTTCTGACATAGGAAGACACTATGTGCAGCTGGAGTGTTTCCCCATAAAATAATTCCATAAGAAATTCTGGAGTGAATTTCAGCGTGGTAGAATTTTAGGAGATGGTCCAAACTTAATGCACTTTTTAGGTTTCTCAATTGATAACATTTAGAATTCAGAACTTTACATAGTTTATTACAGTGAGTTTTAAAAGACAGGGTGGAATCAAAGAATACTCCTAGAAATTTGACATCTGTTATTAAATCAATAGTAGTATTATTTAATTTCACGTTTAGTGTCGGTATGTTTGAGTTTTGATGAGTATGAAATGTTGTATAGTTGGTTTTACCAGAGTTAAGTAACAACGATCTGTCAGAGGACCAAGCAGATAATTTGTTGACTGAGTTTTTTTTTGTTTGTAATGAGTCAATTTTTTTATCTTTAATCAGTAAAGTGGAGTCATCTGCATTCATTCACACCGGTATTCTTTCAACTATTATTTAACTTGTTTTGCAGACATTTTTTAAATGGCTCCAAAGATAATATAATTTTGTTGAAAATTCCACGTTATTTTCAGACAATATATTTGAAAAATAGATCGATAGAAACGGCATTATTTCACATTAGTACAGAAGTGTTGGAAGCATTAGATGGTTGAATTTCTACTTGAGAAATAGAAAACAGCCATGGGTATCCCACAGGGCAGTATCCGGGACCCAATTCTCTTTATAATTTTTATAAATGATCTGAGAAATGCCGTCAATGACAGCAACATGAAAATTCAAAATTATGCTGATGATACTAATTTTGTCGATGAAGAACAGAAACATTTTCTATCACAAGTTATTGAAGAAAATCGTGAATTATATCCTAACGATAATAAATATGGATTAGAGAAAAATTTAGGGAAATATTAATAATATAATTATCAATAAGTTTAAATAAGTGACTGAAGTTTTCAATAAAACGTCATTACTCAATCCTTTTAAAAAAAAATTATTGATAGCTTAAATATTTCTCTGATATGTCTCAATTTTTTTTAAAACTTAATAAAATAAATTAAATTTTTTATTTCTTTATATTTATTAGTTAATTACCCTTGTATAGAATATATAAAAAAATTACTAACAATTGTAAATAATTTAACAATTTGAAATGAATACTAATTTTTTATTTAAATTATCCATGTGAATTGAATATGTTGATAACAATATATTCATAAGTATTTTTACGGGTCTCGTGGTTTATATTGGTTTAAATTTATGTTAATTGATTGTAGAAAAAGGATAGAGTCTTAAAATTATTATTTGAAGGTCACTCGAAAACGTCTAATCTATAGTACTCCACAACGTTCAAAATTTTCGAGCGACCTTTGAAAATTCAAATTTTTTGTATGTACAAACAATTGCCGGAAAGAGAAAAAAAAATAAACACAAAATTAAAATTAAAATGTTGACCATTTTCGAACTTTTTAAATTCTAAGTGACCCTTTGAAAATATTTGATCCATCTAAAATTTCAAGAGGGCTCCTCAACTAGAAAAAACCAGCATATTTTAATGCGAGGCATGAAAAAACAAAATAGTCGGTCAAAATGGGTCACAATATATATATATATATATATATATATATATGTAAGGCTTAAATATTGGGGTGTGCAGCAAAAGAAAAAGTGTACTCTTTTCAAATGGTACATTACTGACAAATTTGAAATTTCCTGTTTATTTTTGAATCCAGAATACCAAAAGCACAGTAACGTATCTGGGCAAATTTAGTAATTTGCCCTTCTTGGAACATATACATAACTAACATTTTTCACCTCCAGGGGGAGAGAAAACTCAAAATATGGAAAACAATATTATTTTTTAGTTTAATTTAGTCTCCCCAATGAATAGAATGTTTATATTAAACTTAGGTTTTTTAGAATAATCTGTATGTATTATCTTAGGGACCCTTTATATGTATTTCAATCATCATATATATTTTTTTTTGTGTTTTTATCTACAGATGTGGAAAAAATTTGCCGCAATATACGATTTTTAATGTGTTTGGATGTTGGATGCTGTCTATAGTCGACCAGCACAAAATATAACAAATATGCGCAATGGAGAATCAATTAGTCAACTGGACCACTGTTCCCCTTCCTCCACTCTTTGTCTCGAGCATATTTACGTTCCAGTCTCGGATTATTAGTAAGCCCATAACGATTGGAAATAAAAGAAGTTCTTGCGAATTCTAAAATGTTCACATTCACAAAGGAAGAAAAGATACAAATTGTAAAGTGGTATTTTGGGGGTCACTCCATTCAAGATACAATAAATTTGTTTATTGTTGCATTTGAAAATAGGCTAATTCCGTCACAGTCCGCAATTAGTCGAATTATTAAAAAGTTTGAGAAATGTGGATGTGTTCAGAACTGCCGGAAATGTCAAAAAGTCCATGAACCACGTGTAAAGCCAATTAATGAAGCCAGTGAACCTTCTACGAGCCGACAAATCGCAGATCAAATCAATATGAATGACACAACTGGAATATTTTGAAAAGGAATGGCTACCATTGTTACAAAGTACAAACAACGCAGGAAATTTTTCCCGAGGACCACATTAGATGGATGGAATTTTGTGAAATCATTATAGAAAAACAATATGAAAATGTTTTTTTTTTGAAAAACGTATTATTTACAGACGAGTCATGGTTTTCTTTACATAGGAAACACAATCCATCCATTGTATGATATTTGTCTTGGGAAAATCAGCGTACTCAATACCCACAAAAACTCAATGTTTGGACAGGAATGTTAGGAGACTATCTCATAGATCCCTTCTTTATCGATGGTAATCTGAACGCAGTCAAATATCTACAACTCCTTCAAAATGAAATTTTTTCGACAGTTCAGCTATTTCCCATTAATTTTGGGGACATTTGGTTTCAACAGGATGGTTGTTCAAGTCACAATGCACGAGCAGTGACACAATATCTGCAAACTACGTTTCTAGATCGTGTAATATCTAAACGTGGTATTTCTTAAAGTCCAACCTCACCTTCACGTGGTATGGGGTGAACAGGCCGCGGCCGCGCGGTGAATGGGGCAGCTTGCAGACATTCGCTTTGGCACATGCGCGGCCGCGACTTGACTAATGAGGCTCTGGCAAACAGACCTAAATCCAAGCTGTGAGCGCTGTGGCGACGGATGTATGACACCGGGGTCTTAAAACAAACTGTGCCGCAACGGAGCCTCCGAGAATCAGGGCGAAATCTCGGAGTATTCAGCAGGGGGCACCACAGGGCCGGACGACCAACTCCTTCCCCCTCACTCACTCGGGGGTACAAATGACCACGAGACGAAACACCGAAAGGGAATGAGGACAACTCTTGGCCCTCTCGGTTTCTTTCAGGACACTGAAGAGGTTATGATTCCGAGCGGTCTCCGAGATCGAAAGTGGACTTTTCAGGGAGCCGAACAAACGACAGGGATCGCCCAGATTAACCTCCAGCACTGCATGGTAGCGACGGCAGTACATACAGTCGCTAGGAGTGAACTCGAAGCGGAACTTAATCGGGAACCATGGATACGACATGGTGAAAAAAATCGTAACAGGTAAGATACAATGGGCCAGAGGGCTAAGTGTCGTCAGAGGCCACAGCATAACGAGCCTACAGGGTGGAGGTTTTAGTGGGTAAACCTGTGTCAGGGAGTCCCGCACTTTGTCCGTGATTAAATGAAATCTTTATTTGAAATAGGAATTCCTAATATAAATACAATGGTTGTTCAGATTATACTAATTTGAATTGAAAAACAACAATAAAAAAAAAAATAAAATAAATACACAAAGTTCAGTTGATTACATGACATCACAGTTGAACACATTTTTGACCACATCTTGAGACATTTGAACACATTAAAACACATTAAAGGAAGTTAAAAGAAAATATCTCATAAAATTTATATCTAAAAACTGTATATCTAAAAACAAATATATCCCTAAAGAAAAAAAGTATATCTAAAAGACATTGAATATCAAATCTGCATCAAGATAAACTACAATATGTTGATTCATGAGTTGAGTGACATAACATGGCTTTTTAGCTGGTTTTTAAAAGAATGTAACGTGGCTGAGTTCTTCATTGGTTTGGGAAGTTGATTCAAATCGTCCAATCCCTTGAAAAATATCGAGTTCATTGAATTTTTTGTTCTTGTTCTAGATATGTGAAATTGATTAGTTGTCCTTGTATTGTGCTCATGGATCTGATTATTATAAGTGATAAAGGAATCGAAGTATTTTGGTAATACATTTTTGGTAATTTTGAAAATGAATACCATAGTTAAATAAAAATATCTTTTTGTTACATCATACCAACCAAGAGTGTTAAGCATATATTGAATCGGAATAGACCTGTTACACCTCAAAATAATTCTCATATCCCGATTTTGAAGTTTCCGTAACTTTTGCATATTGTTCACATCTAATAGATATAACAGGGTTGAGCAATAATCGAAATGGGTCTGAATAATGGTTCTATATATGGTAATTTTTGAAAATATTGAGACTTCGGATGATATCCTAGAGAAGAAAAATAGTTTTTTTGATATCACAATGCTTGTTGAGAGTTAACGATTCATCAAGCATAAATCCTGGGTATTTGAATTCAGATACCCATTCAATTTTGTCATCCTCCATTTGGAGTCTAAGGGATTGATAATCCACTAATTTTAGTTTGTATTTATTACTGATAATCATTGCCTTAGTTTTTTCCGTATTCAGTTTCAGTTTAATCACCTCTAGATATGCCTCAAACTTTGTCAGGACTTGGTTCAAACGCCCCACTGTTTCAATAAGGTCACCGCCGTAACAAGCAACCAGAGTGTCGTCTGCAAATAAGTTGAGGAAATCTTGGCCCTGTATGTAATTTATATCATTTAGATATATTACAAAAAGTAGAGGTCCTAGTACGCTACCTTGGGGTACACCCATGTTATTGAAAACTTCATTAGAGAGCGATTTACCCACTTTGGTTGCTTGTGATCTATTAGTTAGGTACTCTTCAAAACACTTGAGGACAACTCCCCCAATACCATAATATCTTAGTTTACGCAGTAAGATCCTCCTATCTATTGTCTCAAATGCCCTTTTGAGGTCAAGAAATACAGCTACTATATTAATGCAAATACAGCTACTATGTAATGCATTTCTTCCACCTCCCAAAAAAAAGTAAACGTGGTACGATCATACATACATTTTTATTTGTCTCAAGAAAATTTACATTTTGTAGACACGTCCAAACCTTAACCTAAATACTATAGATGAATAAAATAATTTGTAGTGATGGGATATAATCGAGGTTGACAATAATTGTGATATGGTATATTGAGGAATAAAAACATATATGATCTTCATACTTACAAGATAAAATACATTTTAAGGGATGACTAAAATATGGATATATAAAATGTAAGATGTACGAAATATATAAAACACACAATGTATAAAATATATAGAGTATGATGTATAAAATGTAAAATGTATAGAATGTCAAATGAATGAAATATAGTTGAATGTATGGATATATAATGTAACAATAAAAATGGGAAATTTTATTCAATCACTGTGATTATCCATGAACAAATGCCGATCTAGATAAGATATATTTCAATTTAGATTTGAATTTTTTTGGAGGTAGATCTCGAAATTGAGATGGTAAGCTGTTATAGAGTCCCGTATCAATTTTGGCAGTTTTTTTAAGCCTTGTTTTTGGTTCAACTATTCTGTTTTTGTACCTTGTATCATAATCATGTATCTCTTCATGAGTTTCATAGCATTCAATATTATTTTTAATATATAATAATTTGTGGTATATAATTGAGGCATAAACAGTCATTATTCCTAGAGCCGGAAATAAAGGTCTACAACTAGACTCCCAATCTTATGGCATCTTATGGCAGACTTTTGCAAAATTAGTAGTTTAACTATGTGTGTTTGAGCTGCATTACTCCAAGATAAAGTAGCATACTGAAGGTGTGAATGAAATAGGGAATAATAAGTAGTTAGCGCTACTGTTTGATTTACAAGGTCTCGAACTTTTTTAATAGCAAAAATCATGTGGCCCCCAGATCACCAGATTTATCTCCGAGTGATTTCTTCTTTTGGAGATATCTGAAAGAATCCGCTTATCAACATGAATTTCAGAGAGCTACAAATCTTGATGAATTAAGGGGGAAAATTATCTAACTTTGCGCAAACATTATGCCAAATCTACTCAGCGATATGAGATTATCTCTGTTTGACAGATTTGGCTATTGTTTGGCAAAACAAGGTGGTTTATTTGAACCTTTATTACATTAGATTTTTTTAGTTTTTTTGTTTTGAGTTCAATTTTAGTTTATTTTCCAGAAGTTAACATTATGTTTTTTAATTCAAAAATGAAAATTTTTAGTTTATTTTTCACCGTTATGTTATGTTTTTCAATTTGTAGAATATATTTTATTTTCAAAGCCGTTATGGTAAAAAAGAACCACAACACTTATTTTCAGAAACTAAATTATTTGTTACATTTATTGCAGCAAATAGTTTCTCGCATGCAATGGAACGTCGGCGGCTAGAGTCTCTTTCCTGATAAGCCAGACACATCCACTCTAAAATGTTCATACTGACTAGACTAAGGGCCATTTGCACAGGTTCTACTTAATAGAAGTTAAGCTAAGCTTAACCATAAGTGAACCTTAGATTTATATATTTCGTTGCACAGTTCGTCAATTGACACATAAGCTCGGTTCAAATCACAACGTAGGTAAGCTGCAGAATTTCTCGGTTTGAGGTTCTCTTAGGCGGATTCAACCACACTTTTTAGTGTCATCAATTATTTGTTGTTGATCAACTTGTGAATGGAATGGATTTTTTACGCGCGATTATTGTAGATGAAGACGATGATCTTGATGATTTGAATTTAATAATTCATGGAATTCCAAGATGAGTCTAAAATCGAGCAGACTATTACAATAGTTTTGACGACCTGACGTTTTTCAAATGGTTTCGAGTTACAAAGCCCACAGTTATTTTAATACTGAACGAAATTGAAGTCGAAATCGAGCATCCTTACGGTAAGTAGTATTTATATATCATTAATGAAATAGAGATTATTTGTGGCAATATCATAGGTCGCTCTTCTGATTACAGCAACAACAGTGTGGCACTAATGAACCAACTTTTGATATATTTGCGGTTGTGTGCTACAGAAAGCCACCTTTCTTGTATTGGAGACTTCGGAGGTGTCCATTTGTCAACCGTTTCACGCATAACGAAAAGACAATTAGAATTGAACACTGCACATATTTTATTCCACGCCTCGTCTTTCTGCCTCCAAGTCGTCCCATCCGTTTTCTTACTATCAATAATAGATTTATAAGTGTTAATGATGTTCAAAAGAACATGTTTTTTTGAAGTAGAAAAATTGGGGGCCCTTTTTCTAATAACGTCGCCACTCATTTCAAATTGAAAAATAAAATTAATGAGAAATTTGAATTTTGTCAGCCATGTCACTGCCAGGTGTCAGTGTCAAACTTAAATGAAATATGAAAAAAATCCAAAAATTACTAGTTTTCAGCGGTGTTGCCAGCTCATAGTTAGGCTTAGCTAAGTTTCTTCAAAGAACGACTGTTGCAAACCGGATAAAATTTAATGTACACCTTAAGTTCCTTGCATACTTAGCTAAGGATAATTTTTGAGGTGAACCTGTGCAAACGGCCCTAAACCTACGAATCCTAAAAGCGGAGTCACGTGCACTGTACTGAGCCTGCTAAGAAGAGGGACAAATCAAGAGTGGTCCAGTTCACTGATTGATTCTCTTTGCATTTTATTTCGATAATTACAAAAATGTTTATGATACAAGTTCACAACATAATTGTGTAGGTACGTCAATGTTTTGCTTTATCTGAAGAGGCTTGGGTATTATGGTATAGGAAGAATTCGGGAATTGCCTAAGCAAGTCTTATCCATTGTTAACCTAAAAAAACTTCTGAAACAGAAATAAAGGGGTGAATATAATTCGAGTCATGATAAAGATGATGGTATTATTATGATTAAATGAGAGGATAGTAACATTACTACACCTTCTACGTGTATATGAATCCAAATTACGTAAAAAGGTTTTCAAGAACAGAAAACAAGATCATATATATCCATTGCTTATAACAGTGTATAATCACTTTATGGGTGTTACTAACCGGTTAGATGAGAATGTTGCCAGATCTACATCTGGCAACATGAAAATGGGCCGCCTAATGCTTATCCTACGATAAGCATTAAGCGGCCCATTTTCACTTGAATATTTGCTGGCAGCATGAATCTGTTCACCAGCTAGATTTCAGAAGATATACCTAAAGAAATAGGAAAGACCCCAACATCACGTTCCCATATTACTGTTTAACCAACATAATATAAAAAAATTAATTTTTCAATGTACAGTTTACAAGAATTATTTTCATTCAGAGTTGATACCTATACGATGTGATATAAACAATAAATAACTTTATTATATCACGTTACAAATAACTTTGACCTTGTTATGATAACCTTATATACCTTTTTAGTGTACAATCATATCAGGTTCTGTTCATTGATCCTTGGAATGCATACAGAATTTTGTTAATTTACGTTATTTTATTCTACTTGTGGAGAACGACTTCGAGCCAACTCCCATCCTATTTCCAATATATATATATATATATATATATATATATATATATATATATACATTTGTTGGTGACCTGTTAATATGCACGAAATTTCGTGCTATTAAAATTCTACGATATTAGGTTTAAGCTTCACCGCACAGATTATAGGTGTCACTATCAATAATCTGATGCAGTTCACATGTTTGTATTGGCCTGAGGCTATTAACCTACGAGAAATCTGATACGACTTTGAAAGAGACCACAAGCCGTCTTGATGATTGGGAAACCATGAAACAGGCTGTAGACCTCTTGTTGGTGACCTGTTAATATGCACGAAATTTCGTGCTATTAAAATTCCACGATATTAGGTTTAAGCTTCACCGCACAGATTATAGGTGTCACTATCAATAATCTGATGCAGTTCATATATATATATATATATATAAATATATATATATATATATTATATATATATATATATATATATATATATATATATATATATATATATATATATATATATATATATATATATATATATATATATATATATATATATATATATATATATATATATATATATATATATATATATACCGGGTATCCCAGTATACCTATTCCAATGGATTATCTCAGCCATTTCGAAAGATAAAAATTTGAAAATTCCATGATCTCCAATTTGTTCAAGGAACCTTCAACTGAAAAAAACAAAAATTGAAAGTCACTTCCGGTTTTACCGGAAGTGACTGACTTTTTTATTTCAAATAGCACCCTGTATATTTTTTGCAATTTTTTATTTCTACTCAAAATTATCTGTCCAACGATGTATCACACTTTGTATTTTACATTTGATTTGATGGAGAAAACGTCAATTGAAATTTCAAATTGAAAGAATTGCAGTAGGCTATGATATTTTGTGTAATTTTTGTCCGTAGCATTTTTTCTTTTAAAGACAGTACGCTTTCTATGAAATGATCCACTTGTTGCCAAATTCGAAGCCAAGCGTGTGAAATACATAGCGCTTGGCATTCATCTATCAGGGTATTTCTCTCTGTATGCACGTAGGGCAGCACGACGATTATTTTCGCATTTTCTATATATCAGTATCATATCCAATTTCTCTTGATTAGTGAAGTTATCATCATTTTCACGGTTATTCATTCTTGAATGTTGGTTTCTCTGACACGCACACAACTATTGAGAATTATTAACTGTCAAAGTTATAAACAAATGTATTCAAATGTTTCCATGGCACACTAAGGTTTTCATTTAAGAATTATTAATTCTTCCAGTTCTACTTCAATTCTAATAATTTAAAATTTGACTTCCTCTTCATCATCTCGAATGCAAAATTGTTCATGAATTATCAATTATTATTGAAGTCAAAATCAAGATTACACAAAATATCATAGCCTACTGCAATTCTTTCAATTTGAAATTTCAATTGACGTTTTCTCCATCAAATCAAATGTAAAATACAAAGTGTAATACATCATTGGAAAGATAACTTTGAGTAGAAATAAAAAATATACAGGGTGCTATATGAAATAAAAAAGTCAGTCAGTTCCGGTCAAACCGGAAGTGATTTTTGTTTTTCTAAGTTGAAGGTTCCTTGAACGAATTGGAGATCATGAAATTTGTATCTTTTGAAATGGCTGAGATAATCCATAGGAACAGGTATACTGGAATACCCGGTATATATATATATATATATATATATATATATATATAGAGATGTACACGGTCATTGTGAATCCCGTGAAGCATATGAACGAAACGCAGTTTAGCCCGGAGTAACCTTGTTAGCCCCGATATCGGGCTCAACAAAGTATCACCCTGTATCTCTTCACTGGGTGATCAGAATCGAATGCAGATCATTTCCCCACGTTTTAGATCGGGACACACAATATACCATTTCCATAACCAACATACGCGATATAGTTCTTTGGTTCGAACTCTAGGGGGCGCTTTCCGTATATAGGGATATACACTGCAGAATTATATACTTCTTTGTAGAGCCCACAAACTTTTGTAGCGTTGTGTAGCCCTAAGTTTGGCAACATCGCAATGGCTGCCTTCATTAATGTAATATATATGAATTGCTGGATCCGTGATCTGTCCTAGCGCAAGGAGTAGTTAATAATTCAATATAAAAAATATTTATCGTTCATTTTTCAGATTAGGGAATTTGAGTTTGAAATAGTTACAATATTTGAAGATATATTCACCAATTCTTTTTCTAAGGGGAATTTTGTGCGATCAATCCATCTACATAAAGGATGGTTGGAAAAAAGTACAAAATAACCAATATTGGCTTAAAAGCCTTATTCTTCAGTTTTCATCGTAGATTTAATTTTTGTGCATCAAACGATAAAAATACATTTACACTGATGTAGACCATATAGGGCAGACGGTCTACCAAGAATATTAGGCAAATATAATTTCCAACTGAGGAGCGATATAATGAGAGATAAGTGCCATGTGAAGTGGAATGAATAGAAAAATCGAATTTAAACGGTTTTCTTCACATAAAGGATTCAATATAAAATTGAACCAGAGAAAGGTAGATCTCAGGTGAAAAACAACTACTTTCCTGGCAAATACCACGCAGAACGTTGAATGATATTCACCTGAAAATCCGATATAATGATGATATAATGATTTCAACCATCCTGAAGTTTGGATATCGAAAATTTCAACAATTTTTTGAGGCAAAGGAACTTTTTTATTGACTTTCTTGAAATTCAATTTTGCGGTCTTTTGAAAGTGAAATGTCTAGAACTTTCCATGTTTTTTTTGTTATTAAGTCCACTCACATTAATTGATAAAAAAGAACAGTTCACGTATACAAAATAGGTTGAACCATCTGAAATCATCACATTAAATTCAAGCCCAGATTAGTCTGTTGAGGAAAGAGATTCTGCATTGTACACAGGGATTACTCTCATTAGTTCTAAATTGCGGAAAAATATATACACATAAAATTCCGGTTCATTAATTGATTTTTTCAATCTTAGAAAGCTGCAACATCGACAATAGTGAAGTAAAAACTCGACAATATGTATCTTTCTGTTGGTAATTCAAAGATCTGGTTGAATGTTCAGTGGTACCATATGGGTACCATTGAAGGAATTATTTGTTCTCTACAAAATCTGATTTTGTAATGCTTGATTAAGATTATCCCCTGTTTTATTTGGATAATAAAAAATATTACTATCGGGGGGTGCCTAGAGATCGATTGTGAATAAATGACAAAGAATTAAAATACAAGTATTATATATTTCGTCCGATTGAATTAAAATATGCAGAAATATATGATGGAAAAAAATATATCGGGAAAGCTAGTTTCAGGAATAATTAGAGATAACAAAATTGAGCTTCTCAGGAAAGTAGGCAATTGTTTTATTTTGTGCATGTTTTTCGAACATAGATATCTTGTGATGTGGGGAACGAATCAGAACCAAACAAAAACTGAACTATTTGCTGATGAGTACTTTATATTTTTTGGGGTATTTCAATCACATGGAACCACTAATTCACTTGGCATAAAAACTAAAAAATCTATATTTTCACAATTATTATTTCCATGGAAAACTGTCTAGAACAATCAACGGCAAATTTTATGTGAGCCAGTTCTTTAGTGTATTTTTCCTATTTTACTTCCAAATTAATATTTATAACTCCGAAATTTCAGAACTATCAATTTTATGAATATATGTAATATAGAATTTGTTGTTTCTCCTCTTCCCGCTAAGGAAGCGATCGACTATACAAAAAGCCTGAACAAAACAATGGGATGAGAGATTGGTCATCTTATTTTTACTCCATATTTGACCCTGAATGGCAGTAACATTATGTTCTCATGAAGTTCTGATCGGTGCTATTTCATGAATTATTCATAAAAATAATGAATATTATGCCGAATAGGATTCAATCATTCAGAAATACTTCTTTCTTTGTAGAGGAGAAAAACACAAGGAGTTGAATATTCCAGTTTCTGATGAAGGTACAAATTTTTTTTGATTCTCCAAACTTTCAGAGAATTTTTCATCTATTGATATTTTATTGCAAAATTTTGGAGAAAAATATTCGTTTGGGAGTAAAACTTGAAATTAAAAAAATCGAAAAAACAGTTTTGTTTTAATGTTTTTTTTCTCGGAATCATTTGCGGAACATATTATATATCACTCTATTTTTTTTTGTTGAGAATTAGCGCATCAACCACTAGAGTTATTAGCGCAAAAATACATTACATTTAGGTTGAGTGGAACATATTGATATCTGGAGTGTTTCTTTCTGTCACTAGGTACCGCCAGTTGAAAGTTATCTTTTCCGGCGTACCTACAGATGTTATAAGCTGGATGATGATTTGTTTGTGTTGTGTCTCGCTTCGACCAGAGCTCTCCGGATCTCTGGCTGGTGACTACTCCGTACTGATAGGGCCAAAAAAGCCTGAAACCGGTAAGCGGATTGTTAGGCGAACACGACATGGATTAAACATAATCGACCTTATCAGAAAGAAATATTTGCAATCAATTTCCATTTATATGGAAGTTTGCATGGATTTTCAGGTAAATATCATTCAACGTTCTGTGTGGTATTTGCTAGGGGAGTAGTTGTTTTTCACCTGTGGTCTACCAATTGTATTCAATGTATATTGAATCTTTTGTGAAGATGACTTTGATACTTTATTTCTCTCATATTAATATCTGTTAAAAATGACATGATATCATTAACATTACAGTTTCTTCCCAAAGTTTCATGTAGATTTTGTGAATTTTGGTATTTGTTTCTTGCTTCTTGAAATTTGGGACATATTTCCAGGATATGTTTCACAGACACTGTTGTATTGCACACTTCACATATTGTTTGTTCAGAACGTGACGATAGGTAGTCGTGCGAAAATTTTGTGTGGCCCATACGTAGACGGCAGAGATTTGTTTGATGTTTTCTCCATTTTGGAAGGTGACTCCAGGGTTTTACATATGGTTTTATTTGCGCCAGTTTTGAACTTGACTGCTGCCATTCTCTTTGCCATTCTTCAATTGCTTTACTTTTGACGAATGATTTCATGTCTCAATTGGTTGTTCTGGATATTATCTTCGATTGATGGTCGTTTATTGCTTCTTCGGCTGCTATGTCTGCTCTCTCATTACCAGCAATCCCAATATGAGAGGGGGCCCACATCATGATAACTTTTTTCCTGAGTTCTTAGATACATTGTAGTTCGTTTTCCATCATAAGTAAGATTGGGTTGTCTGTGTATATTTGTTGCATACCCTCAAGTGCGCTCAAAGAGTCTGATATGATAAGAAATTTTTCATCGGGGTGATTCTTCACGAAATGTAATGGTTGTAATATAGCAAAAAGTTCAGCGGTGTATATACTCGATGATTAGGTTAGTTTGAATTTCAATGTTCCATTAGGTGTTACTAGAGCTGCGCCAACTCCCTGTTCTGTTTTTGAGGCGTCGGTATACAGTGCTACATTGTTTTGATATTCAGTCAATTTGTGGTGGAAGAGGTTTAATAAAATTTGGGAAGGCGTTTCATTTTTGTTGAAAGCGAATATGGTGAGGTCACATGTAGGGACATTGATCAGCCAAGGAGGATAGGAGGTAATACAATTCGAGAATACTGGAAGGAGGGTGAGTTCTAGACTTTGTGAGAGCTTATTGATTCTTTAGTAGAAAGCAGGGGCTGTTTTCGGGTGTCCTGTGAAATTTTGTTTGAAACGACTCGAGAAAACGTTATCAAAGGTTGGATGCATTGGTTTGGCAGCAATAGAAGAAGCTATGAGGGTTAAGGTTTGAAATTTTGTTTGAAACGACTCGAGAAAACGTTATCAAAGGTTGGATGCATTGGTTTGGCAGCAAATACTCTCTATTGGGCTTGTGCGGTGAGCACCTAATGCTAATCATAGTGCTGAATTGTGAATGACGTCAAGTTTGCGTAATGTAGATTGGCCTGTTGCTTAAAGGAACTCCTTCATTGACTTTTAGAATTTGACTCTATTGTCAGATCATTCAATATTTTTTCTTACTTGAACTCCCCTGAATGGGTTCATTCTTGGAGTATATAAGTAAACAATTAGCACAGATGATTTTCGAACAAAAATCTTATATGAAATGAGTTTTCGAGTTAAATGAAATGATTTTTCTATGATATATTTCACCAAGCATAATGTTTGATGCGATATTATACACTAATGAAAATGGTAGCTTTGGTGGTGGCACTTTCTTCTTGCAAATTTAAATTGTGTTAATATTGTTTTTCTCAATATTGTACACACAGTGGAAAAACTCATTTATAGTTATGATTTTTGAACCCGTAAAATGAGGAAGTCACCTGAATGAAAAACACATTCATTATAAGAACACATTTATTGAATTTGAATTTATTGAATATTTGAATTATTAAAACAATTCAGACTGAAATAAAATATTGATTTGTTTGAAAATATGAACAGGATGTTCATAAAATTGTTGAATCATCTGCGACTGAAAGATAAACTCAAGTCACTATCTTCCATCGTTCAAGATAACCTCTTGTGAGGTATCCATGTTGAAAAGGGAAATATTCTTAATTGAATATTCAATAGAAATATTTTTCTGTGAATCAAAAAATCCACGATAAAAATTAAGTTATTTTCGTGAATGACTAACAGAAAACAACTACTTCCCCGACTGAAGCCACACTGGACATTGAACAACATCTGAAAGATATTCTAAAAAGACCCTAACTGAAAAGAAAAAATCTGAAATTCAAAATTTGCCTTTTCATTGAGATGAATATTTGATTTTATATTTCAGTCTTGATAAGGAACTCATAGAGATGAATGAGGCGGAAAACAATGTTTTCCAAAAGAGAGAACTCACCAGAAATCATTTGTAATATTGACGCGAGAGAGGCATCGCATTCACTAGATCTTCAATACATTTTTATCGACGAAAATCTATTTCACGCTTCCACGATCATCAGGAAGACCGGAAGAAATATGAAACACATTTTTGGAAGCAATCTCACTTTGCAAAGATGGAAAGTTAGAAACATTTATTTCGGAGAGACACTTTGAAATCAATGTTTTTTGTCAATAAAACCTGTTATGGGGTATGATAGATTGATTTGTTTGAAAATATTAACAGGATATTCATAAAATTAGATGTGGAATCATCTGCGACTGAAAGATAAACTTTAGTCACTATCTTCCATCGTGCAAGATAACCTCTTGTGTGGTACTCATGTTGTAAAGGGAAAAACACTCTCAAATGAATATTGAACGGAAATATTTTTCTGTGAATATAAAAATCCGCGATGAAAATCAAGTTATTTTTTGTGAATGTTCAACAGAAAACAACTACTTTCCCAGCTGAAACCACGCTGGGCATTGAACTACATCGGATAGATATTCTGAAAAGACTCTCAAAAGAAAAAATCTGAAATTTAAAATTTGCTTTTTTACTCATGTTGAAAAGGGAAACACTCTCAAATGAATATTGAATGGAAATATTTATCTGTGAATAGAAAAATCCACGATAAAAATTAAGTTATTTTTTGTGAATGTCTAACAGAAAACAACTACTTTCCCGGCTGAAACCACGCTGGGCATTGAACTACATCTGATAGATATTCTGAAAAGACTCTCAGAAGAAAAAATCTAAAATTTAAAATTTGCTTTTTTATTAACATAGTTATTTGATTTCCTATTCCAGGCTCAATTAAAAACTCATATAGATGAATGGGGCATAGAAAAATGTTTTCCAAAAGAGAGTACTCACCAGAAATCATTTATAGCATCGATGCAAGAGAGGCATCGCATTAAATAGGCCTTCAATACATTTTTGTTGACGAAAATCTATTTCATGCTTCCACGATTATCAGGAAGCCCGAAAGAAATGGGAAACACATTTTTCAGAAGCAATCCCAAATTTAAACCTATTATGGTATATGATAGATAGATTTGCTTGAAAATATGAACAGGCTGTTCATAAAATCAGATGTGGAATCATATGCGACTGAAAGATAAACTTTAGTCACTATCTTCAATCGTTCTGTAGTACAAGAGCTGATGATATATTTTTCCGAATTATCTGAGCAATATGCAGACTCATGTGAAGAAGTGAAGGATAGGTATATAGGAGTGTACCCTTGTTGAACATTCAAGGAAAAATACTCTGTTTGCCTAGTCTGATCAATATTCAATTAATTTACGTTTTATCGAGAGTAATATCATATGTGCTAGGGGTTTTATCGCAATTTTTTTGGAAATTTCACGATTAAATCCTCTAGCACGATGATATTTGGTGGGAATATTTCCCAAATAACATTTGAAATTGGATAAAATTATCAGAATTCATGTTATATTTGAATTTTCAACAGGGAAAATTACAAAAATTCTTCTCGTTCCAAAAATTGAAGGAATTGTGTGTCTGTTTCTAAATGCTTGACCCTTGACTAATGTGGCCATTCCATAGTTATCTTTGGTCAATCTATCTTTCCAACAATTTGTTAAACATGCCACTATGCTATGTGACTTGTCTTTATTTTAATTTTTTGAAGAAAAAACTAAATTCTAAAGAAAAACTATTTTGCCGATAATTCTCAATATTTTTCCCACCGAAAAACATATCGTAAGATTTGATAACATAATGGAATTTCCCATACTTACTTATATTATCTCAACTCCTCGTGTAAAGAATAGTCACACTCTCTTTGTCCAAAAATGTTTCTACATATAATATTTACATATTATAAGGGCAGCTTTGTCACCAGGGTGTATGTAGAAAAATGGAGTTTTCTACACACAACACCAATTTTTATAGAGTGTTTCTTTAATATAATGTAAGGCACTGATATTTTGGTTTAACACTAGTCCGTCGGACCTGGATTCATGCCTTCGGCTTAGTATGTATGCGAGGTCTTGTTTTGAATAACTTCTTTATATAAAGATTAGTACTTTTTGTTTTTCGTCTCAAGGGACTTTTATTTAAGTGATAATATAACTTAATATTTGACTTTTGGCTCTCAACTGAAATAATCTGATTGAATTCAATTTCCCTTTCGGTTGAGAAAATAATACACAAAAATTAACTTCAATACATCTATTAACAACAAAAAAAAAAAGGTAAAACTATAATACAGCTCGACGCTTGTCGAATAAAAATAATGGTCAATCATAATATATAAAATGCAAACAAGAAAAAAACAATCTCCTTTTGAGAATAAAGAACAACAACGAATAGTTTGAAAATATTACATATCTGTTCTAAAATAAAAAGGAGCTCATATTTCCGATATATATAGTGATTTCCTATTATCGAAATATAGAACCAGTTTTAATAGACGAACTCCCAATATACCCTGTTATGTATACCCCTAATCTGGTATTAATTGTGCATGAGGTTCACCCCGTGAATCAATAGTTAAAAGCTATGCATCAAGTTAGATTTTCTACCTAAGCCAGCGACTTACCCCTGTAATTCCCATGTTTCTCCTAGTCTCGAATATAATTCCCATTTCCCTCGTAGCCGTCTGTGGACACTCGAATCAGATTTCTAATTTAAACACACTCGTCTTCCGAACTGACCATTGAAATAAAGTTTCCGACATCTACCCGCGATAGTTCCTGCCGTGGAACCATTATATATCTAAGGGCGAATTTCTTCGATAAAGTTTCTGGTAAAACCAAAAACTCGGCCCGAATCCCGAAAGGACTCACGCCTGCGGCGGAACCCAATTCCTTCGAGGTTCGCGAACAGACTCCCTTTTCCCTCTTGATATTTTTCCATTCTCAAAAAGAAGCGAAGCGCCAAGTGGCACTCTGATTGGCTAAGTCCAATTTGTCGTTGCAGCGAATATATTTCGCGACCCGTGTATATTGCCAATTCGACAGGTTGCCGGCTGTGTTGAAACAATGAGGCTCTGTTTAATATTTCCAGTCTAAACAACAGTTACAATGTTGCATATCTGTAACTGGCAATGTCTCCCAAAATGAATGAACTCGTCTGCTTGACAGAAATATATTTTTTATATCCGCGACGACCCATTAAGGTATTTCAAAGTATGAGCTCCCTGTTTCATATTAATTCCATCCAAGAAACTGGAATCATGAATTATGAATCAAAAATTGAAACTAACTTACCCTGGGACCATTAAAAAAACAAAGCAATAACACCTACAGGGTGTTACAAATTAATTTGAGAATATCGAAATTCATTCAGCTATTTTTAGTTTCGTAAATAAAAATCTATTTTCTCAAAGAACTGCTGTGCTATTTGTTCATTTTTATTGCATACTTGGGAGTGTTTATCCACCCATACACTGAACACTGAAATATGTATGTCTCCATTTGTAACGAATACTCAAATTCCAGTTGAAAAGGGAAACATTCTCAATTGAATATTGATAAAAAGATTTTTTGTGAATTGAAAAATCCACGATTAAAATGAAGTTATTTTTTGTGAATGTCTAACAGAAAACAACTACTTCCCCGGCTATCAATATTCAATTGAGAATGTTTCCCTTTTCAACAAGAATTCCCCACAAGAGGTTATCTTGACGATGGAAGATAGTGACTAAAGTTTATCTTTCAGTCGCAGATGATTCCACATCTGATTTTATGAACATCCTGTTTATATTTTCAACAAATCAACTCAAATTCCAATTTTTATGATCCCAACTTGAAAAGTAACGAAACCCCCATAGAAATTTCCAACCCCCTATATCACCCCTTTAGGGGTTGAATTTCGGAAAACACTGAAAAATGTAGTTATGTATTTGTAACGAAGACCTATAACTCCAATATTCATGAACTCCACTTCGAAAAACTAACGGTACTCCTATACAAACTTTCAACCTCACTAACCTAACCTAACCTTTAGTGTTGAATTTAAAAAAATCCTGAAATCTCTATTTCTCCCCCGAATAAGAATAATGAGGTTCATATGAAATACTTCATAATTCTCACATATCTAGTTTCTCCAGATACGAGAGTTTTCCTGAACCTGACGAAAAATCCACATTTTTGGATCTATTAGGTTTCCTCATACGATAATCAACCTGATAATACAAAAAAAATATATATTCATCAACTTCAAATCGAGTCGCTTATTATTAAACATAAACATTATACTGAATATGAATTATGTGCTCACCTTTTTGCCTTTTCTCAAGTTATAATTTTGAAGGGTCATCGCCACAATCTGTTCTCCTCTGCTGGACATTTCCGCAAGTCACCGCACGCTAACTGATTTGAAATCCCTAATAAATATTTTGAACTGGAAAACGCGCGAGGCAGTAGAGGCAACGCCGCCGGGACACACAGAGGCCGTTCTAATATAGGCAATATACGTTTGGGATTCATAGCGTAGTGAAAGCATAATTGGCTCTACAACGTTTCAAAGGAGTATACAAATGTTTGAATATTGAGAATTTTTACCCCTCTAAGTGTGCTTCGACGAGAAATTATGGAATGATGTCATTGCACTGGAATATACTCTTCGCCCTTTCTGAAAAGTGCGGGTTCAAGAGCGACCCGTTCATTTGGTGGGCTTCACAAGCTACCGTGTACAACTATATATATATATATATATATATATATATATATATATATATATATATATATATATAACCCAACACAGAATGACTTAAATTATTATTATCATCCAAAAAATTGTGTTTTTCATTTTATTGATCTTACAGGGCACTATTCCATTAGTCCCTCACAGCTCTTTTTCTTTTCTAGACTTTCAATTGCATTATCCAACCTCATTTCGATTATTGTGCTTCCCTACTGTTTTTATTCAATCAAAATAAAGTGTCTCAATTACAGAAACTTCAAAATCGTGCAATGCATACGATTCTTTCGTATATGTTAAATTCACTTCAGTGGTTGTCAGTAAAAAAGAGGCTTTATTTTTCAACAATGGTTTTTATTTTTAGGTTGTTAAAGGTTTTCTACCAACTTATTTTAATGATTTTGTGATTTTTAATAGAGATATTCATCATTATAACACTAGGCAAAATAATGACTTCCACATTAATAGAACTAGTTCGAGACGATGCATGAATAACTTATTTTTCAAAGGTTTGAATGAATTCAATAAACTCCCCATACACTTGAAAGAGTCCAATACTGTTGTAAGTTTTAAGGAAAGTCTATTGGCTTTTTTAGAACAAGATTTGTGATGTATTACTGTTTAATATTTTATCACTATTATTATTTATTTTAGAATTATTAGATTATCTGTATCTTCAATGATTATGTGACTGTTTGTTTGTAAATTAGATTTATCTATTTCAATTAATTACTACTACTACAGTCACAATAGGGCAATCCCATATTGCCGCTTACAATCTCCCTTTAACATGGCCCTTCGAGAAAAATCCAGGAGTATGTTCATAGCAGAGGTACATCCAATCACGAGGTAGCAGATCCCCTCACAGATCCAGGAGTACGAAATTGGAAACCCAAAATCCAGGAGTACGTCCACACGAGGTTTAACAATCTAGAAGACGCCACAGGAGAGGTTCACCATCTACGAAGCAGCAGACGCTCAAATTTCGAGGAAATCCCTAAACATTCCAGGAGTACGTCCAAAGCAGAGGTACATCCATCTACGAGGCAGCAGACCCTCAAACTTTGAGGAAATCCCTCAACAATCTAGGAGTACGTTCTCAGTAGAGGTACATCCATCTACGAGGCAGCAGACCCTCAAACTTCGAGGAAATCCCTCAATAATCCAGGAGTACGTCTACAGTAGATATACATCCATTTATGAGGCAGCAGACCCTCAAACTTCGAAGAAACTCCTCAACAATCCAGAGTTTTGGCACCATTAAACACAGCTATTTCACGACAAACTATTACAACCAAATCAAGACGAAATATGAGGAGGCACGTGACTGCCCAAAGGCAAAAGTGATGGAGAACATACAGTATGACTCAACAAGAAAATAATGATGAAGGAATATCTCAACCACACGATTCGAAACATTTAACAATTAACCGCAAATAGAACAGCACGTTGCTCCGAAGTTCTAAAAAATTTACTTCAAGATCAATGGAAGCCAATTTAACAACTCCACAATCATGGCAAATATACCCAATATAGAGGAACGATATCTGAAAAGTCATTGGACTCTGAAAGAAAAATATCAAGAAATCGTGGAGGAATTAAACATCAAAATTCAGAATAATCAGTCCATACTGCCCAACAACTTGCCGCAAATGAAGTTACCAATCTTCAGTGGAAAAGGGAAACATTCTCAATTGAATATTGATATAAATAGTGAACAGATAATCAATGTCCAGCGTGGCTTTAGCCGGGGAAGTAGTTGTTTTCTGTTAGTCATTCACAAAAAATAACTTCATTTTAATCGTGGATTTTTCAATTCACAGAAAAATCTTTCTATCAATATTCAATTGAGAATGTTTCCCTTTTCAACATGAATACCCCACAAGAGGTTATCTTGACGATGGAAGATAGTGACTAAAGTTTATCTTTCAGTCGCAGATGATTCCACATCTGATTTTATGAACATCCTGTTTATATTTTCATCAAATCAATCTTCAGTGGAAGTTACGAAGAATGGCCTATTTTTCTCCGATCTGTTCACAAGAATCATTCATCAAAATCATTCGATCAGTAAAACAGGAAAACTCCAGTACTTAAAATCCCAACTTCAGGTCGATCCCCAAAATGTAATCAAGCATCTTCAAATCATAGAATCAAACTATGCAACTGCATGGATGATATTGAAAAATCGATACGAGAATAATCGACTCATCATCGCCAGGCTACTGGATGAAATAATCGATTTGAAAATTATTATACAAGAATCAGCCCATAAAATGAAACAACTACACAATGTCTCAAATGAGTGTTTAGAAGTCATCAAAAAAACAGTCACAATAGGGCAATCCCATATTGCCGCTTACAATCCTAAAGGGACGACACAAACTCCCTTTAACCAGCAGCATGAATCTGTTCACCAGCTAGATTTCAGAAGACATTGGTAGATATGGAGCTCCGCCTAAAAAAAACCAGAAAGACCCCAACATCACGTTCCAATATTATTATTGTGCCAACTGAAGATAACAAAATGTCAAAAATGTGATGAAGGTTTTTTTTTGCAAACAAAAACTTTATTCAGAATTAAAAAATACAAAAGCAAAGTTTTAAATATAAAATAATATCAAGATGAAAATCTTGATTGAAGCCCGGGACTCGAAGTGATGGCGCATTTGCTGTTTCAGTTGGAGGAAAACCCGGAAAAACCCACAACACCATCAGAAATCAGATCATCAACTTTCTCATAGAAAAGGACACATGCTCCCTGGGAGCTGAGAGAATCAATCTTGGAAAATACACGGCAGTAGCGAATGTTACGAAAAATTCCATACCAGAATGGCAAAGGTTTTTCTTTTAATAAAACACCCTGTTTTTCAAAATTTTCGTATTACATTCATTGAATTCCCACTTATTCCCATCTAATTAATTACTTTTTTAGTCAAATAAACCAAACTTTGCGGTTAACGGGATATTGGTCTTAGTTGTGACACTGCTGTTAGAAATATAAGAAATGTAAAATATATCTGTAATGAGTTCATGAGGTAATGTTGAATGTTATGTTGAAATTAAAAATAAGTCGAAACGATCAAATCTGACCAGAGCTGCTTTGCAAAATGTCTAGGTGCGTTCATCCTCAAGAGCTGGCTGACTTTTTTTTTGTGTGTTAGGGTGGAAACCCTCATGGGCACTGGCCGCTTATGGTTCTATCACGTGCCAGTAGTGCCGGACTCTTACCAGCTAAAACCACCCCGTGCCTCTTCTATACTTGAAACTGTCCGAATGGATATTTCTTCAAGTACAGACGGCGTCCATCTATCTGGGATTTTCCACAAGTCTGGTATTCCCTTTCCTACTCTTCTTTTGCTTTCATTATCTGGCGTAGGAAACAGGCAACCCTTTTCCATTTTATCAGGTTTATCAACATATTTGGTATGAGGTTATTTGGAGACATTTGGAGATTGGTCCTGCATTGCAGCCATCTATTACAGTAAAAAATTGTGTATGCTGGGTCGTCCCTTTGTGCGCAGTATATGCAAAGTTCGTCTGTGGCCTTATTTATCTTATAGTGTAACTGCGGAAGCTACCGTGCGTGGTATAATAATCCACGTTTTTGAAAGCACATTCTAACCTTGTGGTTATTTCCGGGATCAATTTTTCGGTCCACTGTATTAGTATGGTGGCTAAAAACCCAACAGCACTCGGCACAAATCAAGCTGCAGAAAGAGCAGCGTAACCTCTGTACTTTCCCCTGTCTGGGAATCATAGGGGCAATATTCACGTGCCCCACTGCAGCACTAGAGGTAATGGTGAATCTTCCGCCACTGCACATGTGTGAAAAAAGCAGCAAACAGTGCCTTCAGACTGCACTAGGCGTCAAACTTGAAGTCTGGAAATCTGATTGGACATCTGAAGATTCTGGAAAATATTCCCCTAGAATCCAGGTATAAACCATCAGATATTATGCCAGGTAGGCACCACTTTGAAGTGAATTATGAAGAGGTTATAAATGCATCAGTATGGTATACTGATGGTTCCAAAATTGACGAAGGGCTGGAGTTAGAGTAACGGGTCCTAATTTTAGGCTCTCAAAATCCCTAGGCAAAGCCTCAAAGCACAAACCCATGCTATAGAAATTTGCGCCCAAGCATGCTTTGAAAGAGGCTTCAGGGGGGGTAATGATCTATATCCTATCAGACAGCCAAGCAGCACTAAATGCTCTAAAGTTACACACATGTGAGTCTAGACTGACTTGGGACTGCAAACTCTCCCTAAGACAACTGGCTACGAACAATCAGGTTACTCTGATCTGGGTGCCAGGTCACAAGGGAATCAAAGGCAATGAAGAAGCGGACAGCCTTGCCAAGGAAGCGTAAACACTAAATTTTCTGGCCAGAACCCTTTTGTGGTCTTTCCAAAGCCCACATCAAGAAGGTTTCGGCGCTGGGAAGCTGACCAAATTAAAACCCAGTGGAATAAGGTTCCAGGGCAAAGACAAGCGAAAAGACTTTTGAGCCTGTTCCAAAGAAATCTAAACAGCTTCTCGAGTTGGACAAGAAAGACTTGCAACTGGTAACGGGACTGCTCACTGGACATTGTCCTCTGAGGTATCACCTCAAAAAAATGGATAAATCGGACAATGAACTGTGCCGTTACTGCGAGAACTTCGCTGAAACTGCAGAACACCTGCTTTGCGACTGCCAAGCGCTGTTTTGCAAAAGGCTCAAGTTCCTCGAAGGGGTTTCACTAACGCCCTCAGACATCAGAAACTTAGCTCCCATGAAACTGATACGCTGATACCTCGTATATTGTGCCCCGCTTCAGAAAACCCGGTCCCCGTATATTTTGAAAGATCTTTGACAAATCCTGCTAGATAACTTATTCACGAAACTGTATCCTTTTTCTGTTTGTTAAAGTTAGTTCTGAAATATATACCAAAGGAGAAACATTAAACCTCTGAATCCTTTACTTCGAATTCTTATTTAATCAAGTATCAACCCAAGTAGCACATAAATGTCATAATTCGGTTATACAGTCGTCCATAAGACCTTTCGCAAAAGTCCGTGACTTATGTCTTGTAATATGCTCAGACGTCGATATGTATGCCAACACACGACAAAAAGGCACACTCTTGCGACGTCACATCGCCATTACAGGGTAGTGGTAATGACTTCCCAATATAGACTTATATAAGACAGTCACAAAAGGGTTGGATTGAATATTATTATTACGTCGTCTGTGGTCATTATAGCATTATGTACGAAGATCATAAACTTTCTAATATAGTAATACAATATGTATTCCATATAAAAAGATTTTATTAAATATCAATATAATATATAATTCAGTCTTCCTTTTCATTTACATGATACTCTGTGTCCTATATCACTATATATACTAACAACAAATGGCCGTGATAGTTATCGAGATAAAAATGATTTTCATTTAGGTGTCTTTGAGAATTGTTCTGAAACCCTATAGTGACCAAGCAAACCCATTTTTACTATCAAAATCCAATTCGACTCACTTAAAATTCATGAGCCTCGAAAATTAAGAGAGATATAAATATTTATTTTCATTTCAGAAGAAATATGTTTTATTAATTTTTCTCATTAATCGTTGAAATATGTACACCATATTACTAAACATACTTGATTAGCTCATCTTCAATTATTTTTGAATTGATATAACACCCAAGGTCCCATATTTTTCATTTCAAATGTTTTTATTCCAATATGGCTACCGCATAATGTTATCAATCAATCGAAGAACATGGATGCCGTCCTTCTAGCGTTGAAAAGTTGAAATTACTCCGGTATGTACTATCATAGAATAGTTCACGAGTGTCTCAAAGATATCGCAAATTCTTACATAAAAAAGTTGTGACGTAGTCGCCGTGACCACAAGTGGCAAGTTTCGTTGTACTAACGTCGTGACGCTATCAAAACAGAAAAAGGTATACACTGAGTGCATAAGCATTCCGTTAGTTCCGCTCAATGGAGAACGCTATTATATAACTGGCAAATTTGTGTTGAAGATTTTATAATATTAATGAGCTGAGCTTTATTTATTTAGTAGGAATATCCTAATACACATAATTAATAACATAATGTATCTGTAGGTACAGTAAGTGAATATACAACTAAAAATAAATGATGTTATAAGTAATCCTTAAACCCAATAATCATTGATATTAACAATAATCAATTATGAATGAAAATAATTTTACTTTGATAACTTTACGATCTGATGTGGGCAATTATTTGTTTTTTGAATTTGTGGATAGTATTGGATTGTCTCACATGATCAGGTAATTTGTTATACTCATCTAAGCCTTTATAAAATATAGATTTCATTGTATTAGACATGTTGTATTTAGGTAGGTGCAATTGTTGACTAGTGCTTCCCCTTGTCTGATAAAAATGAACTTGCGACTCGTATACAATAAATTCATTAAAATATTCTGGAGAGAGGTTATTCAAGATTTTGAAAATAAATATCATTGATATTTGATATAGTCTTTGGGATACTGATAACCATTGCAAGGTGTCTAACATGAATGAAATGTTGGTATATCTATTACACTTCAGAATGATTCGCATTCCTCGATTTTGTAGTATTTACAGTCGGGCAATTTTATTAGAATCAAGAGTATATAATATATCATTCAATGCTGTGTGTTGTGAACTATAGCCCAATTCCTCAATTTTTCTTTGAAGACAAAACATTTTTCCAAGTGTTCTTCATCACCCTGCATACTTTTGTCTTCGAAAGCACTTTACACAGTTATTCTCTCTGTGGTTGGTTCTGAACTTGTTTCAGGTGCATTTTCATCTGGGACTGGATGAACTTCAGGTGTTAATTTTGGGATAGGCACTCTTTCCTCTTTGTATATATTTTTTTTTTCTATACACCCCAGTTCTCTTGTAAGGCAGGTGGATAGAATGTATTTGTGCTTTGTCATTTTAATTATTTATATGGAACTGAATATTCTACCTACATAACACAATATACCTAACCAACAAAAATAATGTAACTGTAGATACATAATGTTATCATTACGACCAAAGTTCTGTTGATCTATTGATAAAACTACATTAAATGAGTACAATATGTAGTCGTTGAAACTTTTCAAAAATCTTTTCATTAGAACCACATATGTTCATTGTCACAATAACCTCACATCAACTGCTTTTCACTTCTACTTAACGACACATACATTTCATTCACATACAAACCACAGTACAACTTCATCTCGAGAATGATTTATTGTACTCTCCAAATATATTCTATACCACATCATAGCAACGCCTAAAGGTTATAAAACGCACATTAACTTTTTGGTTCTAAAACATTAAAAATGCGTGATCTTTAAGACGGTATAAGAAGTCATTATGTTGATTTTATGACTCTGTGCTACTTGGGAAATTAACTAGATTGTGGTAAAAAATCTACATACATGGTCCTCCAATCCGGATATTGAACTAGTTTTCAAGTTACAATTTCAATTGAACTTTAAATACGAACAGTTTTCAATCCATAATAAGTGAACGAGTGTGCTTGCTGTCTTTGCATCACTGTTAACAGAGGGTTGACCAACGCCATAAATTTATAGAAAGCATGAGGTGTGTTCGTTCCTTTTCATAACCATTTTCCTTACCGCAACACTTTCAATGAGTGCATCATATTTTATTGAATAATATTGCATAATTATAGCAAGTTCTTGATACATAATAATCCTGTAATAAAATATCTTCAAAAATTGCATAACATTAGCAAATAATTTCAATGTATCTCTTAAAATAACTTTCATGAAACTTTAATATACAGTTTTCGACAAAATACTCTCGAAACTTAGCATAACATTAGCAAATAGTTTCATAGTTTAAATGTACTTTTTGGAATAACTTTTTATGGAATTTTGAAATAAACGAAACTATTGAAAACAAGTTGATGTCTTATCGAAATCAATATTTTGAAACATTGAAGAACTTCAACAATACATCCATTCGATAATCATTTTTCATAATGGCTGCTTCACTTAAGAAAAAACGTGGAATGATGAAATCACAGCTAACATGTTTCGAAATATTACAAGAAACTTTCTGACGAACAAGTTTGATATTATTCAATTAGAACAAAGATTTAATAAAGTAGAACCTTTAATATAATAATTTACAATATGAACTAGAAATTGAGTTAGCGGATGGCGATCAGAAGGGACTTGATACGATTCGACAGGAAACAGCTTTCATTTGATGTTTACTATGAGATTATAAGTGATGCAAGAAAATACTTGTCGAAAACGTATTATCGCCTCGATCCTCATCTCATCAGTTAATCCCTTCAGATTTCAACATACAATTAACTAACTTGAATTTGCCTACTTTCGATGGGACATACAATAAATAACGGCTTTTCAAAGATACCTACATTCAAATCCGTTATTCCTAAAAATACATATCTATCGAATGTTCAGAAGTTCCATTATTTGGGATTATCGTTAAAAGGGGATGCTGCAAACATTATAAATTCTCTCGAAATTTCCGAAGCGAATTATGATACTGCGGGGATTTGTTTAACGGAAAGATATGAAAATAGACAACTTCTGGTTTCGAATCATATGAAGGCACTTTTTGACCTATCTTCAATATCAAAGGAATCGTGTACTATCTTATGTCAGTTACTTGATGATACAACTCGTTATTTGCATGCGCTCTAATCATTAATTTAGCTGCTACCAAACGTAACCCTATCAGTAGATGGGGTTGGGAAGCGAAAAATAAAAAAATTGGATCTACCAACATTGAAATGTTTTCTTGTTTTTCTGAATGAAAGATGGTGCGTTCTGGAAACATTAAGCAATAAAAAAACTTATTTTACCCTCACCCACACAAAATGTGTTAAATCATTTGTGGGAATTAATAATAAAAAATGTGTTATCTGTGGTCAAGATCACATATATTATAAATGTTCAAAATTCCTCAACTTAGATCCTATTGGTAGATTCGATGAGGTAAAACGCCTGCGGCTCTGTCTCAATTGTCTAAGTTTTTTCTTATACAACAAAACAATGTATTGTCTTCCACTCAGGACAAAAAAACCTTATTCTTTCAACAGCTGTTATCGTCATCAACAGTGGCCAGGCACATAATTACAGGAAAACTGATTAACGTACCACCAAATGTAATATTGGCATTATAATTCATGTTTTTCAATCCCCCCAACTGAAATGCCACAGATTCGTGGTAAGACTTTAATATCACAAAATGACATGAATAAATTCAACAATTCTCCCAAATTCAATAAAAAATATCAAGCCGTTTTGCAAAGGCACATATTCAAATAATTCTGATAGCATGTGATTCTAATGTGTGATATGTGAATAATTCAAAATGGCGGGTAGTGAGAACACATTTTCAAATGTCATCTGTAATTATTGTTAAAAAGCAGTGGTTACTAGAAATTAAGTGCACTGAGTGCCAAATCTTTTTCCATCCGAATTGCTCAACAAAGAAATCCAAGAATTGCTGTTTGAAACAAAATCTCTTTGAGGGCAAAATTCGATGGACAGTGAACCTAACCTAAAAGATAACATAAATGGAAAAATAAACTCCTGAAGAAAATGATCGCAGAATTAAGGAAACTAACCAGCTACTGAGAGAGAAGATTGAAAATATGGAAATTGATATTGCCAGCTTAAGAAATTACATCTACAAAAAAGAACTTGATAGCCCCATGAAACGAAACATACTTGAGATTATCCAAACATGTCATTATAGGATTTTTCATTTAGATGACAAATGACTAACTTTGTTTACCTGTCGACCCAACGGCATTGACAGCTATTTGTTTTTTTAAGGAAATAAAATATTTCCGAGTTTTCCTATGGATAGATGACTAGAATTTACATGGAGAAGAAAACTCACCATTAGACAATATTCGTGTACATTATTTTATCTACAAATGAAAGGTTTTTGGCGGTATAAAATAGGTAATAAGTACTTAACCTACAAAGAAAGTAACGAACGCCAATGTATGCAGGTGCATTTGTCATGAGGTTGACTGTTGACATAATGTGAAAATACCGCTAATTTTGAACTAAGCCAATCTCAAATTGTTATTTCAAAACTAACCAATGGCTATTCACTTTCCCAATAGCCAATCAGACTTTGGGTCTCAAAACAAGCGCATGCGCCTTAAAAAATCATCTAAATGAAAAGGCCTATTCAATCGAACCTTGTAGATGGCGTAAGCTATTTAAAATAATATATTGTGAACAATGGAAGCAGAGCTGATATGACAGATTCCACAAAAAACATTAATTGCACTGCAGATGGAAATGTCCAGATAAAAACAAATAAAGATAAAGCCCCATCAATATTCTCAGAGGCTTTGAAGGAAGACAAACAATTAAGAGGAACTGGTTACACAGACACAAAACAAAAGAAAGCATTTGTTTTGCGGATTTGCAATTATTTTCGTATTTAAGTTTATTATTTTTGTCCTTTAAACAGCTTATTTTATGCCAAAATTCTTCAACATTAAAGGAATTATTCATATTGCTGCTACCGCTAGAAAGCAAGTTAGATACATCTAAATCTAGTTTCATTATCAATGTCTTGAATAACTTCTTCTCGTAATATTTGGAAACTTTGGAACAAGATTTATGAGACTAGAAAACTCTTGGTATACAACTACCTGAGAATCTAAAAATTGTAGTTCTTTAAACAATTCTTTATCTAAAGGCATCTACATTTTAATTGATTACTCAAATGAAAAAAAAAAGCTGACATCGTTTAAAATAGTCATGAACAATTGTTTGACTTCCCTGTATTTTTTACATATTTTTTGCAACATTCATTCCTAAGTACATCTCGTTAAGAGGTAAGTAGTGCATCGAGGCATTAGGATCC
Source organism: Gonioctena quinquepunctata (assembly GCA_018342105.1). Taxonomy (NCBI): domain Eukaryota; kingdom Metazoa; phylum Arthropoda; class Insecta; order Coleoptera; family Chrysomelidae; genus Gonioctena; species Gonioctena quinquepunctata. The sequence goes on along the minus strand of JAFIRS010000738.1, from coordinate 393,543 downwards.
AAATCAGAGAGATCAGTAGCCTTAACATAAGTACTTGAAAGCAACTTGAAATTGACCGAAAGAAACACGACATGTCTTTAAAAAATGTGTGAGTAACTGGATAATCTCTTTGAAAAATGATGTTAAATTTATTAACTATAGGTAAAACAAAATCAAGGGAATAGAAATAGAGTAAAATTAAATCATCATTAAATGAATTATATAAAAACTCACAAGAAACATGATGCTGTTTGTCTGTCAAGTATTGTCCTTGGGAAAACAGTTTTAAGGGTCTCCATTGCTCTAGAATTCTATTTACGCAATTGTGAAAAGTGTGTCTTAAAATTTTATGTTTTTCTGAAGCAGTAAATTCTTGAAATTCAACAAATTCTCTTTGGCGCTTGCTACTTTGAGAAAAGTAATTATAGACATCTTTAACAAGCTGTTCTACTGATCGTGAAAGTACTTTACAAGCATGGCTTACAGCTAATGCTACCGAATGGCAAACGCATTTAACAAATATGCACTGGGGATTTATTTCACGAATTTTAGCAATAATGCCTTTGTAATCCCCAAACATGACATTTGTGGTGTCAGCTGCAAAACCCAACAGTTGATTTTTTATGTTAAGTCCCTTTTCTTCTAAGGCACTGTTAAGTGCATTAAAAAGGTCTTGGGCAGACTCTCCTTGTATATCTACTGTACACAAAAATCTGGTCTTTACACAGGCATTTCTCTCTGAATAAAACTTAATAGCGATAGCAAGAACCTTATTTGTACTTACATCGGTACTCTCATCAATGATCACTGAAAAGGTTGAAAGTCCCGACTTCAGATCTTGTATAATTTTTTCTTCAAATTGTCCGCCCAAAACATTATAGGCTATTGCAGATGATTTTGTTCTCCTACAGGAAAATTTTCTTGCAATTTCTGAGTCAGGAAAAGAATCTTTGATGACATCGCTTAGATGATCCATTACAAGAAATGGTACATTATGCTCCACAAGCACAGACACTATTTTAATTTCTGCTTTTTTCATTCCATCTGAAATTGAGCTATTTTTGAATAGTTTATCAATCTAAAAAATAAAACATTATTCTACTACATATTTTAATTAGACATAAATAAAAATAGACAAACCTTAGAGCTTCCAGTGAATCCAATCATATTCTTTTTATGTTTGGCGCAAGCATTATGTTCTTTTAGAGAAGCCATTCTGGATAAAATTCTAACATTGCATGCTTTTCAATGGGCACTATATCCATATTGTGCTTTACAAAGCCAAGTGAAAAATAATGGGCTCTGTTGCCATTCTGCTTGATACGATTGCTCATAAGCTCGCTTCATAATTTTTACATGAAAAGCAATTTTACACTGTGTATTCACTATTCAGTATGGTGCGAAAACCGTGTAGCCATTAGAATAAATTCGATCATCAGTTGTCGGAGAAATACAACGGTGAACCCCCATAAGGCATAGGAGGGAATCACCGACAAAAAAGCAGGCGAAGCAACCAAATGAATAAAAATACCAAATTAGTTACACGTCTACCAACATATAAATTGAAGTAAATAAATGATTCATTAAAATAATTTTTACAATAATCATATTGTTAATGGCATTTTTACATTGTTGAAAGTTATATACTACTGAAGAAAATGTGCCTACTAAAATTTTCTGAAAAAGGGTGAAAATCTACCAAAAAAGTAGAAATCTACTAGATGTGGCAACGCTGATGAAAATGGATAAAGTAGGGAAAAAAAGGAATAGAAGTAGCTCCAAAAAAGAGGAAGAAGATAAACTCTCAAAAAAGGGGAAGAAGATAGATCAGGTAAATTCAGAGCCGAAAACCCTATAGTATGGATGTTTTTGTACAAGGTGAAACAAGATGATATTCAAAAATACTTATAGAAAAAACGGCCAGTGAACAGGACGATTTTATTGTAAAAGAACTGAAGACAATATAAGGCGGAAAATTCATGGTGCGCACCCATGAATGACGAATGCCATTTTATAACAAATTACAGTTGTTAAAAATCTGAAAAAATATATTTTTTGGCAAATTTGTCCAAATTTTGGGAACCACCAAGTTTTGGTAGAAAATAATTTTTTTCTGGCTTACTAAGGACTTGTATAAATTTAAATTTTTTCGATGCACTATCAACTGTTAACGGTTGTGCAAGGTATTTTATAAGAGTTTTCCTAATCAGCCCCACACTTGACTGCAACCCCACATAGAATCAGCTTGTATACAATATGCCAGTCACTAATTCACCACATATATATATATATAATTGGCCAAACAAACAGAAGAATCAACACTTGCAAAGACAAACACATCAGGTACTAATGACAGGACACGCCATTAATTTTGGAGATACACGATTATTATTGAATGACAATAACTTCTATTCAAGAATAACAGATAATCCATCGAAATTGAGGAGCGACCACATAATGTTGATGAAACGGATGACAGCCAGAAACTATCAACTACCTGGAAATATATCTTGGTCCACCGACAAGTGAAACAAAATAACACAATACAGCGACCCAATCGGAACGGAGATACTGTTCTTCCGGCTATACACGAAGAAATGCGATCAGGCGTGACAGACATGGTCACCCAGGTGTGACCATCCTCCACTATATATAATGAAGAGCACGGCATGAAGAGATCAGTCGAGTTCGAATCAAATGTGGCAAATGTGATTTTGCCAAACATCGTGAAATAAGACTTTTCGAAGACTAAAATTATACACAATACGCGGAGAGAAACCCGAGAAAGAGGTTGGGGCATCTTATTTCAAATGTGATTACAAGACAAGTAATAAAATTACTATATGAAAAAGTAATAACAAAAATTATTATTTGACAAAAATTTGGAAATTATCTTTATGTCAACATTGAATGAATTTTAAAGGTAACATTTGAGAAATTTGGGAGGCCAGCTAATTTATTCAACGAAAAAAGTTGATATAATGTATAATTTCAATGAAAAAAAAAGAATACAAAAATTATATTTAACTACATAGTTGCATACCATGCAACTTTACAAAAAACTGATTGTATGAAGCTCAACTCAACCTTTTTTTTTATTTTGTCATATCAAACTTTATTTGTTCATGACTTTTTCCATATATTTTCCATTGCTTTACTGTTTCAATTCATACATTTTTCGTAATGAAATTCTTTTTGATTTCACTTTTCTCAATCAATTACTTTGTTCGATATAAAAAATAAAAATAGAAAATAGTGCAGGATCATGCCAATAGGAAAGAGTGGTAATTGCTAAAGGGCCTAGTAGATCTGGAATATGCACACACACTGAGTGTCGGTACTACCTACAGATGCATGCGTGCACACACACTTACCCAAACACACGCGACATACTCACAGGCACACATGTATACATTATCAAATTTTAAAATAACTATTATGTGAATGTCATAAGATTGATTTGATGTGTAAAACTTTCAGAGTACAGTAGCAGTAGAAAGATGCATAAGGGAATGGAAGACGATTCTGACTTCTTTACCTAATTACAGTGAGACCATAGCTGAATACTCATGCAAAGCCTTGAAAGAATATAGAGACACTTGCGATGCTGCATATAAGGGAATAGTTCAACCTCATTCTGAAGACAAGTGGATATGCAGTGCAACTTGGTTGAGAGATGAAGATATCAGCAGGTTTTTAAAGTAAGTGAACACAAAGTAGATAATATGAGTTGTAGTTGATTTTTTTAAATAATAATATTTATTGTGCATGAAACAGACATTTCACCACCAGTGGAAATTGGTTAGCCAGATGCTGTCTTTCACCTATCCCAAAAATTGTATGAATGAATGTGTTTATTCAAAAATAGGAAAATTCTGATATACATACAATAATAAAAACGAAACTAGTACATATGAGTAATTAAAGTTATTAAAGTAATACTGATTAAAAATTTTTACAGACCTTGCCTCAACAAGTAATAATAATAAAGGATTTTCTTGTAATATATTCTGTTTTCATATAATCATTTTTGGACTTGAATATTATATATATATATATATATATATATATATATATATATGTATGTGTATATATATATATATATATATATATATATATATATATGTATATGTGTATATATATATATATATATATATATATATCGAGCGGACAAGTTGGCATCCCTCCATGTTAAATTTGCGGTAAAGATGGCATCCGAGGTAAATTGACATCCGATATATGGATGCCAACTCACCAACTCGAGAAAACCTCATTAAATGGTGTTAATTAACACTTTCTACACAGTGCACTAAACATTAGCCGGATGCCAATTTGTACCCTTTGTCAACTTCGTGTATATTATGTATATTTTTTTGCCCATCCATGTAACGTACAAGTTGGCTTCCGATGCATTTGGCAACATTGTTTATCCCATTCGAAGGCAGTAATAATGATTTACTTTTTAAAATTCGTTCTACACGTGTATGCAACCCGAGGTGAGCTCTAGTCGATCACGGAAAATTGAGAAATTGGCAAATTGGGTTAGAAAACTCACGATTATGATTTGTTAGCATCTTATATTCATTTGATATTATTTCATCATTATTCTTGCATTCCTCTCAATCTAAATATAATTCCAAACTAATCAATCTTGTATAAGATATTTTTTAAAGAAGAAAGTCACGTTTTTGGACGCGATGTAGCTTCGTCTCGACTACGAAAAATATTCAAATGTATGGCGGGGGTGTGTTCGGGTTATTATTCTTGAATCATGATGGCAAAAATTCCACTGTTGGGATTTCATCAATGATCTATGCAATTACACAGGGGCGTCCAATTCAAAATGTAGTACATGAAAGTATAGGGTATCTTGTAAGGCAATGAGCATAAAAACGGTTTCAATGACAACAAAATGACCCATATAAGCGCCTAAGAACAATCTAGCATTATATCTTCGAAAATAGTGAAACTTCAATGAAGATAGGTCATTATATTATACACAATAAATTCACCAAACATTCAGAATCGACTGATTCATGGACTAGAAATATAAAATTCGCTGTTTTCACTGAAGCCACTAATTGTAGAGGATTTCTGAAACTGTAGAGCCAGATTGTTCCTATTTACCTAAACAGACAACTTTTTCTCCATTTCAACCATTTTTATTGTGTCTCAAATGGTTTCCAAGATACTCATCCATATTTCCCAGATATTGCATTTTAAACTGTCCTGGAAAAATATTTCCCACAAATCTGAAAAAATTCTCGCCACTGTGATTATTTTTCATGACCATATACCATAATGACCAGACAAAATAGAAAATATCCGATTTGACATCCTACACGAAATCATCAGTAGGGCCAACTGCCAACGTGATATTCAGTAATGCCAATGTTGCAATTTCATTACAGATGTCGCAGCGGTACGGCGCGTAATGCCACATACTGTGTCAAAACGAAATCGGCGCGATTATCGCAAATCTTTAACGGGTAATTTTTGGTTAAATTCAAAACATCCAAAATAAATATGCGTATGTTCAGCCAAAGCGGCAAAACTGATATCATTCCAATTATTTACCGACATCGGTGTGCCGCTGTCGACATCTTACCGCAGTTAACAGCAACCGCTCATTCATGTTTGCTGGGTCACTTCAATAATTGATTTTCAGTTTAGTGGGTTCACAAAACCACAACACGTGTTTCGCTATACAATAGCTTCTTCAGGAGAAGATAATACTAACTCAACAATCCCAATGTATCATGTTGAATCTAATTAAGAATATTAAGGATATTGAGGACAAGCCAATAGGCAATTAATAGGGCGAAGTCTTATATCGATTACCTGTTAAATCTTCAGTGAAACAAATTCAACAAAGGAGAATTATTTCAAGATCTGGTCACTAAGAAAATATTGCGACATTTTGCATTTCTTGCTTTCTAAACTTTCTAGATGGTCGAGTTCAAAACATTTGATTTCCATATGTTATATTTTGGAATCATTTACACAACAACGTTTTTCAGTCAAGATGTAAGTAGCACAGTTGAAGTTGTTTTTTATGGACAAACAGTTTATCTGTCCTGATAATAGTTTTTTTAAATGTTCTGCCTGTTTGGCCCATGTAAAAACTAGCCACAAGTTCATTTGTATTCTCCACATTTTATCAGATTTCTCAGTTATATCTCAATTGTGCTTGATAAATTTACTTAAATTATTATCTGTTTTGCATGCAATATTTATGTTGTTTTTACGTAAGAAAGTAGAAACTTTTTCGGTAAAATGGCCTAAATATGTAATTATTTTTACATTATATTATTTTTCGTTTTGAGTAGGAAACAGTTCTCGTAAAGCTTTTTCTTGGAAGAATATTCTCCATCAGGTTCGAACTATAACCGTTATTAATTGCAACTTGTTTAATTATATACAATTATTTATTCAAATTTTCTTCTGAAAGCGGAATTCTATTATATGCAGCAAATTTATGTTGGTATGGATTTGTTGAGGAACTGTGTATTGTGATGTTTTTATATAAAAAGTTATGGAAAATTCTAAAATTATTTCATTACTGATGATTAGGCTTGAAAATTTCATAGAATTATCTGTTTCAATTCCTTTTGTGAATTTAATTGAAGGGTTAATTGCATTGATGAAATGAAATGAAAACTTGTGGCTCTTCTGCTAGTTTTCACATAGGCCAAACAGGCAGAACATTTAAAAAATTATTATCAGAACATAGAAATTAAAAAACAAATGCAACTTTGCCTTTTGAGTGAAAATCATTGTGTTGTTAACGGTTTCGAAATATTACATTAGGAAAAGAAAGGTTTTGAACTCTACCTTGTAGAAAGTTCAGAATTTAATGAATGTAAAATATCGCAATATTTGCTTGATGACCAGATCAACATAAATAATTCCCCATTGTTGAATTTGTTTTACTAAATATCGAACAGATAATGGATATAATCCCCATTCTACGTTGTCTCCGTCCTATTAATTACCTATTAGATTATGCTCAATATTCTTAATTATATTTATATACCTACTACTACCTGCCTTGATTATTTAACATGACATATCGTGTATGACGACTTAGTATTATCTTCACCTGAAGAAGCTATTTTGAAGCCAAACACGTGTTGTGGTTTTGTCAGCCCATTTTAGTGAAGTAAGTGCGTTTTTTGTTGGCTTTAATATGGATTTTCATCATGTTTAATCTACGATTTGACTCAAAATTATTATCGAGTAGTGTTTGGGATGGCGGAATGATATTCTCTATTAACATTTCCAAATTAAAAACGCCGCTGGATTTAATAATTCATATACAGTTGACATGCTGACATGTTCGGGACTAATACATTTTTTTCATTGACGTTGATTCATTTTATTTTGTAGGATATGGCTGTGAAGGCCATCTTCAGTAAAAGGTTACATTCTTTATTGATAATAATATTTAATTACCTACATACTTTTTGTACAAAAAATTAAATATAAAATCATAAATTAAATTTTCAAAAGAAAATCCCAGGAAAGTTATTTTAAAAAAATTTGTCACTGCGTACAATAACTCAATGTGACTTCAAACACATTACATTGTTGTTTCTTTTTTTCTAACTTGAAGTTGAATTATTACTTTCCCAGTGGAGCTCGATGACTTTTACGTTGAAATTGCTAAGGAACCTATGGACAAAAAATATAAAGAAAACTAGGCCTTGATATAATTTAGTTTGTTAGCCAAAATTGAACTATACAATATTTTGACACTGCTGTTACCTTATTATATGTTGTTAATAAGAGAAACATTTTTTTTTCTATAACTTTATTCAATCATATTAACTCCGAACAAAAAAAGAAGGCATGAAATTAACCTCAAACACAACCATAATAAACAACATTATCGCAAGCAAGCAAGTTAATAAAACACATTACATTATATTACAAGGTAGCCACTTTAAAAATATAAAAAATACCTGGATTCGTCAATTTCTTCTCTAGTTTCAAAATACCCAGCATTCGCCACCATATTATCAAAACTGGAAAAATGGATTTTATCAACATATTTCCCTGTAGTCTTTATTTGTGGTCCGATACGACTGAAAATTGATATTTAGATCAAACAAAAGGCACTCACTTCACTAACTGATCTCCACCTGAAGAAGCTATTGCATAGCGAAACACTTATTGTGGATTTGTAAACCCTATTTAGTGAAAATAATTTAGTGAACATTTTTTATTTATGGTTCGATTCTAGGGATTTCAAGTTTGCAGATTACTAGGTTTTCAGGATTGTCGAGATTAAAAATGGCGGAGCCGATATGGCAGCTGAATCAATCAATTTTATCTGGCTGTTATGGTGCAAGCGGGTCAGTATCCAGCATCAGAATTCTATAATTCAAAATTATCGGAATTTGTGTGATATCTGATGTTTCTGTTTATGGATAACAAATTTTTTGAGAGAATTTGGAATAGCGGTGCCGATTTGATCATTCAAAATGTAGGCCATATTTTTTCTTTTATGGTCAACTCAAATATTTTATCGTGGGTTTTCAAGATTGCAGAAAAAGAATTTTAAATGCCAATTTCTTCTAGACCAAGAGTCGAAAAATTCTTTATTGGAAGTAGATAATGGTACCAGGTATACTCTATTGCGCTTCAATTGCATTATTTCAAGAAAACAGTACATTTTCAATATTATTGGCAGTATTTTTGGGGAAATGTATTAAAAGGCTAAATGTTCACAAACATATATTGAACATGCTTCTGTTTCAACTCCAGTTTGTTTTTCCCATTGCATTCTCTTGCAGAACAGCGACATATATATCTTAAGGTGGGAGCATTTTTTGCCCATAAAACCATAAGCGTTAGGTACACGAAGTTTTCAAGTTCAGTAGCTGACAACCCAATTTTTTTTTAATAATCTCAAATATGAACACAGACGAATTATTGATTATACTCTAAGCTATAAGTTGTAAATGTTACAACATACTTGGAAAGAAATCACAGCAATAAATATTATATTTTACAAAAAATCAAAGCAGAGAAAAAATATAATTGACAAACCACGGCCCAAGGAAGACTTTTGTTCTTCCAAAAGTATTCCAGAATTCAATAAAAAAGATAGAGAGAACAGTATTTACTAAGCATGTGTACCAGACTGCTAAAGTGAGCAAATTATTACTGCTCCAAAAAGGAAGGTATCTATGACTTATAATGCAATAATCAAAATGTGGCTGTATAATATGCAGTGATCGTGATATGCAAAATCATAGCTTTTGTTTTGGATAAATTCACTTTCAATTTATTGTTGTTCAAGTACTTGTGAATTTTCTCTAAACACTTGTTGATTTTAGTTAAAAAGCTACATGTAAACTTTTATGAGACATAAATAACAGTGTATCGTCAGCAAATAAATTCATAAAATCACAGTTGTGACAAAAGCCGATGTCATTAATCTAAATTTAAAATAGTAAAATACCTTAAAGATACACCAAAATTTGTGTCAATAGGATGTGAATGGACATTATCCACTTTAGTGATTTGTCTTCGATCCTTTAAGTAGTCCTTAAGCCATTGTACAGTTCCTTTGATACCGATAGCTTGCAGTTTTATTAATAATATACTACAATCAATTGCTTCGAAAGCCCTTTTCAGGTCTAAGAATGCTGTAACAATATAAACCATTATCAGAAGATTGAGCACATTTACTAATAGTTAGTTGTGAAGCCGATTCATATGAGTGAGAGAGAATATTATTCATTTCAACATAATTTAGTAGCTGGTCATACACAGCTATTTCTTTTAGTTTCTAAATGCCTACTAAGGAGATTACTGGACGGAATTCGCTTGCTTTATTTGTATTTTTAATTTTAAGAACAGGTATGACTGCTAGTTTTTAGTAGCTCAGGAAATTGTCCTATCAATCCAAAAGTGGTTTTTATAAACTTGATATCGACAATTTCAGCCTCAGATTTATTTTCCATTCTGTTCACAATTACAGTAAGATTGATTTGTTTGAAAATATGAACAGGATGTTCATAAAATCAGATGTGGAATCATCTGTGACTGAAAGATAAACTTTAGTCACTATCTTCCATTGTTCAAGATAACCTCTTGTGGGGTATTCATGTTGAAAAGGGAAACATTCTCAATATTTAATTGAGAATGTTTCCCTTTTCTACAGTAAGATCTTTTAAATCAAGTTGTTCAAAAACTTCGAAACTAGACTTCAAAATCATTTCACTTTGTCAAGTTGCAATAACATTAATCAATCCAACAATGCTTTCTAAACTTTAATCAAAATAATTATTGAAAGTTTCTGCTATTTCCGTTACATCTTTAGGAATTACTACTTGACCTTCAGTTTCAAATTCTATATTATTCGTAACACATGTATTTGACTTTTAATAGATACTAATTTTAAGTAAACATACTACATCATTTCTCAGTCTTTCATAATTTATCCAATTAATTTCACATCTGTTATACCTTTGTTTAATTATTTCTATAAGATCATTGTCAAACCAAGGAAGACTGTTTTGACGAGACAAGTGCCATTTGACAGGTGCAATTTTGTTGATAGTTTTGTCTGTTTTCTTGATAAAATCTATCAATGTCTACATAATTAAATAATTGTTGGAGATTAATTCGATACAGATTTCAATAAAAATTTTCTTTCCCAAATTACGATAGTTTGTTATGGTTTCTGGTGAATTAGTTATTTTATTTAGCAAATTCACCGAGACTAATAAAGAATGATCAATTAGATTAGGCACATTGTTAACTACTATTTGAAGCTCAAAATGACTTACGGCTTAATCAATTAAGCTTGCACTATTATTAGTAATTCTAGTACATTCTTCAACACTTTGAATTACCCCATACATGTTCACCAGATTTTTTTATTCATGCATATAAGGAAGTATTCGATTTTCATGTGAAAACGTTTTTATTTTGCAGAAAAAATTTTTTTCAGATACTTTTGATAATGAAAAAAATATGATAATTGAGCTAAGTAGACGACTAAAAAGGGCGATTTTTGTTGAAAATAGGCATTAAATTTGTAATTTTCCATATATCAGGAAACACACAAAGATTCATCATTCAGAATATACAACGTGGAATGATTATGGATATCATTTTGATTCTTATGTTATCAATGACACTTCATTCAATTTGATGTCACAGAGAGCAGTCAAAATATATTCACATCTTCTCTCATCAATGGAAAAACATATTTCATTGTTCAGTTTATGATTATTATAATATGCCAAAGTATATTTGTTTATTGCCAAGTTACCGCCACATTGAAGAAATAATAATTCAGTTCTTTGGGTTCCACAAATTGGTACATAGATTATTACTTTGTAAGCAGGACTCAGTGATAACACTCACACAACTGACGCTTAGGGCTGTCGTCGGGTTTATAAAGAGTCCCTGGGATAGTCTATTCAAGTTCAGAGGTGAGTTTTTGTGTTATTCAAAATGAAATTGCTTTATTTGTCTGTTGGTAGTGAAGTCTAAATATTCTAATTATAATAATATCAAAATATCTCTCTCTCTCTCTCTCTAATCGAAGATGCCTATTGTATAAAGTCATCAATCTGTACTGGTTATCAATTAATTTACGGCATCAAGATTTCATGAAATAATTCTAAACAGTGTACCATTAAATTGAACTAGTGCGTTCTCTAAAGAAGCAAATAATTTTACTCAACAAAGTTTTGAAACCCGAAAAGCATCAAATCTACGATAATGGTTACATCTCGCCATCTACCTCACTGTATCTGAACCGCATGCTATCTCTGGTGAGGATTTGAAGTCAGTCTCCAGTCATGGTAAGGTCGCTACTAATAAACCTGACAAATTCCCTACACTTCATAAGTCGTAGCTATCGACAAAGCCGAACATCAAAGTAGATGGCACTAGTGCGAATGCTGAATTTATATCTTTAAAAAAGCCTGAAGGAGCCACATCACTGGTTTTAACGCTTTTTCATTGGCTGTTTCTGAAGTAAAGTGTCAGGAAATCATAGATTTAGGTAAAGAGGAACCTTATACCACAGTTAAATATCGAATGAGAAGATCAGATAATAAGCCTATAATTGGGAGTAATAGTAATCTAACTACTAAAATTGCGCCAAACAAAGCTTTTTTACATGTTTTAAACTTCATCCAGAGTGAGTGAGGAATTATTAGAAATCATCAAACCCGTTTTTCCAGAAGCAAGTTGTGAACAGATAAAATCAATGCATCCACAATATTACTCCTCTTTCAAGGTTACTATCAATGAATGTAACGTATCTGCAGCTTGGGTCCCAGAAAACTGGCCCACAGGTGCCTGGGTTAACAAGTTTTTTCATTCGAGGGGAAAAGAGCCATTAGAATTGTCGCTAGTGCTGGCTACAGGGATCATTGTCAACCAATTTTCAGAGATCTCTCAATTATGCCTCTTCTTTCTTTATTTGTATATGCCACAGTGTTGGAAATACACAAGAACAAACGAGCATTTTCTGCAAACTCTGATTTTCATGAATATCAAACTCGTGGAGCAAACCATTTGAGACCCTCTCGTCTCAGGCTGAACAAATCACAAATGAATTCCCTGGATGACAGATTTGACAACTTCTTGCCTCAAATTGAAACTCAAAAAGACATATTTTTATTCATGGTTTTTATTCCATCAACAAATATCTGATTACGCCTGTATGTCTCAGTAATGTTTGTTACTGATAACCTGTATTTTTTTTATATATATTCTGTTTTTTGTTTTGTTTTTTATATATATTCTGTTTGTGTTGTTTATACTACCTATAATATTGTACCTCGTTTTTAAATATTTTTAATATGTCATATTTCAGTATTTGTATTGTTTATACTACCTATAATATTTTACTTTCATTTTTAAATATTTTTAAATATGTCATATTTTAGTATTGTAATGACTTGCTGAAAACATACTTGTAACTTGGTCAAATAAATCTATATATCTATCTATCTACAAGTTATCTGTAATGAGTCTGTTTACTGTACTAGGGTCGGAAATTTTATCTCCGTCGAGTGGTATTAAGTTAATTGGCTTACAATTGATTCATACTTATTGGCTATTATATTGCTGGCTTTTCTTGTTGTACTTATTTTCGAAGATTGCTGATTTCGAGTTGGTTGGACTAGTTTGTCACAATCAAAACATCATTATATACAAAATTGTTACGTAAGTTTCGAATAATAATGATGTTCACGGCCTTGTCAAAAACTTACTTTTCATTCACAAATTACCATACCTTATTTCTAATTAAATGCCCAAACAAACAAACGGTTTGTGGCATTTCTATCAATCACAAACTTCTCTATAACATCCATTCACTTGATCCCGTGCTTAACATTTCTCATTTGGCATTTTTTCATTCGTTAACTTTTGAATGAACAAATTTTCTAATTTTTCAATTGCTAACAATTTAATACTTTCCTTGGGTGTGCATCACCCTGTATACTAGCTGGTTCAATTGAATAGGCGATTATAATTTCATCTGCTTCTGCAATTTTTATGGGATAAGCTTACCTGTCAATTTTTACTCTTATTTCATTCCATTTTCTTATCTGTTTACTCAAGAGCTCTTATCTGCACAGTCGTTAAAATCCGTGTTTTAACATTCTATGGGTTACTGTAATCTTAAATAGGTTTATGGTAAGTCTCTAGCTTTCCCTCTGGAACGTGTTTGATAAGGCGGTTCAGGATGAATCTCTACAGGAGCGGACAAGCTCTCATTGCATTCTTCATTAGCATTCGATTCTTGATTCATTTCTTGTTGATTTCTTGATTTTTCTTGTTCTATTATCTGACTCGATTCTATGTTCATACTTAATGGAGTATTCCCGTTCAATTCATGTAAACAATATTTTTCTGTACTCGATTTCTTATCTTTTTCTAGGCTGGAGATAGATTGTGGAGTCACATCTTGTCGATTCAAAACTTGGAGGCTTTCATTCTGTCTTTCTTCACATATAACTGTTTCTTTTCTAGAGCCATTGGCTCTTTCTTGGTTTTCTGGCTCATAACTAGTATCATCCAACATCTTCCTTGATGTTAGGCATATGCCTCGTCCACTTTTTTTCGTGGAACCGGCAACATTCAAATCACATATTCTTTTTACATTTTCAAGTAACAAATCTTCCGAGCTCAGTCGACATTTGACGCTGGCTAGGCAAATGGCGGCTGATCGTGCAGGAATGGTGACGTCCTTGGACAAAAATACTCCTACTCCTTGACTATCGCCCTCGAATCCTTCCTGAATATCCTTTGCATCTGAGCTTACAGGCAGTACCTCATGCCTACATAAAATGTACTTGATCCATGGCTGTTGCCTTTGGTACTCTCCAGGTTCCCGGCATTTGCACTTACAAATAGTATATCACGCTTGCGTGACAGTATACTTGTTCCGTGGCTTCTGCCGCTGGCATTTGCACATAAGGGTGGTACCTCATGCTTACATGAAAATGTACTCGACCCCTGGCTTCTGCCATCCAGATTCTTACGTGACTTTACTCTTAGTCTTCTTATTCCTTGGCTTTTTCTGAGCCTTCACATTAATTGCTCATGGTTGTTCCATCTTATCGCATGAGACGCTCGTTCGGCCTAAGCCTACTGAGCTGGTGACATGACACGTTGCGTCACGGTTCGAGTTTATTAGTACTGGACAGTTTCCTAATACTCTGCGCCCTTAGGCGGCCGTCCTGGAATAGACGTGGCATTTCTCGTGGCGTATTGTCCTTCCATTTCTGACCTCATATCTTTCACCAAATTCTCCAATGCTTCCACTTTTTGCTTCCATGCCGAATTCCTTTCTTGTTCAAGTCGAAACAGTTGTCTGTTTTCTCTGTACAAGTCTACAGTCTCTTCCATTGCAAACATCTGATTGCTGCTCTAATCTATCTTCACCTGATAGTTCTGCAGGAAGTCTAGTCCAATATTACATCTGTAGTTAGGTTATCTGAGCTTATAACCACAAATTCTTGCTGCATGACTTTTTCTTTATTGAAACTTATGTTCAAGCATATCGAGCCTTCATATGGCAAAGCGTTTCCTTGTATGTACGTCAGATTATGATTCCTATTCCTGTCAATTCTCATACCCGTGATTCCACTATTTTTAATCAACGATGTCTGGGCTCCTGAGTCAATCATGACCGTCTTGTATCTACCTTCTATTTCTATTACATTTCGTTGATCTTGATTGTGTGAGAATGACAGTATCCGTTGTCTTGTTCTTTCCGCTAAACTCTTATACCTTGTGTTAGGGACACGAGTTTTGATCGGAATCGGACCATCCGTTTAAATTGTTCCCAGAGCGTCTAAAATTTCTGGTGCCGGTCCTGCACTCTGCTATTACGTGTCCGGAGCGCTTACAATTAAAGCATATAGTATATTTTTAATACAACAGATTCTGATAGCGTGGCCTAGTTTTCCACAATGCTCACATCTCATCTCTCGGTATCCTGAGCGATTATTATTTTGGCAATATTGTACCGTGTGTCCCGTTTTCTTACAACGTTCGCAATAATATGAGTTTTTACTTCTGGGAGCAAAATTAGTCACGTTTCTACAGTTGATGTTTTGTGGCTTGGTTAACGTTTGAATGATCTCTTGTTTTTCTGCTAAATCCACAGCTTGCTGCTAAAATCTGTCCTCGAATTGGATGGAGTAATCCCATTGAAAATTGCGCTATTATTTCATATTCATCTTGTGCTTACGTTTCGGTGAGTTTTTGTAATTTCTCAGTTTCCCAAAAGATCGTTAACACGTCGTTCGGAAGGAGCTACCAACACCTTTTCACCTGCTTGGATGGAACGACCTCGAGTGGCTAAGATCGCATATCGAGTAATTACTTGCGGTTCCTTGCTACTCTGTCTGTCTGTGATTGGATGTCGCGAGACTTTGCACTTAATCGAGATACGAATACCATACTGGTTCGAGGCACTATAACTGGTTTAACACTTGACTGACTGGACTGGATTGATACTTGACTTGTACTACATGTCTAACTGAAGCAGAGAACTGAATTGTATCAAGATGACATACCGAACTGGATTGACGAACTAGATTGATTTCAATGTTACTTCTTCCAGTATTTATAACAAAATGCTATTCTTTGTTATTTATCGTTAGGTCATAGGCCAATGATTAAGATGTTATTGTGTATCCTTTTCGAAGAACTAGTTATCATTTATCTCGAATTCATCCTGTTCGTGGTCGGCGTGCTTTGAGATGAAACAGGCCACCAATTGTGAAATTATTTTAATTATTCGATTCTGGCATAGTCCCTTAATCTTAATGGGTTCAACCCCAGGTCAATATGATTCATTCGTTCGTTGTTTTGTGTATGCGATACTGGTACATATACACGATTTTCTTTAAATCTAGTACTAGTAGTATGAATGGTCCATGTTAGTGAGTTCATGTTTGTTGTTGTGTTGTCTCACAAGAATGTTTTCACAGAATAATTGACGAACGTCCATTATTTATGTTTCAGAAAAAAGTGTGTTTGTTCCGTATTTTCAGGGTTTTTTTTATACTATTTTCAACAATCGTGTTTGAACTACTTCTAGGCTGAGTAAGGGCGTGTTTTGTGCTCCACCCTAGGCTATGATCCCATAGTTTATGTGAGTTTCTATAAGAGAGTGGTAGAGTGTTTTCATTTGTTGAATTTCGAGAACTTTGTCTGAAGTTAAAAAGCTAAGAAGTTTTTTTGTTACGTATGTAATATGTCGGTCCCATCTAAGGTGGCTATCTATGGAAATTCCTAAATATTTAATGGTCTCAATGCTAGAGATGAGTTTTGGTGTAATTAACTGTAAGCAGTTTTCCATTAAACCATTTAAATATTTTTTGGGGGTCTTTTTCTGTTGTTCTTTTCAGGGATATCCAACCCGTGTCATGATACACGATGGCTGTATCATCCGCGAAACTTGTTATTTTACCAGACTGTGATAGTTGGTATAGGTCATTAAGGTATATGTTGAATAACATTGGACCTAGTACAGTGCCTTGGTCGACACCACATTCAACTATTCTCATTGTGCTATATTTATCATCAATATTCACAAGTTGTTTTCTTTCTTGTAGGTAACTGTCCATCAGGTCTTTTGCTACTCCTCTGAAACCAAAACATTCGAGCGTGTGGACAAGCTGTTTGTGATCTACGGTATCGAAGGCTTCTTCTAAATCTATGCTGGTGTTTTCTTATCAATGTAATTACTCAATTCTGATGTTACTCTGGCAATTGCGTCTTGTGTAGATTTACCTTCACGAAAACCGAATTGCCTCTCTAATAAGGAGTTCATATTTCTTTATTCTTATTTTCAATACTTTTTCAAAAAAAAATCATAAATTAGAGATAAGGGAAATAGGTTCATGTAGTGGTTTTATTATGGCTATTTTAAATATTTCTGGGACTTCTCCATTTGATAGACATAAATTGATTTTCCATGCAAGTGGATGTGCAATTTCTGACGCTATTTCTTTAATAGTTTCGGCACGGAGTCCCTCTACGCTAGGCGCTTTTTTGTTTTTTAGGTTAGTGATGATTTCCAAAATTTCCTTCTTGTTAGTTTCTTCAAGATACATAGAATTGTACTTATGTGTCTTACAAGCAGAATTTGCATTTCTATGTGTTTTGATTTGAGTAGCAAGTTTTGTTCCCACATTGGTGAAATATTCACAAAAAGTGTTTGCTATTGTTAATTTGTCGCTAGTTATGGTTTCATTATCTAGTTTTATTTTAGTTAGTTCGTCTTTCTTGGTGTTGGTATCTGAGATTTGTTTTATAGCTTTCTATAGATTTGAGGTATTACTATTTTGATGTATAATGTTCTGAAATAATTTTTTCTTGGCCATTTAATTAATTTTTCGAATTCATTTTGATATTGTTTATGAATTATTTTATTTTGCTCATTCGGATTCCTTTTCATTTTTGTATGATATTGATGACCTATGTACGTACACCAAATCTAAAGAAGTTAAAAACTTTTAAAATTAATTTTCACATACCTAGTTGGAACAAACGTGAATACCTCGTCATTGAAAGTGGCCACACAAACAATATTCTTTCATCGAATATTACTTTCTTGTATTTCTGTATTCTGTAGACATAAAATTCACAATTTTGATTTAATCACTGAATAAGTATCAACAACAATTATAGGGTACACATTAGGGTAGTTATTATTTTATGTTTTTTCAACATTTTTGAAGTCGGTTTATATTATAAAATATAATTATTTTCAACTTTTTAGTTCTTTGTATTAATGAGATTGAGTCGACACTCAAGAATTCGTCTCGGAAATATACCTCTATAGAGCCCAACTTACAAAGAGATAAAAGACTGCACACAACACAAGGCTGGGATACATGCACGATCATTCCAGAATGACCTTTTTACCCGTCTACGGCACAGCCGAAAAGGAAGGGTAATGATTTTAGCAGCCTATGTATGTTTGTATTTACGATAATTAAAAACAATAATTGAAAAAAATGGCGGATGTTACATAAAAAAAAGTTGGGGTCTCTGAATTTTTTATTGCTATTGTATCGAGTGGTTAGTCAAATGAAAGAGGAGGAAATTCTGAGTTCATAAATTATAGTTCAATATTAAATATAAATAAAATAAAAAGTTTAAAAAACTGTAACCCGACTACGGAAAAAATAAAATAAACTAAAATGTAAGAAACAAGTGTAGATTGCTATTGTCTTATTGAGTAGACAAGTCTTTTGATTTGATATGTTAGATATTCCTGTTTATTTAGTTCTTCTGGCAGTTTCACATCAATTATGTTATAACTCAATTCAACTGCCGTGGTCGTGCGTATTTTTACCCGACTTCTGCACAACTGAAAAGGAAGGGTAATGAATTTAGCAGTCTATGTATGTTTGCATTTACGAATGTTCCACCGTAGTGCCTAAACTACTCATCCGATTTTGATGAGTGAGATGTCAATCGATTCGTTATTATGGTCCGGTTAACATAGTGGACATTTTATACAAATAAAATCAATATATCAGATATTATATCAAAAAAATATGGAGTTACTGATTTTTTTTATAATTATTGTATTGAGTGGGATATCAAATGAAAGAGGAGACAATTTTGAGTTCATAAATATAAATATAGTAGGTACAATATTTAATATAAAAATATACCAAGCGACAGAAAAACAATTTTACTATATTTCAGCATTTATTGGCAGTTCTGAATATCAATCGTGTAAAACAACAGAATCACCACCCACCTGTTTCGTGTTTCTGTTTCTATTAGTTAGACATTAATTTTAGAAACTCACAAATTATTAACAACTCCAATAAGGTATAAATTCAGTGCAAAAAAATAATTCTAATAAAATCGCATGTCACCGAGATAGCTACCCGAACAGGTCAGGCGCGTGAAGGCAGACGTCGTTGACAGTCGTGTCCGTAATAGCATTTTTTTGCGCGGATTTCAAATATATTTTCATTTTCTACTGTCACAAGACGAACATTCATGCACATAAAATTATTCCATAATTATATATCTTTATTTCTAAGTTAGGTAAAATAGCTAATAATAGGTAAAGAGGGGTTTACTTTATCCTATTCCGTATACTGAACAATTGTTTTATCATGATTGTCCTAGTCTAGATTGTTTAATTATTAAGTATATATTACTCACGTTATCATATATTATCATTCTTCTGTTTGTTGTCACATGAAAGGTTCAAACGAAAAAAAGTTTGAAACAAAATAAAAAGTGGAAAAAACTGTAACCGTAACCCGACTACGGAAAAAATGAAATAAACTAAAAAGTAAGAAACAAGCTAGGTGTTAATTGCTATCATCTTCTTATTGAGTAGACAAATCTTTTGATTTGATATGTTAGATATTCCTGTTTATTTGGTTCTATCAAAGTCTTCTGGCAGTTTCATATTAATAACGTTGTAATTCAATTCAAATGCCATTGTCGTGTGTTGTTAACTACAAAAAGCAAACATTATAATTTGATAGACAAATAAAAACAATGGAAATTCCATCAATCAAGAATAAAAAATACGCACGACCACGCCATTCGAATTGATGTGAAACTGCCAGAAGACTTCAATAAAACAAAATAAACAGGAATATCTAACATATCAAATCAAAAGACTTGTCTACTCAATAAGACGATGATAGCAATCAACAACTTGTTTCTTACTTTTTAGTTTATTTTATTTTTTCCGTAGTCGGGTTACAGTCGAGTTACTTTTTATTTTATTCATATAGGTGTCAATAATCGTAGGACAAGCCATTGGTGCAGCTGTTTTTGATATTATGTTACCCAATGTGTTTTTGTTTTCGGTCACGTGACATCAGCTTCACAATTATTAATATTAATAATATTTTAGCATTTCTATGTTCCTCCCGATAAAACGACTCCAACAAACTATCACACTTGTGGTCTAAAACGATTAATTTAAGAAGTACAGGTACTTCAATATTCTTGGGCCCACGACGATTACGACAAACGTCTTGAAACGAGCAATTGCCAAATTATTTAAGTTTAGGGTTACCCTGTATATTTGGGCAGTCCTATATTTTTTGTGATGAGTAAAACAAGGCAAAATTATAATAATCATTCATATTTTATTAACAAATCGTCGCGAGACCAAGGATATTGAAGTACCTGTAGTTCTTAAATTAATCGTTTTAGACCACGAGTGTGATAAATTGTTGAAATCGTTTTATCGGGAGGAACATAGAAATGCCAAAATATACAGGTTGTCCCATTAATAATTGTGAATCTGATGTCACGTGACACAAAAAGCTCATTGGGTAACATAATATCAAAAACAACTGCACCAATTGCTTTAACTTACAACCCCAAAATTACTACTCTCGAGTTCCGAGATATTCCATGTCTTAATCGTCGTGGGACACCCTGCATATGTGTGGGAAATATTTGCTGACTAGTTAGGTACAAAACTAGGGATATTGGGGTAGGCAGCAATAAAAAAGTGAACTCTTTAAGGTTTATCCAAGCTTTCGGAAATGTTTATTTCCATCATCAGGGAGAACTTTGTCGAGGATGGTTTCAATGATGTTAAACATATTCATCTAACATAGTGGTACAAAAGAAGAAGAACAAACGTAGATCAAGGAATAAAACGAAGTTCAAAGATACTGCAACCACATTAGTGTTATTTAAAATTAAATAAATATAAATGTGTACTCTATGTGATGTGACAAGTGAAACTGACAGGTTCCTAACTTGTCAGTTTCGGGGTTCTAACTGGCGAAACTATAAAAGACGTCTACGCCTCAGAGCCAGCGCGGATGTTATTCTCTACTAATCTGACCTACGGTGTTCTAACTGGCGATACTATAAAAGACGTCTACGCCTCAGAGGTAACGCTGATGTTCCCCTCTTCTGATCTAGCCTACAGGGGTTCTATCTGGCGAGAGTATAAAAGACGTCCACGCCTCAGAGGTAACCTACAGGAAATCTAGTTGGATGAAACATGAAATGCCTACTGCCTCAGAGCAATCACAAAATTCCCGCACACGATACACCTTCGACTATCTTTCACAAATATTTATGCTTACGTGTTATAATCCCTCTTCGAATGCGCTCTGAAATGAGTTCTAGTCGGTTTCCCCCTCTTTACTGATCCCTCTCTACCGAGTAGTTGGCGTTCATGCGCGAACCGATTTTAGGGACAAATTATGCCTTGAATATTATATTTACCAAACTTCTGATATTTTCTCTAACACCACTTCGGCTATCACTTCACTTGTTGGTGCCCAACTAAACCACAGTAGAATGCTCTTCAGCATTCTACTGTGACTAAACTTTCCAGTGTCCCTTGTACGGATCTCCAATTCGGACCGGCGCAGTTTCAATCGTCGCGGAGTCGGAATAATTCCATACTTTTATTCGAACGTGTCGCGTAGTTATTTCTTTGCTATCGCGAGCCGTTTTGATCTCGGCCGGTGACATTTTCTTAGGTCTCGACTATGGTGTGTTATTCAAGCGTTCGACGCGATATATATTAGGTAATTATTCGGATGTAATTCATATTACTTATCTTGTTAGATTGAATTCACGAATTTACGGCGAACATGAATGGTATTTTTAGGCCTATTATTAACGGAGATATGAATTTAAACTTTACTTGGAGCTTTTGGTTGCCTAGCATAACGGAAAAATAGTAACTTCGCGAAGCAGCTGAATGATGAAATCAACAAAAATGAACAAAACTCCATAGAAAATAACATAATCATCGACAAAGTGAAGAAAGGCTTACAAATCACAACCAAGGGAAATGTGAAATGTTATAAACTAGGTCAAAACGAGAAAAATTATGTAACTGAAGTAATCTGTGATAACGAAGCTGATAAGGAAAAAATTATGTTGGGAAGAAAAAAGAAGATAAGTTACAGGGATCTAGACGAAGCAAAACCCATCTACTGCAATAATGAACTAACAAAAAGAAATCACGAAACGTTCAAAACAGCCAGGATATACAAATCCGAAAATAACTACAAATTCGTCTGGGCTAACAGTAATGACAACATATTCATGAGAAAAGATGAGAAGAGCAAAATTGAATTAATACAAGATGACAATGATTTAAAAAACTAACCAGAAAAAGAGAACCACAGTTAGAATATTACATTGCATATATGAACATACAAAGTATTAGAAACAAACTAGATTAATGTTATGTAAAAATGAACAAATGTGATATATTAGTGCTTACGGAAACTTGGCTGAACGAAAATGAACTACACATGTATTCTATTTCGGGGTATGCAGTGGCACATTCATGGAGGAATAGCGTGGAGGTACTTCCATTATACATCAAGGACTACCTGAGATTTCAAGAAATGAGAAATATAATGGGTAATATGCCGTACAATTTAATAGGAATAAATCTATATGAACTAAATTGAAAATTATATTCAGTTAGAAGTCTCCAATTGTGATTTAACTGAATTCTTACCAGATTTCGAGGAAATAATCAGTAACGGAAAGTCAAAATGTGTAATTGTGGGTGACTTCAACCTAGATCTACTAAAGGATACTCAAAATATCCGAAAATACCGAAATAGTATCTCACTGTTTGGTTACAAAATTGTAAACAAAATTTGTGATAACTATGCAACTAGAACTACTCAAACAACTAAAACAATAATCGATCATGTACTAATCAGTAAAGTAGAATGTAACATAAATATAAAACCATGTTCATACTCAGATCATAATCTATTAGAAATCACTATCCTAAAAAAAAACAAAGATTCATCGACCAAAAACAGACATCAAAATTATGAAATTTAATGATTGTAGCTTTGTAATATATAATAGAAATAAATAAGAAATAATGTAAATTAAAAAAATATTATTTTAAGAAAAAATGTATGAAGCTGGAAATAACTCTAAAAACAATGGAAATTTATTAACTCACTAATAAAGAATAAAGATTTAAAAAAGTTGAAGTGATATCATTAAAGATAAATGGGGAAGTTATAGATTCCGAAAACATTTTGTGAATGAATTCAACAATTATTTTGTTGATGTAGCATGCACACATAGTTGAAAGTATGTATTGAAATGGAAGGAAATACAAATTATGCAAATTTTCAAGAATTGTACTGTAACCAAAGTATATACTTAGAATACACAAATGAAAAAGAAATATGGAAGGTACTGTCGGAAATGAACATAAATTCAGCAAGAGAGCCAAACATGTGAAGTGTAATATTTGAAACAAGGGACTTAAGAGAGTCTCTTTACAAAAATTCAATATAAATTGAAATAAGTGGTAGACAACAAGCGAAAAACAACTACTTTCCTGGCAAATACCACGCAGAACTTTGAATGATATCCACCTGAAAATGTATGCACATTGATTGCTAATGTTTCCTACTGATAAACTTGATTATGTTTAAGCTTTTGGCCCTCATTAGTTCGGAGTACTCACCAGTTAGAGATCCAAAGACCTCTGGCCAAAGCGAGACCCAACACAAATGAAAACACCATTAAGCCTAATCACACCTGTAGGTATGCAGGAAAAAAGTAACTTTTAACTGGCGGTACCTAGTGACAGAAAGAAACACTCGATGGGAGTGGCTGTATGCCCGACAAGGCGTATTACATCAAACAAGAGAGCCAAACATGTGAAGTGTAATATTAGAAACAAGGGACTTGAGAGTCTCTTCACAAAAATTCAATATGAATTGAAATAAGTGGTAGACCACAAGCGAAAAATAACTACTTTCCTGGCAAATACCACGCAGAACATTGAATGATATCCACCTGAAAATGTATGCTAAGTGATTGCTAATGTTTCTTACATAAATTAAACAAAATCAAGTTTATTAGAAAGAAAAATTTGCAATCAATTTTCATTGTCAATGGAAGTTTGCATAGATTTTCAGGTGGATATCATTCAATGTTCTGCGTGGCATTTCCCAGGAAAGTAGTTTTTTTTTCGCTTCGTATTCACTATACAAAACGTTGCATATGAATCGGGTAAATAATAATCGCAGACATGTATACTTCTGGTTCACCCTGTACATAAACACAGAAAAATAGGGTAGATTCTTCTCTGGGTCTGTGGGATCTCTATGCAAAAAAGTTGCATTTAAATTGTTTGGATAGAGAAGAGTTCGAGAAAGTTACGAACATACATACACACATATGTACAAATATACAGGTAGAGAATATAATCTCCTTTTTTAGTTGAAAATGATGTCACCAGTTTGAGTATTTCCAGTGCATTACCATTTAGGTATATATATTCTGGTATTGATAGAATTCAATGGTCATTCAAAATATGCATATGGCAACGGTAGTCTGGGGAAACTTGTGATTCGTTACTTTTCATGATCGCTGAAATGACAATGGCCCAAGTTCAGCTTTATTCTGTTTCGATTCTGCAGAAATGACAATGGACACCAACTGAACCATGTAAAGAACTGTTATATACACAATATTTTATATACACACCATAAGCTACCTGCGCGGCAGTATGGAGATCGTTTGAACTAAAATATATACAGCCATCGAAAAACTGGCAACTATATATCAGCCTATATATATATATATATATATATATATATATATATATATAATTTGTATGGTCCGTTTCTATTTGGTATTGGAGTTCCTGATAGCATTGGAGTGAAAGGGAATCCAAATCCTGGCTTGTATTGAACAGCGACAGTTCCAGACAGGTATAAACCTTCCATAGTGCACATTCCGAACTAAACAATTTCACCAATAACGCATATTCCATCGGAAGAACTTTATTTCAATTGATTTCGAACTATTAAAGAAATTTTCACTTTCAAGGTAAAAGTGAGGTTGTGTATATTTTACCAATGAACTTTTCTCATGATTATCCATAAATATTTGTAGATTCACCTTAGATTAAGTTATCTTTCGTAGGCCAGGTAAAATTAAGTTTTCCTGAATGAAGGAAATAATTGCTTTTTGATACTTTGTCGTTTGTTTTCTACAATGATCAACAATCATACTTATGACCATTGAATAAATTGAAATTTGACATATCAAGCAGTGGCTAGTGGCTCAATTGCCTGAACCGGCTATCTGAGACAAGGGGCGTACCAACTGAGCTTAGCTGTGGTAAGGAAAATGATAACAATTGGCAGCAACGTGACGAGAGAACAGTGACGTAGCTAGCAATTATTATTACATTGCAAAATATATTATACAGGGCACAAATAATTATCTATATCATAACAATTTGGCTCACAAAGAATAGCGAAAACTATTAGCAATCTTCATTTTATAAAAACAATTATTACATTTACAAATTTATCATTCCATAATAAAATGGCGCCGCAACGTAAGGGCAAGTAAGGGAAATATATTATTTCTTAATATTTATCGCAACGTAGTGGCAAAGTAAGGGCAATATATCATTTCAAGGCAAAGTAAGGGCAATATATTATTTCTTTATATTTATCGCAACACTGTGCGAACATTAGCAATTGGTATTTCAACGTGTAAGGCTAAATATTGGTGAATAAAAAATGGATTTGAGAGATGGTAAGAAAGTTGGTTTGGAAGAAGGTGCAGAAGGTAGAGAGAGAGGTGATCAGGAAGAAGGTGAGAGTAGTAATGTGAGAGAGAGAAATAAAAAGTGAAAGTACAGGAATGGAGAGTTATTTTAAAATTTTGATGGTAGAAATAAAGATATGAAAGAAGATTCAGTCAGGAGGGATGAAAAAATGAATGAAAATATGGCAGGTATGGAAAGTAGAATGAGAAATGAATTGAAAAATGATATGAATGAAAATATGGCAGGTATGGAAGGTAGATTGAAAAATGAAATAAAAGAAAATTCAGAAAAAACAGAGAAAATGAATGAAAATATGGCAAGTATGAAAAATGAAATAAAAGAAAGTATGAAAGAGGATTTAAAAGAAAATTCAGCAAGAATGGAAGAGAAAATAGAAAGAATGAATGATGGAATGAGAGAAAGTATGGGAAGAATGGAGGAAAGAATGGAAGAAAAAATGGGTAATATGAAGAATGAAATGAAATAAAGTTTGTCAAATGAAATAAAAGAGTTGAAAGAAAACACAGCGAGTAAATAAAAAGGAATTGGAAGCAAAAAAAAAAATAAAAATGAAATTTTAGAAAACAAAGAAGTATCACTATAAATAATCATGTAGAAAGGCAGATGAAAAATGAAAGACATGAAATTAGACATGAATAGTAAACAAGAAAGAGTTAAAAATGAAATAAGTACTCTTGATAAAAAAGTAGAAGAAAAGATAAAATTATTAGAATCAAGAAGAATAGACAATAATTTAGATAGTAGAATCATTAATAATTGTTATGGAATACAAATAAATAATAAATTTGAGGGCAACATGAAAAAATTACATCCCATCACATTTATTAAAATAATAAAAAATAAAACTAGGCATATAAATGATATAGAGGAATTGAAAGAAATTATTAGACAGTATTTGTTTAATCAACCTTGTATATGGTTTAATAGCCAGAAAAAAATATAAATTTTTTAAGATTTTAAAATTTATTTTTAAAACAATATTGGGGGGAAAATGCACAATTAAGTATTAGAGACAAATTACAATTTGGAAAATTTGATGAAAAAAGAAGTTTGAATTACAATAATTATGCAATCCAAATGTTTGCAATGGCACAGTATTTAGATCAGGTTATGAGAGAAGAAGAAATAGTAGGTAACATCAGTAGGCATTTCAAACAAGCAATCTTTGAAGTTATAAACATGCATGAGATCAAAACTATGGAGAGACTTAGTCAATATTTATTGAGATTGGAGAGGACATTATCGTATAGAAGTTGGGATAACAATAACCAACAAAGGAATTCACAATACAACAGCAATGATTATCAAAGATGTAATCAAAATAACTATAGAAATGTAAACAATCAGAATAATAGGTTTATGAACCAAAATAATAATAGAGATAATAGATATTTTAATAATAATAACTATGATAGAAATAGAAATAACGATAGGCAAAATAACCAAAATCAAGGTTATCAAAGAAATCAAAATTTTAATAACAATTATAGCCATAATAGGAATAATTACAATAATAATAATCAGAATTACCCTCAACAATTTCAAGGACAAAGGACATATTATAACAGACAACCACAAAATAATGCTGAAATAAATAACAATCAAACAAACGACAATACAAGACGGGTATATTTAAATAGGAGATGTCAAAGTGCGGAAAATTTGCACGAAAGAGAGGGACAAGTATTGTCAAGTGGGGAAAGCAATCAAATAAATGTTCCCACAACTAGTCAGACAGAACATAATTTTTGCTAGGAAAACCATATGTTAGGCTGGAAAACACAAATTACCAACACCCGATAGAATTTATAATGAAAGATGAAAATATGGAAAATGAACAAAATATAGGATTATTAATTTTAAAAGGAAAAATAGGAAATAAAATAATAAAAATATTCATTGACACAGGGTCTGAAGCATCTTTAATTAAAGAAAATTGTTTAGAAGATTCCTTGAAAGTTAAAAATATTCTAGTAAAGATGCCAAAAACAAATTTGGTGGGTATAAATGGTAAAAAACTAGCTGAATCAAATCAATATGTTAATTTAAAATTGGAGATTGATGAGAGGAATATTGAATTACAACTATTAGTAGTTAAAGATATGGAGTTTGATGTAATTATAGGTACTGATCAATTGGAAAAAGTAAAAGCCAAGATTGACTATTATAAAAAAAATTTGGAAATGGATGGAAAATGTTTTGAATTTTATGAAGAAAAACTGAAATAAGTGAAAATAAAAAATGTTGTGTACAAAGGGTATGAATGAGAGATATGAAAATAATTATGATGAAGATAAAGATGAAATAAATGAAATGAAATATAAATGTAATGATAAATATAAAAGGTATTTTTTTTATGTTCTGGTTCCCACGAAAAGGGATATCCTGTAATGTTCAGAGAACATCGTGGGAACCAAGAGAAAGAAGGTAGGAGTTGGTGTTCTTCTTAAATTTCTGGAGGTTGTATGCCTCGGGGAACACCTCCCTAGGCAATGAGTTCCAAAGCCTCGCTGTTCGTTGGATGAACGAGTCTTTGGAAAGTGATGTTCTGCAGGTCTCCAAAGTGACCACGAAGGGGTGTGATGACTGAACTTGACGGGTTAGTCTCGAAGAGACTGCCAAAGCAGGAACGATTGTTGATATTTCAGAAGAGCATCGCCCATGAAAATATCTATAAAATAGAGACAAATCGCCAACTTTTCTACGGTGTTCCAGACAAGTGAGCGAGTTTGTAAGCGAGGCATCACCGACGAGACGAATTGCCCTTTTTTGGACAGAATCCAATAGCCTCAGGATATGTTTAGGTGCCGCGCTTCAAACATGGGAACAGCACTCCAGGACAGGTCGGATCTGTGCCTTATAGATCATAAGCAGCTGAGTGGGGGCGAAACAGCTCTTGGCACGAAACAAAAAACCAAGCTTTTGGGATGCACCCCTGGCAATGGACCTCACGTGATTCTCCCAGGAAAGGTCATTGTATATTGATGAATTATTAAATAAATATAATAAGTTGATTATGTATGAATCAAGAGTTGCAAAAGAGTATGTACACAATATAGAAGTAAAAGAAACAGAAAAATTCAAATAAAAAAACTATCCAATTCCTTATAAGTACAGAGAACAAGTTAAAGATGAATTAGAGAAAATGGTAAAACAAGGTATAATAGAAAGAAGTAACAGTAATTACATCAACCATATCGTAGTAGTTGTAAAAAAAAATGGTGAGCTTAGATTATGCTTAGATGCTAGAGAACTAAACAAAATAACAATTCCACAATATGAATCTCCTTTAAATATAGAAACTATTTTTGGTAAAATCACAAATGCAAAAATATTTTCTAAAATAGATTTGAAACACAGTTTTTGGTTAATACCACTACATGAAAATTCTAGAAATTATACGGGTTTTTCTATAGAAGGTGTTGTATATAGATTTGGTGTTGTTCCATATGGTTTACAATCGGCTTGTCCAGCTTTAGAGTATCACATAAAATACTTGACAAGTATGAAAATTTTGCTTTACATTACATTGATGACATATTAATATATTCTGAAAATGAAACAATGCATAAAGAAAATTTGGAAAAAATATTTCAAATATTAGATGAAGCAGGGCTTAAAATAAATATAGATACATGTGAATTTTTTCAACAGGAAATTAGTTATCTAGGTTACAAAATAAATGAAAAAGGTGTAGAAATGGATCCTGAAAGAATTAAAACCATAAGAGAGTATGTCAGGCCATTTAATTTAAAAACCCTTAGAGGATTTTCAGGAATATTGAACTATTTAAAAAAATCAATTCCAGACTTAAGCAATAAAGAATTACCATTGATATTACTTTTAAAAAAGAATGTTAAGTGGAAATGGGGAGATGAACAGGAAAAAGCATTTTCTGAATTAAAGGACATTTTTATTCAAAATTTAAAAATATTCCATCCAAACTTTGATGAACCTTTTGTATTGAGAACTGATGCATCTATGTCAAGATTTGCAGGAGTTTTGATACAAGTACAAAATGGAAAAGAAGTTCCAATATCATTCGTTTCCAGAATCACTAAAAAACATGAAAGAAATTATACTGTTACAGAATTAGAACTGGCAAGTGTTATATTTTGTATTACTAAATTAAGATTTTATTTACTAGGGCCAAAATTCTATATTGAAACTGATCATGAAGCACTTATGTCAATTGTAAATTGCAAATATGCAAGTAATAGGGTACATAGATGGGCATTATTATTGCAAGAATATAAGTTTGAAATTAGGCATATACTAGGAAAACAAAATTTCATCACAGACACTTTAACGAGAATGGAGATGGGAAAAACACATATCCTAGACAGGTAAAAATAGGGATAAATGTTTTTAAAAATAATATAGGTTTGTTTTCTGACAATCAATTAGGCAAGATCAGTACAAATTAACAAATAAAGCAAAAAGAGGAACAATAAACAAAAATGGTATAATAATAAAAATAGTAAATGGTTAAGAACTATATGTTATCACAAAGGAATTGGCAGAACAGGTGATTACATATATACATCAGAAATACATACATATAGGGATTAGAAAAGTTTGGTTAATATTTAGAGAAAACTATATAAGTTCACAAGATTTGGAATTAACTAAAAAAATCGTAGCCATATGTCAAGTTTGTCAATTAAGTAAACATAAAAATAAAATTAATAAAAATGAAACAAAAAGTATTATTACAACAAAACCTTTACAAATAATATCAATAGATTTTGTTAGTAATTTGATACCAACTTACAACAATAATAAACATATATTTGTAATAGTGGATCATTTTTCAAAATTTATTGAAATATACTCTACAAAAAGGACTAATTTTAAAACTGTTAAAAATCTTTTAACAAAATTCATAGTAGAAGTAGGTAAACCTGAACAAATTATTTTAGACAATGCTACATATTTTACTAATGAGCAAATGAAGAATTTTTCATAGAGTGTGGGAATACAATTAAATTTTACTAGTATTAGACATCCAGCATCAAACCCAACAGAAAGATATATACAGGAGGTAATAAAATATTTGAGATTGACATCAGCAGAATCATAAAACATGGGATGAAAACTTAGAGATGATAGAAAAATATTTCAATGAAGTACCTAGTACTATTACGAAAGAATGTCCTATATACATTATGACAGGAAGAGATATGCAAGAAATAATATATAAAATAAATATAAGAATTAAAAGAAATGCTGATAAATATATAAAAAAGGAAAATAAAAGAGGAACTAAAAAGACGAAGTTTAAGAAGGGAGAATTAGTCATTATAAAAGCATTAAGAATACCAAATGAAAGATTAGGTATTTGTGCAAAACTATTAATGCCATTTGAAGGACCCTATGAGGTTGATAATGAGAATGCTATAAATAGCTATAGGTTAATACATCCTCAGACAAGGCAATTAAGAGGAATTTTCAATATTGAAAATGTTTACAAATATAAAACTTAATATTAATAGTTGTAAATAATAGTTATCGTTGTAGAACTTGTTTTTCTTGAAATCCAGCATAGGTAGTTTTCTGAAAGTAGAAAAATATAGTATTAGTTAAAGTAGATTCAATAACTGTAAATGAAGAAATTGATATTAAAAATTTTCTAACTAGTAGAAAATTATTGAATATAAATTTAGGAATGTTGTTATGTTATGAAAAACCAGTTAGATATTTTAAAAAGAAAAAACCCACAAAAAAGAATAATTATTGATTAGCTATTAGTTTCAAGAGATTGTTTTTACAAATTTTTGAAATTCTATTTCCTTTATTAAGCCTCTGTATGATATGAATAGATAAAAATATCCAAATTATATAACACAATCAATTTCATACACTGTCATAATGATTACAACCCATAATTCTTCAAAAACAACAAAAAGTCTAGATTTACAAAAATTTCCTGAATAAAATGTGATCTACAAATTTATAAATTTGAAACATACAGTATATGAAATTGTAGCTAACTAAAAGTAGCCAATGGTAGAACAGCAAACTTCTTGAACCAAAGGGAAAAGGCATGTAGAACTTGAAATTGTAAGAGAATAATAGCGGGAAGGTGTCAGAGGCAATTATTATTGAAATTTGTACATAGTTAATAATGTAACGTAAATAAACTTAACTTGGTTTATACTAATTTATTTCACACTTAAATCTACAACTTAATTTATATTACGCCACTGTATAGCTCGATCGTATGGGCTCCTTCAGACTGTCCACTCCCTCTTGAGGGCTGTCTATTTATCTCCGATACAGCATTCTCGATGTTTCCAATTCTGGCGGTTGGTGCCCAGCATGTTCCAGTTATTTCCAATATCGACCGTTGTTATCTGCCGCGGCGTGACTGGATTGTTCTCGAATATCTCCGGGGATGACCTCATCGTTGTCGATGGCAACGCGTGAGGCGACAGGTCCGGCCTAGGTTCGTTACATTGCCCCCTTCTTAAAGACATTTCGTCCCGAAATTTCATCCTTGGAGTGTGACGATATCTGCATGACTCCCCATATCTGCACCGTGAAGTTCGATGGAAGTAACACTCCACGGTCTTCATGATCGGTCGTGGAAGAGGGTTACAGCAAACCAAAATCTTGACGCCGCTGGATCTGAATATCGCCTCCAGCATACTTCTTATGACTCTCCAGTCCAACCCATCAATACCACAGGACAATTTTGGAATTGCTAGATCCACCAGATTCTGGTCCACCATAGTATCTCTTAGTTTGGTGAGACTCTTCCAGACATCTTCATAGGACGGTTTATCTTGGGAATGCCTCTTGGTAACTAGGTAGTAGATGTTTCTCTGGCCTTTCTTCAACTGTAGCACCCCACCAACTTCTGGATTCTGCTCCCGCAGTGTTTGGAGTTGACCAAATTTCTTGGAGAACACTACGGCGATGCCCCTGGACATTCGAAGATCTTCTGCCACACAAGTGCGCTAGTGCGTAGTCAGCAGGCACCTCGAAGTCTGTCCTCCTAGTAACCCCATGTAGAACTTTCTGCCCGTTTGAATACAAGGACATAAACTTCTCGAACGTCATATCTCCTCCGGTGGCTTGGGGTGGAACTTGGTCATGGTTTCCAGCGAAGGGGCCAACCTGTTGAAATGGACGACCCTTGGTTTCCCTCGGGGTGGCTTATGGATTCGGTACACAAGGTCGTTTATCCTTTTCACGATTTTATACGGGCCTTCCCATGAGTTCCGCACCTTTGGTGATAGTCCACGACGACGTTTGGGGTTGTACAGCCAAACCAGGTCATCAACCTTAAATCCTCCAGCGTCGGCCTTGATGTCATAGGTCTTCTTCATTTTATCGCTGGCACTCTGGATGTTCAACCGGACTCGTTCGTGGATGTCGTCCATTCTCTGCCGAAGTTTGCTGACGTAGCCCTCTCCCGCAGTGTCTTGTCCTGGCGGTAGCCCAAACTTCAGGTCACAAGGCAGTCGCAGTTGTCGGCCCATTATAATACTAGCAGGAGTTTGACCGGTTGACTCGTGTACTGCGGATCGATAGGCCATCAGGAACAAATGAAGATACTGGTCCCAGTCTCTTTGATGGTCAGAGACAACCTTGGACAAGTGGCGGTTGATCGTCCTGTTCATCCGTTCCACCATTCCATCGGACTGCGGATGTAGGGCCGTGGTTCTTGTCTTGCGGATGTTCAGCAGTAGACATATTTCTTGGAAAAGGTTGATTCGAAATTTCTGCCTTGATCCGAGTGCAGCTCCATTGGAATACCGAATCGACATATCCACTCTTTCACTAAGACGTCGGCAACGGTGATGGCTTCCTGGTTGGGCAGGGCATAGGCTTCCGCCCACTTACTGAAGTAGTCCATTGCCACAAGGATGTATTTATTCCCGTGGTCGGATACGGGAAACGGGCCGGCGATGTCAATGGCGATTCTCTCGAACGGGCTGCCTACGTTGTACTGACGCATCGGGGCCTTGGGTCGTATTCGAGGTCCATTGCTAGCAGCGCATACAGCGCACTTTCTGCACCAGTCCTGGACGTCAGCTTGACAATTGGTCCAGTAAAACCGTTGCCTCACTTTCTGCAGGGTCTTCGTCACTCCCAGATGTCCTCCAGCGACTCCATCATAGATTTCCCGCAGCACTTCCTCTCTTCTGTTCCTGGGAACAATTATTTGGCGTCTGTCTTCCCCACCAATATCGGCCTCCAGCACACGTTTCAGGATCCCATTGTCCAGAATAAGAGAGTTCCATTGTGCCCAATAGGACTTAACAGCCGGCGAGTAACCTGCGACTTCCTGCCATGATGGTCTTCGATTGCCCTTCTTCCAGCTGACAACTAAGCCAAGGTCGGGTCTTTCTCTTGGTCTTTCTGGATCTTGCTGTCATTCCAGTTGTCATCCATTGCCGCGGTTCTACAAAGTGTTGCTTCTTTCTCTTCTGCTCGTCGGCAATGTGAGCAATCATCTGGACATGGTCTTCGCGACAAGGCATCTGCATTCTTATGGCTAGTTCCGGCTCGATGTTCGATCTCGAAATCGAATTCTTGGAGTCTCTCGATCCAACGTGCTACTTGACCCTCAGGATTTTTGAACTGTAAGAGCCATTTGAGAGCTGCATGGTCAGTTCTCAACAGGAATCATCTTCCATACACGTACTTGTAGAAGTGCTCCACTCCCTTTACAACAGCTAACAGCTCTCGCCTGGTGACACAGTAATTGCGCTCTGGTTTGCTAAGCGTCTTGCTGAAATAACCAATGACCTTCTCCTGTCCCTCCTGGATCTGAGATAGGACAGCTCCAAGTCCCACGTTGCTGGCGTCCGTATCCAAAATGAATTTCCCTTTGGGTAGGGGATAGCTCAGTACAGGTGCGTTGATCAAAGCTCCTTTCAGCTTCCTGAATGAGTCTTGACATTCTTCGGACCACTGGAACTTTGTTTGGCCCTCCGTGAGCCTGGTCAGTGGTTTAGCGATGTTGGCGAATCCCAGCACATATCGGCGATAGTATGTGCATAAACCAAGGAAACTTCGAAGTTGGTGAATGTCTTTTGGGATGGGCCAATCCTTAACAGCTTTGATCTTCTGGTCATCCACTGCTACTCCTTCCCCAGAGACAACGTGGCCGAGGTATCGTACTTCTTTTTGGAACAGATGGCATTTCTTAGGGCTCAGCTTCAATCCGGAGTTCCTCAGTCGCAGGAATACTTCCTCCAAGTTTTTCACGTGGTCCTCGAACGATCTGCCGACCACAATTATGTCGTCGAGATACACTAGACACGTGTTCCATGAGAGTCCCTTCAGCACTGTCTCCATCAATCTTTCGAATGTGGCGGGAGCATTACAGAGCCCGAATGGCATAACGGTGAACTGCCACAATGGCATAACGGTGAACTGCCACAATCCTGAGCCGATGGTAAAAGCAGTCGTTTCTCGATCTTCCTGAGCCAGTTCTACTTGCCAATATCCACTCTTCAGATCAAGGGTCGAGAAAATCGTGGAACCAGCCAACGTGTCTAGGGTGTCATCTATTCTCGGGAGAGGGTAACTGTCCTTCTTCGTGACATTATTAAGTTGGCGATAGTCTACACAAAAGCGTTCTCGATCTCCCTTTTCTTCACCAGTACGACTGGAGAGGACCAGGGACTGTCAGATGGTTCGATTACTCCTTCTTTTCCCATATCGCTGACTATTTTGTCAGCCTCTTCCTTCTTGGCAAGAGGAAGTCTTCTTGCTGATTGCCGGATCGGTCGGGCACCCCCAGTATCAATCTTGTGCTGGACCACATTAGTTCGACCTCCTTTTCCTTGTCCGGTATCGAAGATGTCTTGGTACTTTTTGACTAAATCTCTTAGTTTGGGCTGTTGAGCTGGTTTTATATCTTTGGAAGAGATGGCAACTAATTTTCTAGTTCTGTGGGCAAGTTGTTGGGTTGGCTAATCGTACCTCGTACGCCCCGGATCACAGATGAAACTGACGAGCAGTGCCCTAAAATTGTTCCTTTCTTTAAGGTCACTGGAAAGTAATTGACATTCATGACCCTTACCGGTACAAATTTTTCAGCACGTAACAGGGTTTTCCCTAGGGCAATCCCTCGTCCAATTTTCTCATCATGAAGTTTGGGCTCGAACATCACCACGTCTCCACTGCTCGCACTCCCGTCCAGGCGAGCCTCCAGGATGGTTTCCGCCCTCTCAGGTACGCTTACATCCTCAGCCAACAGCACACGGATCAACTCTTCACTTCTCCCATGAAGTACCAGCTCTTCTCCGTTGACACGTAGGACGCCGTCTTTGAAATCCAATTCAAACCCTCTGGAATTCATGATGTCCATTCCGATGATTGCATCGTCTTCGATGTCCGCTACAAGTGCCTGATGTTTCACTTTAGTGCTGCCCAAAATTATTTCAATCGGTAGCTCGCCATATACAGTAGCTGGCTCCCCTGTTGCTGTGCGTAGCTTCCAAGTTGTCGGTTCAATTCGTTCCGGTGTTCTGGCAAAGGAAGGCCCGAGAATTGTCCTAGTCGCACCTGTATCTAGCAGCATGGTGCAAGGCTCGTTATTGATGAGACCGTCTACGAAAACACCTCTGTTCTGTCGTTGCAGGATAGCGACATATGCGTTGTTAACCGGGGCTTGCTGGACACAGGCCGACGATTGCCCCTTCTCGTCGACCTTCTTTAGTTTTCCTGCATCGGAGTCGTGTTTTCGAATGTTGGACATTTGCTACGCACATGTCCAATTTTGCCACAATTCCAGCATCTTATCTGTCTTTTCTCAGACAAAACTTCCTTAATCACTTTCCTTATGGCAGCTTCCAAATTAGCAGGCTCCTGTGAGTCTTCCTCAATCATTCGGACTTTACTCTGGCTTTTGCAAGATTGTTTCGCTGCCTCGAATTCCAAAGCGCGTGCCAGTGGGTCTACGAGATGTGTTGGACGGGCTAGTGTCAACGCTTGTCTGGTTTCTGGTCACGGAGTCCATCCAGGAATGCTTGAACCGCTAGTCGCTCCATTACATTTTCTGGTGTGGCTGGATATGCGAGACGAACCAAGCGTGCAATGTCAGTTTCGAATTCTTGTAAGGATTCACCCGATTTTTGGCAGCGATTTTTCAGCTGGGAGTGGTATACGTGTTCCAAATGGGCGTGGCCATATCGTAATTCTAGATGTTTAATCAGCTGATCATAGTCCTCCTGTTCTTGGGCGGTGAGAGTTTGTAGAATATTTGTCGCTTCTCCACGTAATGCAAGTGTCAGTGCTACAGCTCTTTCCCCTGCATTCCATCCGTTTGCTTTGGCCGCTGCTTCAAACTGCCGGCGGTAATTTGCCCATGGAGTTTTTCCGTCGAACTGAGGCGGCTTCATGGAAAGCTTCCCTATTTCTGAAATGACCTTGACATCCTTTATACCCTCTTGAACTTTATCCAAGTTCAAACTCAAGTCCAGCATTGCATTTTCGTTAACCATCTCTGTGGAGGGCGCACTATTAATTCGTTTTTCCAGCTTACTGATCGTTTCCTTTATTTTATCTACCTCCGTGTTCATTTGCTCCCTAATTTTATCTATCTCTGTCTCAACGGTTCCCATTCTTTCTTCTAGAAAATTAGCCACCACACAATTCTTTTTTTAGGCCTTCTGTGTTTTCCGGAACTTCTCTTCCAGGCTTCTTGAATTTTCTAGAAGCTTCTCTTCCAGATTTCTAGAATTTTCTTGAAGCTTCTCTTCCAGATTTCTAGAATTCTCTTCAAGCTTCTCTTCCAGATTTCTAGCATTTTCTTCCAGGCTTCTTGAATTTTCTAGAAGCTTCTCTTCCAGATTTCTAGAATTTTCTTGAAGCTTCTCTTCCAGATTTCTAGCATTTTCTTCCGGACTTCTTGAATTTTCTAGAAGCTTCTCTTCCAGATTTCTAGAATGTTCTTCAAGTTTTTCTATTATCGGACTCAAATCACCTCCGGGAACTTCGAATAAAAATGTTTCGGGGTCCTCACCTTCTCGTATAAGTCCTTCTGCAAGTCTTTCCTGGAGTACTTGCTTTTTACCCGTTGTTTCCAGTTCCCTTTCCTCCAATTCCTGTTTCAATTCCGCTACCTTCAAGTCCGCAAGGCGCACTTTTCTTGAACACATTTTGTCTTTGACGAGGTATCAGTCTGTTTCACACGAAAAGTTTATCAGTTTGTTAAAAATTCACTTCGCGAATTCTTTTCCACGGGCCACCAGTCTATTGTCTGTTTCACGCGAAGAGTGTATCAGTTTATATTCCCACGCACAATTGTCCACTTCGCGAAAACCGGGCCACTGTCTATTTTCTGTTTCACGCGAACAGTGTATCAGTTTATATTCCCACGCACAATTGTCCACTTCGCGAAAACCGGGCCACTGTCTATTTTGGGCGTACAAAAAGGTCTATCAATCTATTTTTCTGACTATCCACTCCACGATCACTTGTTTATTTTCAAAATCTCACTTCCGACACCAATTGTAACGTAAATAAACTTAACTTGGTTTATACTAATTTATTTCTTACTTAAATCTACAACTTCATTTATATTACGCCACTGTATAGCTCGATCGTATGGGCTCATTCAAACTGTCCACTCCCTCTTGAGGGCTGTCTATTTATCTCCGATACAGCATTCTCGATGTTTCCAATTCTGGCGGTTGGTGCCCAGCATGTTCCAGTTATTTCCAATATCGACCGTTGTTATCTGCCGCGGCGTGACTGGATTGTTCTCGAATATCTCCGGGGATGACCTCATCGTTGTCGATGGCAACGCGTGAGGCGACAGGTCCGGCCTAGGTTCGTTACAATAAGAATGGAAAAATAGTTTTATGTATAAGTTATGACACAACCATAAACAGTGAAAATGTGACAATATAGTGCGCGAATTCAAAAATTCGAATCAGAGGGAAGGAACAAAAATGGTATCCAGGTGACAACAAACAAAGCCACAAAAGGAGATCGGAAATAAATTTAAAACGAATGCCACGTTATATTTTTGGGAGAAAGAAAAATGGAAATAATTTCCACATTATAAGGGGAAACCAAGATTACCTTATTTGTACACCGTATACAAGTATCCAAGGCTGATTGCTGAATTTGTATGGTCCGTTTCTATTTGGTATTGGAGTTCCTGATAGCATTGGAGTGAAAGGGAATCCAAATCCTAGCTTGTATTGAGCAGCGACAGTTCCAGACAGGTATAAACCTTCCATAGTGCTCATTCCGAACTGAACAATTTCACTAATAACGCATATTCTATCGGAAGAACTTTATTTCAATTGATTTCGAACTATTAAAGAAATTTTCACTTTCAAGGTAAAAGTGAGGTTGTGTATATTTTACCAATGAACTTTTCTCATGATTATCCATAAATATTTGTAGATTCACCTTAGATTAAGTTATCTTTCGTAGGCCAGGTAAAATTAAGTTTTCCTGAATAAAGGAAATAATTGCTTTTTGATACTTTGTCGTTTGTTTTCTACAATGATCAACAATCATACTTATGACCATTGAATGAATTGAAATTTAACATATCAAGCAGTGGCTAGTGGCTCAATTGCCTGAACCGGCTATCTGAGACAAGGGGCGTACCAACTGAGCTTAGCTGTGGTAAGGAAAATGATAACAATTGGCAGCAACGTGACGAGAGAACAGTGACGTAGCTAGCAATTATTATTACATTGCAAAATATATTATACAGGGCACAAATAATTATCTATATCATAACAATTTCGCCACAAAGAATAGCGAAAACTATTAGCAATCTTCATTTTATAAAAACAATTATTATATTTACAAATTTATCATTCCATAATATATATATATATATATATATATATATATATATATATATAGTTTAATTAAACTTGGTGGATTATATTTTATATAATCATTTATTTTTACAGATCTTTGCCCAATTGGTTAAATCTCAAAGCACAACAAGAGTCTCATGCTCGCAGTGAAAGAAATAAAAGAACATTGAAAAAAGAACACCCATCAGAGGAAGAAAGTCCAGAGGATGTTCGAATGCGAAATAGGAGAGAAGCTGAGATTTTAGCTAGTAATCTTGGAGAAGGGGGTGTGTCAGCTGGTGAAATTCTCTCTGATATGAGTTCTCTCAAGGAGCTGGCCCAGTTACAAGAAAGTATGGTGAGTTTTCAATGATTTGGCGATTTTTCAAAAATAACATGTGATTTTTATGTTTCAACATGTACGTTGTGTTGTATTCTATGAAATAACTTTCAGTTGAAACGTGCACTATTTATAAGTTAAATACTCAGTGGAATATAAAATGCACATTGAACATACCCACCAAGAAGTAATAAAAATCGGAATTTGGAGATCCAATCGATGGTGTTCCTTTGGTTTATTGCAATGTCTTCCACTTTTGCTAGAACAACTAGGTAACAACTAGGAGAACTCAATGTAAATATGCAGCTGTAACATCAGGCTTCTATTTTATGTATTAAAGATTTTTTATATTTGTTTAAGAACAAAAAATAAGGTTAAAAATAATAGTTTTGTATCTATAATTTTTCAGCTCACTAGAGTTAGCTACCTATACCCAAAATTATGTGATTTCGCCTTTGCAATGTCCTTTTTCTTGATATCTCCTCTTGTTTTAAAGAAAAAATTATAATAGAGTGTGTAAAAAACATGATTCAATAAGATAAATAAATAGAGAAATAGAATATGAATTGGTTCAACCAACACATTGCAGCATGCGATTTAATATCTCAACTAATGAAAATTAAAAAAGGAATGGATTCAATGCAGAACATTCAAAAATGTGTATCTTATGCAATTTTTACCTGAGTGTTAGTTGCACAAACCCAAAACTTCAAACTCACCAAAATGAACCAGATACTTTCAACTTTTACTGGACTGGCCCCCCTAGTGGTCAAGCACTGTAATCGTGCGAAAAAAAAAACACTGCGATGGATTAGAATGAATGTTTAATTTTTCTCCTGGGAGTTACCATCTGAGACGGCCGCTCACCCGGGCTTTGACTAGGACAACCCTCGTTTCATGCAGGACCGCTCAATTGACTGAGGTCAAATATGTAGTCTTTCCTTGGGTTTTTTGACTAAAAATACACGAACACATGTAATAATTGACAGAGTTTATTAATATGCATAGAAAAAGCGAGCAGCAGCAGGGACCGTTATCTTTAGGACTTCAACTACGACTACTACTACTTTTTACAGTTTTATCAGCTCTAGGTAATAATCATTGAAGTGACTTCCTACACTCCCTCACAATTCTATGCTTATCTCAAACATACAAAAGGTAAAAACACATTTCCTTATAAAAGTACAAAAAAGA
The DNA here is from genome assembly GCA_018342105.1 of Gonioctena quinquepunctata. NCBI lineage: Eukaryota > Metazoa > Arthropoda > Insecta > Coleoptera > Chrysomelidae > Gonioctena > Gonioctena quinquepunctata. Next base: position 352,136 of record JAFIRS010000738.1, on the reverse strand, counting down.
ATAATCATCCTTCTATGACACCAATACATTCTATGAAATATTTGAACTTGTTATTAGTGAGAGCTTTGGTAAACATATCAGCTTCTTGATCTTCTGTTGGAATATAATGTAAAATGACCAGTTCTTTAATAACAAGATCCTTAACAAAATAATGTTTGACATCAATATGTTTGCTGCGTTTGGTTTCCTTGATGCAATCTTTATACATCATTGATTGTCCTCATACACATGAATAGGGAATACTTTATAACTTAAAAACTCTGTTAACATCTGACACAAAAATAAGATTTTAATCAAACATGATGACAATGCTATTCAGATTCAGCACTTGATAAAGCCACTGTGTTTTGTTTTTCCAAGATATGGCATTGTTATTCATTTTTATAATAAAACTCCTATCCAATACACTATTAGCAAAATCACAGTCAACATAGGTCTGAATATTGGTATGACAATTACCAGATCTTACCAAAATTCTGTTTCTTTAAATATTTTAATACATTTTTAAGATACTTCCAATGCTCATAATCATAACAATTTTGAAATTGCCCCTAGCATAATGTACAACAATGCTCCTATTAGTTCCCTATAAGGTAGTTCTTCAATTTGACTTTTTCCATTTTTCAATTGTAATTTTGATTGCATTGTTGTGTCTGTTGTTTTACATTCAGTCATATTGAATTTCTCCAAAACTTTTCTTATCAAATAATTTTTGAGTAATATACAATTCATCCTTAATTTTTTATATTTCCAAACCCAAAAATGTTATATTTTTATTGTCAAATTCTTGCATTTTAAATGATTTTGCCAAACTTAATTTTACAGTATCTGAAGCACTATTACAATTTGAAAAAATAATAATGTCATCAACATAAATTAGTAGAAATATTACATCATTAAAATAAAAATATGGGTCTTTACTTGAACGCTGAAATCCCATTTCCATCAGTACATCATTAAATAGTGAATTCCAACCTTTTGGTGCTTTTCTAAGACCATATAGGGCCTTTTAAGCTTACAAATAAGATTTTCATTTGGATTTTCCAGATCATCTTGCTGTAACATGATAATAAACATGATTTCTTAAAGTTCCATGAGAAAGGCTGACTTAACATCAAGTTGTGGCACAAACAAGTCATTTTCAATATATAAGGATAACAACATTCTTATTGTACACATCCTAGCTACTGGAGCATAAATTATTCTGCTTAAATCCCCTAGCAACCAAACTTGATTTTTTCTTAACTGTCCCATTAACGTTATTCTCCCTGAACACCCATTTTGAGTCAATCACTTCAACATTGCATGGGGGCACTACCAATTCCCATGTGTTGTTTTCCTCCAAGGACTGGAGTTCTTGACAGCTTCTTTCTATCCATTGCCTTCAGCAACTGCCTCAACATAGGTGTCCGATACTTCTTGAAGTAGATTTCCCACAGAAAGGGCTGCTAGTAGATTTTATTCATCAAAGTATCCCTCAAGGTAAAAGTTATTGAGATGTTGGGGTATTTTAGTAGCTCTTTTATTTCTTCGAGTAATCATCTCGTTTTGGCCGTCAATGTTTTCAGGTGTTTCAAAGTGTCTAGTAGGATATTCTTGTCTAAGATTTACTTGATTATCTTCATCTGATTCACATTCTTCCAAGGTTACTCTTTGTGTGTTCTTCTTACAGTCTCATTGAATATCGCATTTCTTCCATGGATTACTTTTTGCTCAGATTCACTCCACATCCTCGTTGTCAATATATCCAATCATTGAAACCTTTTTACAATGAGGATCTAATTTGGAATTTCTGACTACTGAAACACTATTGCCCAGACTGCCCCTGAGTTGAATCAAGCTCATTCCAAAGATGCTACAAAAAATTAATATGATGCAGTCTGAAATAGAAACTTTAAAAGTCCAGATGAATACTCGTGAACCAGAATGCAATGAAGAGCTGATTATCATGGAGCTAAAGGAACATAAAAAAAGACGAAAGAATGTCATGATCTATAACTTACCTGAAACTGATAAATCAGATTTGGACCAAATAAAAGATATTGTCTAAGAAATAACCAATCAAGATCAGGATAGAAATCTCAAAGTTATTAGAGACGGAAAAGGCAACAAAAATGGTGTTAGGGCACTGAAAGTAGTCTTTTCTAGTACTGATGAGGTTCTTAAAGTGCTGAAAAATAAACGGAATATTGATAAAGCTAGAACAATATTTATTGATGCTGACCTAACCTCTCGACAACTGCAACACTTTCAGAAAGTCAAAAAGGAGATGGAAGAAATGCGTGGTTCAGGAGATGAGGTATTCATTAAGTATGTGGGCGGTATTCCGCGGGTCCTGACAAAAAACCTGTAGAATTGTCCAAATTGACCACTAACCAACAACTACCCCTAACAATACAAGTACATCCCGGGGACGTCCTTCAGTTGCTTCTAGGACGTCCCTGGGATATCCTTTGTCGGGACATGGTACATACTAGGGACGTCCCAGGGACATCTACTTTCCCCCAAAACGGGACATCCCTGGGATATATGGTACATCCCCTGGACGTCCTCGAAAGTCCTTCTCTTTCATTCATTTAATTTGAAAAATTTCATGGAAAATATGGAAAAAATTAAATCCAAAGATTCTCAACACAAAACGGGTTTAATTCAGAAATTAATATGTCATATTGTGTTAAAATATGATAAAAAAACGACAAACAAAAACTCATCCTATGTATAAATTCATATGACAAATAAACAAAAAAAGACTAGGTGAATCAGTTGAAAATTGTACACATATTAGGGTGTTGCATTTATTGCAGGCATTGCATTATCTTTTTCTCTGTGGCTTCTCTCCTTGGTCCTCCTGAAAAACTTCTGCAAAGCCTCCTCAATCTGTTTTATATTGCCAATGGCTTCAGAAGATCCTGTAACAAAGATATTATTGCAGGTTGAATGGAATTGATAATGAAAAAAATACTAATACAGATATTATGTTATAGCTCTTTTAGGATCAACGATGAAACAAAAAATACTCACAAAGTATTATTGCTGCATGTGTTATGTTGTGTTTCAAGGCCCCTTCAGTTTACTTCGAATTTATGTTTTCATCTTTTTCAATATTTTCATGAAAGTTCTCAACAGGATAATTTTGAACTAGGTCTTCTCTTAATGTAGGGCTAAATTCTCCAACGAAAGAACAATCAGACAAATTTTCAGAACTTGAATCACATTGATCAACTTCAGGAATTTTATCTGAACTTGTAGAAAGTAATATTATATGATTATCATTATTTACAGCCATTAATCGACTAGTAGGAGGCCCCCTACAAGCCTCTCAAGTTTCTCCATTTTCTCTTCCAAGTTCTCTTGCCCTTTTTTCTCTCAAGCCTTGAGGATACCTCCCTCATACGATCCATTATATTAATGTGTACCTATAATAGATTAATGAAATTACTATAAACATAATATTCAGAATCGAATAACATATTGATTACTCTCGTTTTGGACGTCCATCGTCTTAATGGATTTAAAAGCGAGGTGTGGTGGTGCGTGAAGTTTCGCGCCTCTGCAGCCCGCTTGGTTGATTAAAGGCGTTATTGGCTTCGATGTAGACGGCCTCTTTGAACTTTTGTTCCGAACCAATGCTCCTCTCTATGTAGAACACTTGCGTCGTCCCATAGAACTCGATGATGCTCAGTCCAGGCGTGGTCAGCGATTCCCGATTTTGACGTTTCTCCACGTTGAGTCTATTTCTTGTGCTCATCCAATCTTACCGATAACGGCTTCTTTGTCTCTTCAATGTAGGAATCTCCGTATTCACATGGAACTTCATAAATGCAATTCTTACTGATTTCATTTTTGTTGTCAGGTTTGGTCTTGGTCAGGAAACTCCGTGAAGTACTGCCGGATTGAAAGCAGCTCTTGATGTTGAACTTGTTTCCATCCTTCTGATCTTCTCGGTGACACCTCTGATGTACAGAAGGCAGATCACTGTGCTTTGTTGTTGCTTTTCAGATGTCTTCGTTCTCTGGAGTTGTTTCAATACTTCTCCTAGGAGTTTCTTGGGATATCCATTCCGGTGAAGGTCCTCTCTGATGTGGTCTAATTCGGCATCTAGTGACTCCTAGTCGTTGCATATGTGCGTCGCTCTCTCTACCAAATGTTCTCACGATCCCTCTCTTTGTCGAACTCGGATGGTTGGAGCTGTAACTGAGGTACTGCCCTGTATGTGTCTTCTTTCTGTAGACAGAGGTGCGGATTGCATTGCCAATTCTCTCAACGTTCACATCGAGGAAGGGTAAGGAACTGTTGGTTTCCCTTCCCATCGTGAATTTGATCGAATCCCTGATTTTGTTAATTCTTGAGAAGAAATCCTGGTGATGTTTATCTCCGTGATTCGACGGACTCCCGATGGGATCTTCTCTTTCTCCAATCATCGCCAACATTTACATGGAGTGGTTCGAAGAATTGGCTTTACGGGAGGCAGAATACAAACCAAAGCTGTGGTTGAGGTACGGGGATGACACCTTCATTATATGGAATCACGGAGATAAACATATCCAGGATTTCTTCTCAAGGATTGACAGAATCAGGGAGTCGATCAAATTCACGGTGGAAATGGAAACCAACAGTGCCTTACCCTTCCTCGATGTGAACGTTGAGAGAATGGGCAATGAAATCCGAACCTCTGTCTACAGAAAGAAGACACATGCAGGGCAGTACCTCAGTTACAGCTTCAACCATCCGAGTTCGACAAAGAGAGGGATCGTGAGAACATTGGTAGAGAGAGCGACGCACGTATGCAACAACGAGGAGTCACTAGATGCCGAATTAGACCACATCAGAGAGGACCTTCACCGGAATGGATATCCCAAGAAACTCCTAGGAGAAGTATTGAAACAACTCCAGAGAACGAAGACATCTGAAAAGCAACAACAAAGCACAGTGATCTGCCTTCCGTACATCAGAGGTGTCTCCGAGAAGATCAGAAGGATCGGAAACGAGTTCAACATCAAGAGTTGCTTTCAATCCGGCAGTACTTCACGGAGTTTCCTGACCAAGACCATACCTGACAACAAAAATGAAATCAGTAAGAATTGCATTTATGAAGTTCCATGTGAATGCGGAGATTCCTACATTGGAGAGACAAAGAGGCCGTTATCGGTAAGATTGGATGAGCACAAGAAATGGACTCAACGTGGAAAAACGTCAAAATCGGGAATCGCTGACCACGCCTCGACTGAGCACCATCAAGTTCTATGGGACGACGCAAGTGTTCTACATAGAGAGGAGCATAGGTTCAAACAAAAGTTTAAAGAGGCCGTCTACATCGAAGCCAATAACGCCTTTAGTCAACCAAGCGTTGAGATCAAGAATGTATGGAAACCACTGTTTGCTCTTTCTGGCGGGCTGCAGAGTCGCGAAACTTCACGCACCACCACACCGCGCGAAATCACACGCACCACTGCACATGGCGGGATTACACGCATCATTGCACCGGCAGTCATATAAATTGGTGAGTAGCACCTAAACTTGTCAGTATTCACCTGAAGACGATTGCAGATACAAGCATTCGAAACATTGTGAAAAGCTTTTAAATCCATTAGACGATGGACGTCCGAAACGAGAAAAATCAAGTTACCACATCGTCTACAACCTTCAAACAAACGTTAGAATAACATATTATTGCAACAATCAAGTCTTTGATCCAAAAGAATACATTCAATATTTTGATAATTGTTTTACCAACCTTAAACTGAACTTATTATTCCAATTTTTCACCTATGATATACACAACACTATAACTGATAAAATGTTTCAATTGCTCACAAAAATCGTCAAACATAATAAGGATGCCGCTAATCTTTTTACATTGAACAAAGAAAAGTTAGAAACTTGCACATTATGCAAAGTGAAGTTAATATTTTTGACATGACAGATCACCCAAGAATTCAACCAATGTTGCCAAAGCCAAACAGGACAAAACCACAGAAACCGAAGTGCAATTGTTTTTGGGATTTGTGTATAATTTGTACAATTCTTGATAATTTCGATTTATGCATAAATAATTTTCTGCTTGCGAAATGGTCACTTCCAGAAATATCCAAAAGAATACATTCAATATTTTGATAATTGTTTTACCAACCTTAAACTGAACATATTATTCCAATTTTTCACCTATGATATACACAACACTATAACTGATAAAATGTTTCAATTGCTCACAAAAATCGTCAAACATAATAAGGATGCCGCTAATCTTTTTACATTGAACAAAGAAAAGTTAGAAACTTGCAGATTATGCAAAGTGAAGTTAATATTTTTGACATGACAGATCACCCAAGAATTCAAACAATGTTGCCAAAGCCAAACAGGACGAAACCACAGAAACGGAAGTACAATTGTTTTTGGGATTTGTGTATAATTTGTATAATTCTTGATAATTTTGATTTATGCATAAATAATTTTCTGCTTGCGAAATGGTCACTTCCAGAAATTTCTGAGAAAGATTTCCATTTCCTTTATAATTATTTTCCAGAACAAAAACAAACATTTTCCAAATAAAATATCAACTTTGAATTTTCAATGAAAATTTTGATGAGTTTCGACAATTCTTATATATGATAATGGATATCCGAAATACCAGGGACATGAATGGGACAACCTATGTATATACCAGATGGGATGTCCTCTTGACAACCTCTGCGGGACATCCCCTGGATGTCCCAATCATGTCCTTGTACTGCGTTACATAAAAAGGACATACCTAGGACATCCCTGTGTTGTTAGGGACACTGTTACTATCAGAATACTCGAGGCCTGAATACAAAAATAGCAGAATTTCTTCAATCTTCTTCATTATCTGAATTCCAGATAGTAGCACTCACTGAAATCTGGCTAAAATCTAACATTAACAACTCGGAACTTTTTGGGGATAACTACTTTGTGTTCAGAAGTGATCGTAACCTGACAGCGAACAATGTAACTCGTGGTGGTGGCACTCCACTGGCTGTGCGCAATGACTGTGATGCAATTGAACTTGATCTCATGCAGTTTCGTGAACGCTTTTACAGCATTGACATAGTTGGTGTTGAAGTAATTTGTAATCGTAAGACTATCCATGCATTTGTGATCTACGTACCACCTGTCGCTAACATAATACAATTACGAAACCTACTTGAGACCATTGAGTCTTTAGAATATCTCTATGGAACTAACTCACTAATCTTTGGTGACTTTAATCAGCCCAACTTCATTACCAGAGACTCCACCGAATTTGCAAATAATGTAATGCTAGCCAATATAAATAAATTCATGAAGTTCTTTGATATCAAACTGTATAACACGATTTTGAATGACTGGTCGATTATTGGACTTGATATACTCTAACATGAATTGCCACAGTGAGAGAGACTCTCTACCATATGTTCCAGGGGATAAAAATCACCACCCTCTGAATTTATCAGTTGACCTCAATGAGCATCTCACTAATGTCTCATACAACACATCAACATTCAAATACAACTTTAAGAAAGCTAATTTTCCTGGGTTATACTCAGATCTAATAGACACCGACTGGAACTTTCTACAAAATATTTAGATGGTTTTTACTGTGTTGTATCGGACCCGAATGACATAGGAATGAGTATGGATAGTGAAATTCTATTATTTTATTCGATGACCTGAAAGTTTTTCGTGTTATAGAGTCACCTAACGACAGTCTAATACTACAAAACTATTTGGATAAATTAGGCATCTGGTGCCTTTCAAACAAATTACCACTCAATTCAAGTAAATGTAAATATTCCACCTTTTCCAACAAACACATCACTCTTAATCACAATTATACAATAAATATCAATTTACTAGAAAAAACCGATAGTTGCAAAGACTTGGGAGTATAATTTGACAACAAACTTTCATTTGCACTCCACATAGAGAAAAGTATATCTTCTGTGAATAGAATGTTAGGGCTTATATTTAGAAACTGTAAAGACTTCAAAAACATGGAAAGTTTTATCACTCTCTTCAATTCATTCGTCAGATCCCGCATAGAGTATGGCTGTCTTATCTGGTCACCTATATACGCTACACACATTCAATCTCTCGAATCCGTCCAAAGACAGTTCATGAAATACGTCATTTACAAACTTGATGATGTCTACCCCAGTCAGGGAATAGATAATAATATATTATTAAAGCATTTAAATTTTCTTTCTCTTGAGGACAGAAGAACATATTATGCTCGTCAACTCACCCAAACTATTATCTCAACTAGACTTTCATGTACCAAGAATCAACGGTAGAAATGAACAACCAACACCAAGAACAAATATATTATTAAAATCTCCTTTATTTGCAATGTGTAATAAATTCAATCAAGTCTGCCACAAAGTTGACATATATTCAACATCATTACACTTTTCAAAAAAGAGATCAGAAACATTATGTTTGCGAAGCAACAATAACTATATATTATACTAAAAATCAAATACTTATTCGAATTCCTTTTTTGTTTTCTGTTTTGTTTTTTTTCCTCTCTCATTTCTTGTCTTTTCTCTGGGAATGTTCCATGAATGTATTACTACTATCATTATTATTATTATTGTAACATTATATATATATATATATATATATATATATATATATATATATATATATATATTTAATTTATACTAAAATTTATATTGTGTCCTGTAATTGGGCCTAGCGCCTGTTTAGAAAATAAATGTTTTTTTTTCTTCCTTTGGAGTTAAATTGTATGCTGTGTAACCAAAAAGTTTTATTTTGTCCATATTTTGTTTTTGCCCATACCAGATGTCAGCTGGAGTTTCTTCTTGCCTTTGTTGGTGTTTGGTTGAGTAGACAGCAACTCTAACAGCTTCTCTCCAAAAATGCTTGATCATATCTGCATCATAAATGAGACATCTTGCCTTTTCCATAATTGTTCTGTTGAAAGTTCTGCTACACCATTTTGTTCAGGGCTGTATGGCACTGTATATTGGATCTGATACCCTTTTGTTTGCAGAAAGATTGAAATTGTTTGTTTGAATATTCTCCTCACTTATCACAACTAATATTTTTCACATGTCTGTTAAATTTTGCCTCAGCTATTGAAACATGTCCAGAACTTCATTCTTGTTTCTCAACAGAAAATAAATGCGGAAATGGGAAAAAATGGTCAATAAATGCAACAAAATAGTTATACCTATCAAAAGTTGTAGGTTTAATAGGTCCACAAATATTACTGGTTACCAGGCAAACGAGATTATTTAGCTTTTATACAGACTTCACAAAGTTCTGGTGCAGGAAACCTTTTTTTATGTAAAAGCCATTGCTTTTCAGTGGCATCTAAAGTCACCAAGCTTTGACAGATTTTTTGTTTCTATAATGGAAGTTGTGATGTATACATTTTCTTTTAATCTTCCTTCCAATATTAAATCTTTGTTTTTGAATTCATGGACCTTCTTTTCCTTGAATACTACTTCTAGACCATTTTCCTTTCCCACAGACAGAAAGTTGTATGCTAGATCGTTGCATACCCAGAAATTCTCAATTTTGGGACTGTCTCCAATATCAGATTCTGCAAGTGAATCTTCCTGCACTGTAACATTGATTGACTCTCCCTTTTTAGCAACACGAATTGCATAGTTATCTTCCTTGCAGCTACTAGATGGTGTGTAGCTCCACTATCAATCACAAAATGAATCATGTTGCTTTCACAAGTTATACATCCATCTTTGTTTATATTATCCGATTCCACTGATGATAGAAATGTTACACCTGATTATTCTTGTTCATCAGCTGTTCTTGAAGTTGAGGGTTGTCCAAATGCAACAGAGTGATTTTCAGAAGTTCTATCATTTCCTGGTTGACCAGATCTTGCTTGATTTCTGGGATATTGTGCAGGTTGGTGATCACTTCATTACAACTATGGCATCTATAAGGGAAACTTCCATTCACCTTAAGAACACTTCCTCCTCCTCCTCTATGTTGGTTGAAATAACTTCTACCTCTATTTCCAGGTCGTCTGTTTCTGTAGCAAGTTGAAAATGCCACATTGTCATTTTCATTAAAATATTAATTTTTATTCTGCCGAACCTCTTTCATTATTAATTTGTTCTTTAAAAAATCCAGCGTGATTTGTTCTGGATTCTGACAAAACATGTCATCAATAGCTGTTGGCACTGCTTGAAAACTTGACAATAACTGGAGAGTGAAGTCGGTGTGAAGTTAGCGGCCATTTTCTGTTTTTATCTGTCGGCCAAATGACGAATTTTCAACCAAATCGAATATTTGAAGATTTGGAATGGAAATGGGGATTCAGTTTAACAAAAAATGGTCGAACACAAAAAATGGAAAACTTTAGAATGCTATACCAAGAGATATTTGATATGCTTTCAGATAAAAAATTAAAACCCACCCTCAAAAATGTTAAGCCAAGTTGATATCTGGTATACGAGTTACTGAAAGGCTAGGTAATGATATACCAAGAGATATTTCGAAAAAAAAAATCACACCTACCCTCAAAAAGTTTAGCCAAGTTGATAATTGGTATAAGTGTTATTGAAAAGCTATATAATGATACACCAAGAGATGATTGTAAATAGTAGTTTATTCTTGTCGATTAAAAAAAAAAAAAAAACAAAACCTAACTTTAAAATGTTTAGGAAAGTTGATATTTGGTATAGGTGTTGCTGAAAAGCTATATAATGATATACCAAGAGATGATCAAAGGGGTAGTTGATACTTGTCGATTTTTGGAAAAAAAAACAAAACTCACTTTCAAAAATGTTTAGCCAGGTTCATTTTTGGTACACGTGTTACTGAAAGGCTATATAATGATATACCAAGAGATGATTGATTTGCAGGTCGTCAAAGGGGTAGTTTATACTTGTCGATTTTTAAAGGTATGTTTCGATTTTTTTTTCGATATATCGACAAGTATAAACTACCTTTTCGACGGCCTGCAAATTAATCATCTCTTGGTATATCATTATGTAGCTTTTCAGTAACACATGTACCAAATATCAACTTGCCTAAACATTTTTTAAGGTGGGGTTTGAGGTTTTTTTTTAAATATCCCTTTGATGGCCTGCAAATCAATCATCTCTTGGTATATCATATAGCTTTTCAGTAACACATATACCAAATATCAACTTGGCTAAATATTTTTGAAGGTGGGTTTTGATATTTTTTCGAAATATCGACAAGTATAAACTACTCCTTTGACACCTTGCAAATCAATTATATCTTGGAATATCATTATATGGCTTTTTAGTAATAGGAATACCAATAATGAACTTGGCTAAACAGTTTTAAAGGTGAGTTTTTTTTCGAAATATTGACAAGAATAAACTACCCCTTTGACGTCCTGGAAATAAATCATGTCTTGGTATATTATTATATAGCCTTTCAGTAATACATGTACCACAACTGAACTTGGCTAAACTTTTTTGAAGGTATGTTTTTTTTGAAATATCGGAAAGTATAAACTACTCCTTTGACAGCCTGCAAATCAATAATCTCTTGGTATATTATTACAATTTATTCCCATTGGTGACATTTTGCTCCAAGTTAAGTGAATACTCACTCAATAGACTTCATTTTGAGTTTGATATCAAATAAACTGTGAATTTGTACTCTTTCAGGTGATCTAATTTTTAATTCAATTTACATATCAATTTTACCAATATTGCATTCAAAGCATTCATCATCCCAAGATTGAGTTAACAAAAAAAGGACAACTAACTGTGAATAGTGACCTGGGGGTCTATTCTCGAATGTCGACCAAAATTTGTCGAATTCGACATATGTCGATGGAAATTGTCGCACAACTTGAAATTGTGGTATTCTCTATTGGTTCCGACATCGAAGTCGTATGAGACAAAAATTGTCGAATAGCAGGAGCTGGCAACACCGAATTAACGATTCTCGAATGTGTTCTGTGCCTATGTGGTTTTGGTTTGAGTTTGAACACGGTTAGAAGTTTCGCTTTACAGTTTTACGAAAATATTTTGATTTAAATATTTCAAATATAAGTCAATTCAACCTGGTTGGTGGGTACTTATAAAAGTGTTTGATAACTCACCTTTTCTTCAAGAGGTATTGAGGAAGCCCGATGTCCCTGCTCCACAAATGGTTCCGGGTTATCAATCAACTCTCTAGCAATTCCTTGGTTAATCTGAATGTTTTGATAAACTTTCTATCAGATAAAAGCCTAAACGCATTCTTATATATACCTTGTCTGCCTCGAGGCTGTTGATAGTTTTCTTGATTTTCAAAATTTTCAATCGCTATCAATAAAGCTGCCATTTCTGACCTATGAAATTGATTAAGAAAATCTGTCAAACATGTCATCTCGCATTCGACATGAAATTGTCGACTGCTCTAGACCACTCTACAATTTGTCTATCGAAAATTTTCAAATGCGACATTTGAGAATGAGAGATTGCGTTTTTCGTTGGACAATGTAGAAATCTCGCATGCGACACAATATGTCTCCGTTTGAGAATAGACCCCCAGACCTAGAAAAGTGTTCTGACAGAAAGTCACCAGCCTTGGAAATACAAAATCATTCGAGAGGATTACAGTTTTGGTAATCAGTGGCGTATCAATTATATTGTATTATGGCATGCATCAAGTGTAATGTTGCAACCCTTCTTGAATTGTGATAGTTGTGAGCGCTCAGTTCATGTGAATTCTGATTGCTCAGGCCTCAATGCAAGTGAGTTGAAGGATATGGACTTGAAAGGGAAGTGAACTCTGAGGTATCTGTGTGGAGAATGTTTGATGGGGGTGAGGCTTGTTCCAAAGCTAAGGAAAAAGTTAGATGACCTACAAGAGCAAGTCAATGAGCTCAAAACCTTAACTCAAACAACACCAAACCCTTCCTTACCTGAAACTGATGTGGATGAATTGCAGGAACGTCAAAAAAGAAAGAATAATGTAACGATATTTAATTTACCTGAGCCACGGGATCAAGTTACCAATCTGAATAAAGTGAACGAAATATTTTCGAATTTAAAAAGTTGAGGATCTGAGTATATCAATAGTTATAAGAATCAGGAATTTGTATGTTTTTAAAAAACTATGTATATAATAAATACATAAAAAACTAAATCAGTTCCAACTAAAAATTATATTTTCAACTTCATTTATACATCAATTTTTTTTTTTTTATTTGAACAAATTCGTTGCGCGCGAAAACGGCCATGCGCCATGTTTAACGCCGTGTGACATCAAAAGTTATGAATTGCCATTTGCAAGTGTCAACGTAACGTAGATTTGCCGTAAGTATTCGTGTTTGCCGCTTGTGTTTGAAGTTTGTAGTTCAGCTCAAATTTTTTTTTATACAGTTTGATAAGTAACGACTCACCGATAAACAATGGATACCAGATTTCTTCAGCGAAAATCAGACAACCTGCCGAAAATCGACCCTCTGTCCGTGTTTTCTTTTCTGAAATATAAAACATCCAGGAACTCTATATGAGTTCTCAATTAAGACTGGAATAGAAAATCAAATAACTCTCTGAATAAAAATGCAAATTTTCAATTTAAGATTTTTTCTTTTGAGTTAGATTTTTTCTTTTGATCTATCAGATGTAGTTCAATGTCCAGCGTGGCTTTAGCCGGGGAAGTAGTTGTTTTCTGTTAGACTTTCACAAAAAATAACTTATTTTTATCGTGGACTTTTCAATTCACAGAAAAATCTTTCTATTCAAGATTCAATTGAGAATGTTTCCCTTTTCAACATGAATATCCCGCAAGAGGTTATCTTGAATGATGGAAGATAGTGACTAAAGTTTATCTTTCAGTCGCAGATGATTCCACATCTGATTTTATGAACATCCTGTTCATATTTTAAAACAAATCAATTTAATATGATAATGTCAAAATGTAATTGTGTAAATGATTAATTAAAACAGTTTGATAGATCTAGCTCATGTTTATTAATACTTTATTTATTTATAGAATATTTGTATACATATTACAATTGAACTTTTATTAAGTGATCTTGCAAATTGAAGCCCACATGCTATGACAATAATGTGGTCCTTTGTTGGTATTGCATGTGGAATCAGCATTTTAAACTCCCGAAGATGCCCTATCACTCTTTCCACGTGTATACGCAGAGCTGCGATTCTTTTTGTCAATTTTACATCTACGGCTGTGCTTTTTTCAACAGCGCTAACTGACGTATCAGTTGAGAACCAATTCCTTCAAGTAAATGAGAATGAGAAATGAGTTCTTGAAGCTCCTATCTGCCATTATAGCTGTTCCTGCTTCTACTTTATTCAAGAAACCACTTTCCTTAAAAATAGTTGCTCTGAATGGAATGGGTAGATGTAATCGCACTCTTTGCTCCTCTGGCCATATAATCAGCTGTTTCATTTTGATGGCCAAGATGGGAACAATCTTGAAAAATATTCTGCTGACCGTACTGGCTGATATTCCAAAATATATTGCCAGCAAAGTAAATGACTCGTTAAGTCTTATTTTCCTTAAGACCAAAAAAATTTGCAGAAGTGGTACTTTGAGTTGAGTCGCTAGCATGTCTGTAATATGTAAACTTTTCTCAGGAGGTCCTAAAAATAGTTTTGGTTCTATTGAATGAATGTGGTTTTTTGTGGAGGAACAACGTTTCTTGACAGATATAGTCCCCGAAACATCAAGCAAAAACTATATAGAGAAGTATCATTTGAATTTAAAAAAAAAAAATTTGATAGGCAAATTCGGAAAACGGCAAGTTATTGACAAATTGAATCATTTTTCTATAGGAAATATAATTTGGTGAACGCAATAACTTATCGGGGTGAACTAATCAGTTTGCCCTTTCTACACTTGTATAGATTTTCCTGATTATATTTTCATTTTCAGACTGTGGAAGGTTACCCAAAAAACATGTCAAGAAAGTTTTGGTTCTCTTTTAATGGCCATTTCGGCATTTTTAACCATGCTTGTTTCAAAGGAGGCCTCTGCTATTTCATCTTCTTCAGTTGTACAGTTTCCTGAACTTTCAGATTTTTTGTAGTCGCTGCCTTCGTCGCATTCTAATTGATGAAGAAATGGTTTCATGTGACGAGACAACAAAAGCTCTTTTAACTTTTTCCCTTTGCTGAGACTTGAAAGGTGAAGTGGGTGTACTTGTCGAAGGTATTATAAATGGTGATAGGGCAACAGTGCTACTAGAGAAGCTAGTCATTGTTGCTCTGCTTCAATGAGGAGGATTTATTTTTATTTGAATAGCTTTGTCCGCTTTAAGGGATTTCTCAGCACAAGTGTTTGATAATATTTCAGTTACGGGGGTAATGCACGTACTCTCATCTTCTATGGAAATAATATCTTGAGAAGATGAACATTGACCTTCGGTCTGCACGGTTACTTCAACTTCTGCTTGTCTTAGCAGCTCTAATTTTCTTCTCTTTGCAGCAAGTGGCCTTTTAATAACATGTTGTTTAACTGCTTTCTGGCATTCATAAATGTGTGGCAAAGTCCCCTTTTTTATAAAATGTCTGTACATTTCCCAGTAATTTATATTACCAGTAATTTTCCATATCTTCTTCCAGCTGGAAAAGAAAACATAGGTATCCAATTAAAGTACTCAATTATAATACATAACGTAAATAGAAATCTGGCTCACAATATTAAAAGTTACAACGGTGAACAATTAAGAATAGTGAATAGACCCTCAGACATTACAAATATGTAGCCTACATATAGGTAGGTACTGGGGTACATAACTCAGGGTTGCCACTCATTTACTACAGCCAAATTCACTGACTTTTTCCGTATTGATTTTTTTTTCAATAAACAATTAAAAAAATAAAATGTAATATTTTTTATTGTACATACCAAAAATTTAAAATTTTAAAGTTGGGTGATTGTTAATTCAAAAACCAATTTGTGAAAAACTGTTTGATGATTAATACAAAGTCGCATTTAAAAAAATTGCTGAAGTGGATCTTGCAGTTAAAATTTCCTGACTTTTATAAATTTCCTTGATCATTTCAAATTCCCTGACTTTTTCCCGTTTTCCAGGACTGTGGGAACCCTGAATAACTAAATTTTTATAAATTATTATCTAACTAGTCTTTGTTATAGATAGGTAAGTACTGTATACAATATACAAATATAATATTATACAGCTTCAACTTAAATCTTCCAGCATTCTAATCATAACAGCTACCCTTCTCAAAGTTGACTGCACATCAAATTTAGCTACATAAACTATAAGATAATCTGATTTTTTTCAATATTATAGGTATTGTATAATGCTTTCTATATTTTTTAAATTTAGTTTCATTCATTTACCTTTGGTTTGAAACTTTTAATTTATAATATGCTGTCGCGACGCAGCGTGTTTTTTGCGATTGCCCGCTTTTGGCATTTGGCAGTTTTAGGTTGCGACACGCCGTGTAAATTCCGTGTAAATCAAAATGGGTATACTTACATTGAAATGGTCTTCACAACAAAATAGTGGCGAAGTTGCAGATAACCGGCCACTTTTCTTCTCGTTCCTTTTCATTGCAGAACACCACTTTTTCCGAATTTCGCGATCACGAGGCACAAAAAATATTTTCTCTGGAGTTTTAACAGTAGTATTAGTGCATTTAGGCACCAAACAGTATTTATATGTGAGTTCTTCAGCCATTGCAGTGAAAAAAGAATTGCAATAATACACATAAATTGGTAACTAAAACAAAGCACGATGCACGGTAATCGTGAACTGGATATTTCTAAAACCATAACTTGTGACGTCATAATGTCTACGGACACTGCGATTTAACAATATTTTAAACGTTATTTATTTAAATTTATGGTATTTTGTAGATATTTTATTGCGCAGATTATGTTTCTGTTAGTATAAACTCAATCCCAGACAAATAAAAATGGTTACTGTTCCCTCAAAGTTAATTTCAACTATCATCTAGATGCAAATAAGGTTATCAGAGCCAAAAAAAAACTCTCTCAGAGGAATGGCAATCTCAGTTAATTCCGATTTAACTCGACTTCAGATCAGCGCAGGGAAGAAGTTGAGAGGAGAACTGGAAGTTAAGAAAAGAGCAGGTGAAAATGTGATCATCAGATATTTTAATGGTGTCCCTCGTAGATAGATAGATAGATACGTTATTGATCTCTACAGGTCTTATTTACAAAAACATGAGACAAGTCATTAAAAAGATACATGAGTGCTATAAGCTAACAAACAATTACAAGTAAAATACATTATTATGGGATATTCAAGATATAAAATAGATATAAAAATAGATAGATACAATTAGACATTGAGTAAGAGGAACTAGTGAACGAACATAAAGAAAGGGGTAGTAAAATATGTGAATAGGTTAGTGTAAATAGGTGTATGTCAGTATTTAAAAAATAAAAACCTATATATGTATGTACAGATAGCAACATGCAGTTGATGGTCAGTTGGTTAATCAATTAGAGTTTGTGCTGCATATACTCGTCAAGCGAGTAGAAAGCATGGAGGACTAAGATGTTTTTAATGCTAGATTTGAAAGTTTTATGGTTTGAGATCGTATACTCTCCGGAAGCAGGTTGAAGAGGTAGCCACCAGCATAAGTACGCGATTTTTTATGCAACATTCTATGGCACTGTTGTAGGTGGAAATCATTCTTTGTTCCATATTGCAATGAATATATTTTAGTAGTTTGTAGAGGTAGATGGATGTGACTGTCAGGATTCCATTTTCAACAAATGTATTCCTGCATGACTCTCTATAGCCCAGGTCGAACAGGAGTCTCATGAATCTTTTTTGTATGAGGAAAACTCTAGATATTTCCGTAGCTCTGCCCCAGACAATTATGTTGCAGCTGATAGTGGAGTGAACTAGGGCATAGTACATGTTTATCACATAGTTTCTATGGAGATTTGATTTCATAATGCTGAATGAAGTAAAATCTGTTCAGCTTCTTACAGACGGCGTCAACGTGATTGTTGAAGGAGAGTTTATCATCAATCTCTAAGCCTAGATATCTTGTTATCTGCGATGAAGATATTCTTGTGTGGCAGATATTGATTGTGAGAATGTTTGTTAATTTTAAGGGGCTGGTGAATTCTGTTACGTTTGCACTACTAACATGAATAGGCAAATTCGGAATATCATAATTCTAATAATAAAACCGAGACGTTCAGATTTCGGGTTTATTTCATACTGCTCGTTCCATACATGCTACTTCACGAAAACATCAATGATCTAAAAAGTGTCGGTGTTTTATCATCTTTCTTGCGTTCGGCCGCCATAGGCGGGGAACTTCTTACATTGTTCACGGCATACATTACACCTCCCCTTCTAAAATAACAAGTATAATCTAATCGTACATGAGTCTTTTGGGTTTGCTTAAATTACTAGGACTACGTAATATGGGTCCTGTCCCTTGAGACGGTGACCTGTTGAATTTTCCCGAATCACTGACATCCACATTTCGTTCGGGGTTATCACCACTATCACAATTCACTAGATTTACAGAGTTTGATCCATGAGGATCTACATTCATTACAATATTTGAATTTGATCTGTGTACTTGGTACTTTCACTACTCGAGAATCGGGTTTTTAATTGATCAACGGGACGTTTCCATATCCTTCCATTTTCTGTTTTGATAATGTAAGTTCTTTGGTCTAGAACTCTGTTCACGACCCCCGTACACCAATGGGGCATATTTGTTCTATAATAGCGGACCCACACCCGATCACTGGCCTTAAAATTGGTACTCCTGTTTCCTCGATAATACTTCTGCTGCTGGTTTTGATTACTCTTAACTACACTTTTTGTTGAAGCCAAAAGAAAATCAAATTTTGTACGCATAGTACGTCCTATCAATAATTTCGCAGGGGTCTCCCCTGTAGTGGAGTGTGGTGTATTCCTATGGTGAAATAAAAAACGATTGATGATCAAGTGTATCTCCAAAGTTTTGTTTTCAAATCAACCCTTATAGATCGCGTTTTTCATGATTTTCACAGCGCTTTCAGCCAGTCCGTTAGTAGAGGGATGATATGGTGCACCTGTTGTGTGCTTAATACCACTTGATTTCAAAAAAAATTTAAATTCGTCTGATGTAAATGTTTTCGTGTTATTGGTGCATATCTCGTAAGGAAGACCTAATCTACAAAAAACTTCACGAAAAACCTTTATTGTTGCTGATGTTGTCATGCTAGTCATTTCTACGTATCCTATCCATTTAGACGTGGCGTCCTCAATCACTAAAAAAAATTTGTTGAAAATTTTTCCGAAGAAATCTGCATGTAGCCTTTTCCATGGCTCTTGGGGCCAATTCCAAACAACTAAGTCGGACTTTGGAGGGTCGCTGGCATGAACCACGCATGATTTACAATTTTTTGCTACCATTTCTATCTGACCATCGATAGAAGGCCACCAGAAATAAGAGCGCGCGAGTGCCTTCATTTTGACTACTCCCATGTGTGTGCTGTGGAGTTCTGTTAATATTGAGTTCCTCAATTTGTCTGGAACTATCAACCTATACCCCCACATCACGCATCCTTGCTCTACGATTATTCCCGTTTTTCTATTTTGAATAAAAATGTTGCCAACAAAACCTCATTTTACGATAAATTAACAACAGAAAATTGGAATGAACTCTTTGAACAGCATGAAATAAACGAGATGATCCAAGTTTACTATAAAACCCTGAATTACTATATGGAAGTATCATTTCCTCCCATGAAAGTCAGAATGAATTCAAAAAGTGACCCTAGCATTTATTCATGTCCAGAAGTAATTGTTGCAAAAAATAAAATTCAGAAACTGAACGATCAATTGAAACTGTTTAACAACTGTGAGCAAATCAAATCAGAATTTAAATCAAAAAAATATAATTACGAACAATTACTTATGAAAATGAAGAGAGAACAGGCGATGAAACAACTGAACGAATCGAACAATAAACAAAAAACCATCTGGCAGCTTATAAATAAGAATATAGGTAGTAATAATCACACAAAGAGCTCTTCTTGTATTACATCAGAGCAGTTCAATGACTTTTTTGTAAATGTAGCCCTGGATATGAATAAGCAAATAGGCACACCCAATAATTCATTCTCAAACTATCTCCACCAAGTTCCATGCAATGCTGACAACTCAATGCATTTCTATCAAACTGATACTGCAGAGGTGAATGAAGTCATTAAATCTCTAAAAAACTCAGGCTCGCTTGATATTTACAATCACTCAGTGGTCATGTATAAAGAAAATCTATCTGCGCTACTACGACCAATTACATGTATTGTCAACTTGATTCTGAAATCTGGTGTATTTCCATCAAAACAAAAAATTGCAAAGATAATTCCGATTTTTAAAAATGGCGATATTAATCTTCCTTCAAATTACAGGCCAATTGCACTACTTCCAGTCATTGCAAAAATTATAGAAAAAATAATGGCAATAAGAATGATCAATTATTTAGAGTACACAAATATCTTGACAGACAGACAGTTTGGATTCAGGAAAGGAAGAAGCACGGCGAAAGCAGTGCTCAAATTAGTCTACTTCATAACTGAAGGTTTCGAAAACAAAGAATCAACACTTGGCATATTCCTCGACCTGAGCAAGGCGTTCAACTGCGTTTCTACTGATATTCTATTAGAAAAACTGAGATACTATGGCTTTGTAGGCATAGCACACAATCTACTAGCATCATATCTAAATGAGAGAAAGCAATGTGTATTATATAATGAAGTAGCTTACAAACGATCCTGAATGGTGTTCCACAAGGTAGTGTCCTTGGGCCATTACTTTTCTTGATTTATATCAATGACCTGCCAAATTCAATGACAACATTCACAATGCTATTCGCCGATGACACTTCCTTCGCCATTCGGAAAAACAAGAATGAAGAATCATCAGAATTAGTAAAGCGAGTTATTTAGGAAGCTACGGACTGGTTCAGTGCGAATAGCCTATGTGTTCAATTTTGTTTAGACTTTTCAGTAGAGATTTTCGCGTGCTACTTCAAATTTTTCACAATAGATGGTGACAAATTGACATAGTTCAACACATTGGATCTGTTTCGCCATTACAAAATGCATTCGCCAACCTCAGGCAACCTGCACACTTATGAAACTTCCCACCAATTGGAAAATTGGAATGCTTTTAAATCCGATTGAGGTTATGATTTGTGAATTGTTATTTCTGCAAAACTATTTGAACATTCACTCAGTTATAATTACCAATATTTTGTATTCATTGAAATGAATCGTGTTTGTAGTTTGTATGTTGTGTGGTCAGTCACAGGCCTTCGATTTTTTGCCGCACCAATGCAGGTTAGTAAAATTGCTAATATAACACATTTTAAAAGTTTATAAAATCAATAAGTGAGACTTTTTCTCCGATAATTTTCCATAACTAATTCTAAGGATTTTGTTTGCACTTCGAATGAATTAACGACAGAGCTTAGAGTGTGTTGACGTATATATACCATTTTCGAAGTAGTGTTCTGGAGTTCAAATCGAAGCCTGGCCCTAAAAGTTTCGGTTGTGATATATATAGTTTGATTTTTGGGTTACCTACTTGCAAAATATTAATCATTTGCAATTGCTGAATAGATCAACATTTCATGTTATAATGCTTATAAATTCCTCAATTAATTATCAAAATCTCACAATACGCTTTCAAGAGAGATAATAAATAAACAAGATTCATTGATTGTAGAGAGGAAAATTTACTTAATGACTATCCACGACTGCGTGTCACCATGATTTCTAGAATGGAAAATAATAAATTAGCATTCGTGGCACTTTCTCAGAAATTTTAAATGATATTCCATAGTAGTTTGAGGGAGTTGAATTTGAGTGACCGTTCATAAGTTGGAAAATCTACAAGGATAAAACTGAAAAAAATATATGAAAGAGGGGAGCGAACAGTCTTAATGAAAAAAATAAATAAACAATTGGTTTCCTCTGAACACAAGAATTTGGAGAATGTTTGGTTTCTTCTTTCATCTCAAAAAATTCTGTTCATGGCACCGCCTTTATATTCAATTAATTTTGGGGCATTCAATTTAATTTCCAAACTAAAAATGATAATGACACATCATATTAAATATAGGTATAGACAACATATTTTTCACCAAGAATATTTATTGATGATATTTCAAACAATGTTTTCTCTTTATTCCCAAACAACATACACTTTATATTTCATTGAACCTATTTAAATAGTGTTTTATTATTAATATTTCCAGTTCGGAGCCAGTTTCAGAAAAGGATAGCATGAGCCAACCAAACCAAATTCTTGAACACTCAAGGCAATACTTCATGTCATTTGAAGAATCCCACAAAGACCTTCTCAAAATGTTGATGTGTTGTTATTCAGTCAGAATGAATGATTTTGCTCAGAAGCTTTGCAGGCTATGCTAGAGCAAGACAGAGATGTGGCAAAGCTTTTTATTTGAAAAATGAGCTACGTTTGAAAAATATATATGAGATGTAAAATAATAATAAATTTCTATTGAGCCCAAGAAACATAAATAATCTTAATCTATTACATATATAATACAACTGAAAGAAATATTTCATGTGATTTGTATCAGAATTCAATTGAAATAATAAAAGGGTAATGCATCAAGGTTATTTAAATTTATTTTGAATTTCTTTTACCCGAGACCATATTAAAAATGTTGGGAAAATCTGTAGAGAGCCCGAGGAGGGGGTCCAATTTAATTTCCAATGCATTTTAATATAATATTTTATTATTATATATTATAGATATTTTTATATGATATTTTTTTGAGTTTTTCAGAAAACCTGTAAAAATGTATTTAGCATTTCAATATTAATTACAACTTTTTGCTGAAACCATTTTTTTTAAAGGGATTGAATAAAAATAATTTTCTACTTACTTCTTTGCATTTGACATTGAATATTTCATTGGACAAAACGACAGTTTCCTTTAGCGGATTGCATCCAAAACATGATTAATCCCGTATCCCTATGAATAATATATATCTGGAATGAAAATAATTATTTTGAAAAAACTAAACTATATTATATTTCAGTGATATCTCAAAGTTAATAAGAAGTAATTGTGCTTCTCGTTTCATTGTAGTTCAATAATAGAGTCATTAAAGAATCTGAATTGCAAATTTGGATTATATTCAACTTTGCATTCATTCAAAAAGCCCTACTCAGCAGACCAGTATGAAGTTAGCGGCAATTTTCTGATGATCAGTGATTCAGAATTTCTTCGAATTTTTAACCAAATCGAATTGTTGAAGACTTAGAATTGCAATGGGAATTCAATTTAACAGAAAATGGTCGAACACAACAAATGTTAAGAATGATATACCAAGATATCTTTGATATGCTTTAAGATAAAAATTCAAAATGCACCCTCAAATATGTTTAGCCAAGTGGATATTTGGAATGCGTACTACTGAAAGGCTATATATGATTTACCAAGAGATGATTGATTTGCAGGCCGGCAAAGAGGTAGTTTATACTTGACGAGATTTCGAAAAAACGGAGTTTAATTTTATTTAAAAAAATTTTTAGCCAAGTTCAGTTTTGGAATTTGTTACTGGAAGGCTATATAATGATATACCAAGAGATACTTGATTTGCAGGGGTAGTTAATATTTGTGTATCGAAAGAAATCAAAACCCACCCTCAAAAATGTTTAGGCCAGGTTCATCTCTTGGTATATAGTTATAATGCCTTTTTGGGGGGTTTTTTTTTTAAATTAAAATTTTTTTTTTCGAAATATAAACTACCCCTTTGACTTGGTGCAAATTAATCATGTCTCGGGTATCATTTTTACCATAAAAATCACATAAACCTATTTTGAACTTGGCTAAACATTTTTGAAGTTGAATTTAGATTTTTTTTTAAATACAAGTATAAACTACCCCTTCGATGGCGTGAAAATCAATCATCCATTTGTATATCTTTATATAACATAATATATATATATATAATATATATATATATATATATCTTTATATAACATAATATCAAGTTTTCCATTTGTGTTGTTTTCGACCGTTTTCTGTTAAATTGAATTTTCATTGCAATTTCAAATTTTCAGCCATTTTATCTTCTTTCCTCTTCTGAATAAACTGTATCCGCAAGGTTCAATTTCCTTGATCTGTTAAGAAAAATAAAATAAGTTTGCAAGAATGATCCTATTACTCGAATACATAAAAAAGTTATGAAAACTCTTCCAAAATTGCTCTTTCATACAAACTGTTCAGAAGTTTTTCTTAAATTCATGATCATTCCTCTCTTATCCAATAGCTATAGAAATGAAGAGAATTAACAGAAAATACCACTAACTCTATGTAAACTATGTGACCCAACAATCTAAGAAATATCACCTCAGTAAGTAAATATTTTATTCTTAAACCATGCATTTATAGTCGCCTGAGGATGGCAATAAACGTTGCCGATAGCTTGACGTATTCCAAAGAGTATTTCTAATCAATTCCCTACCTGAGTGCAAACTCATATATATATATATATTTATATATATATATATATATATATATATATATATATATATATATATATATATATATATACAGGGTGTCCCTGGACTTCCTCTTTTCCTCTCGGGAATGTATAGATGGAATCAAAATATCACCAGTACTTCATATAACTTTTGTTCCTAAAAGCCTTCGTTACCAAGTTACGGGCCCTCAAAGTTACAAAATGAAAAATGTTCTTCTTTGATAACTTTCAAAGTGAATATTCAAAATCATCTTAATTTTGGTGATTGACTAAACAAATGAATTCCTTCGATGAGCTTTCATGCAGGAGTCAGTTGTTTTGCTACAAAGTCAGGAACGGACTACCCCCGATGGTCCACACCCCAAAACTTTGAAATGTCAAATAATTTTTCAATAGTTTGCAACAAAATAAGGTTACGTAGACAATTCTCTGAATAAAAGTACTCGTGTGGAAAGTCGATCGGAGCAACGATTCTTAATAAAAATGCAGTTTTACTCGACGACATCAAACATCGTCCACCATTATTTGAAATGAAAAATTTTCACAGTAGAAATACTAATGCTAACGTTAATTCAACAACATTTATAACAGGGATAATACAAAATATGCTAAAATAAAGTCGTAAACAAAAAGTACAGTACCTAGTTGAAAGTTTCATTCACAATGTAGATATTTTTTCAAATGAAATATGAAGTTATGTAGATTCTTGGTGTTTTTGAACTAACAAGCTACTCCACTATGAAATATCGAATTCAGTCCATATTTTGTATGTACGCGTGGAATAAGCACGTTTCGTGTTGTGTTATCTGAATCTCATGAAACATTTGAATGTTGCAAATTCGTATTCACAGCTTAAATGTTGAGGAGTTTCACTGATAAGTATAATTTCATGGGAGAAAATCTTTAACCCGAAGATAAATTTAGCTGAAAAAACGCACATCAGAAGACATAACTAATAAAAAGCAAACGAATAAACTACAAAAACGGCTTCATGTGCAGCCGTTTTAGGTGAAAAATATCCGGTGAATAAATTTATGTTCCATTTCTTCCACAGATGTTGACAAAAACACCTTGTAGAAAGAAATGAAATTAGTGTGGATAAAAAATGACAACTGGAATGCGATTTTGTTTTGATGAGTGGTGCGTTGTCATTGTATTGTCAATATTCTAATAGGACAGTTTGAAGTGTTTTGATATGGCCGAACAGTTTACATTCAACGAATATGCAGATATGCATGCATTGTATGGACAAGCATTTGGTAATGCTGCAGAAGCCCGTCGTCTGTATGCCGAGCATTTTCCAAATCGAACGCAGCTTGAGGGAGACAGGTATGTCTAATGGATTGAATGGAACCAGATTTTCCCCAATAGATGGATTGGTAGAGGTGGGCCATATTCATGGCCACCGCGGTCTCCGGATTTAAAAACATTGGATTTCTTTCTGTGGGGGCATCTAAAAAGCCTCGTTTACGCTACACCTATTCACACCAGAGATGCTTTGTTGAATAGAATTACATTACATTGTGAAGCCTACGAAACGACCCTGGCATGCTATTTCAAGTGCAGAGAGGGTATTTGCGCCGACTAAGAAAATGTATTGAGAGAGACGGGGGTCATATCGAGCAGTTTTTGTAGCGGATTTTGCATTTCTGTTTGCTCTTGAGGCTTGCGATTGATTATTTACCCCATGAGTTTTGTAAGGTAAACGTGTTTGCATGATAAAAATTCGTTATGAACATTGTACCTATCATTTCTATTTTCATTACAAATTAATCTTCTCGAATAATGGTAGACATCTCAGGTTGGATGTCGACGAACAAAAATGTATTTTTATCAAAAATTGTTGCTCCGATCGATTTTTGTTAAAACATATTGACAAATCCCAGTCATTTCAAAGTTTTGGGGTGTGGGCCATCGGGGGTAGTCCGTTCCTGACTTTGTGGCAAAACAACTGACTCCTGCATGAAAGCTCATCAAAGGAATTCATTTGTTTAGTCAATCACCAACATTAAGATGATTTTGAATATTCACTTTGAAAGTTATCAAAGAAAAACATTTTTCATTTTGTAACTTTGAGGGCCCGTAACTTGGTAACGAATGCTTTTAGGAACAAAAGTTATATGAAGTACGGTGATATTTTGACCCCATCTATACATACCCGAGAGGAGAAGGAAACATATATATAAGGTATTTCTGAACAATATATATATATATATATATATATATATATATATATATATATATATCGAACCCGTCATGATAATGATATATATAATATATATATATATATATATATATATATATATATATATATATATATATATATATATATATATATATATATATATATATATATATATATATATATATATATATATATATATATATATATATATATATATATATATATATATATATATATATAAAAAAAAAAAGGGTTATTATGGACTAGTTGAAAAAAAACTATGAATTTGAAATAAACTTTGTAGAAAGGATATTCCTTGAGGTTGCAGTCAAATTTAATGGCCAATGAAAAAAGAAAAACTCTTTCTTATTTAGTCGAGCTTTCGAAAATGTTTATTTTCTTTATCAAGACAGCTGTGAAAAAAGGAAAACACAATTGTGAAATACGATTTTAAACAAATTAATAGAACTTACTAAGGCGAGGTTAAGTGAAGACAGCGAACTAATCACCATTTTGTGATTGAAGAACTTTTCAAAATCATATCACTATGAAACACTACTAGTAATATATATAAAAATTAAACAATTGTAAAAGCACATATTGTTTAAGAAACTTAGTTTAAACAATTTAAAATTTGACAGGACAAATTACCACATGGTTAATATATATATATATATATATATATATATTTATATATATATATATTTATATATATATTTATATATATATTTTCTTTGTTTTCTCGGAATAAGAGCCTTAGTCAGCCTATATATTTATATTTGATACGACGTTTCGACATTGTTCATGTCATCTTCAGGTAAATTCTTAAAAATAATGTAAAACATGTAAAGTTAAAAACATAATACCTTAATAACATCAAACAAATACGATTAAAATCAGACATTATAGCATTGTCTAAACATGAAAAGGAAAATCAATATAAATTCGATTTTGACAAGGTTGAAATTTTGACAAAAAAAATTGTAATGAAATTAAACTGATCATTTTGGCACGGAAAAGGTATAACAATAAAGCCCACATACTACAACTGAATATGTCGAACACTCCAATGTATTAAAAAAATGGGAAAAAACAATAACAGATAAAACAAACTCGATACTAGCAATCTCAGATATTGAACAACGTTCATTCCAATTGTAAAATATGAACACGAATTGATTCGTTTGAAACTATGCCTGCGAAGAGTGAGCCTAAAAAAAAATTGAAGTGTCTCAGAAATCATATATCATTATAAATTCAAATTGTATTGTTCTTTATACTATAATTTATGAGTACTTACATAAAATAAATCATTCGTCTCACAGAATACAAATATGCACTTCCTTTTGTATAAATGTAAATACCACAAAAATCTAACCTAAAATCTTGGGCTTGGGAAAATACTCCAACTTACTCGAAAATACCCAACAACTGATCGAGACAATTGCAATTTGATTGTGTTGTTCAAGCAGCATTAAGTCAACATGAAACACGTATTCGATGAACATGTGTCACCCGACATGTCATTCGAACAGTTCAAACGTATGTGTCCAGAATGTTGGCACGAAAAATATGGAACAGTCGTAATTGCCAAGGATTTCGATTTGAATGCAGATAGATATCGACAAGGTTTCCATATATATATATGCGTGCGTAATGATTAGTATGTCATCAGTAAACATGAAGCCGCTCAGCAAAGTAGTTGACGTCATTAGGGAAAATAAAATATCTGTAACGTCAAAAGAGATTAGAAAAAGACACCTAGCTCACAAATTGGGTGAATCCGAAGAAGATGCATTGATAAATAAACTTTTCAAACCTCTCGAAGAAATCGCTAAGTCATCCAAGATCAATCGACATCCTCCTAACCTCAAGCGGCGACGTTACCAAAAGAAGAAGACGAAACTCCAGAACAAACGCAATTCCTACATCTGGTGGACATCGCTGAAACACAGGATGATAGTGATGAAAGCGTTTTCGATGATGCGGAACCATCGGCGGAAGAATCTATTCCAGAAGAAGTAATGCTCGATATGTTCCCCATGTCACAAAAATACATCCTCGAACACTGGAGCAAAAATGGAAAAGTCGATAAGTTATACGGACCTGTTTATGATGAAGTTTCTTCTAAATGGTTTCTAGACAAAAAATACATTGATTACGATAAAAATAACATTATTGTAACAGAGGGAAAGTATTTGAGAGGGACTCCAGGACTAATCAACTAATATTCATTCTATGATGACCCCGACTAC
Source organism: Gonioctena quinquepunctata (assembly GCA_018342105.1). Classification (NCBI taxonomy): domain Eukaryota; kingdom Metazoa; phylum Arthropoda; class Insecta; order Coleoptera; family Chrysomelidae; genus Gonioctena; species Gonioctena quinquepunctata. The sequence goes on along the minus strand of JAFIRS010000738.1, from coordinate 323,226 downwards.
AATGCAGAGGATTCGAAAGCATATAAAACTCTTTTGGAATTGACCGAGGCTCATCTGAATTCAGCAGGACATCTGAAGGGTAGTCAAAGACGTAAATAAACAGATATAATATGCCCACTATTCCGTCGACACACCACTGGCAAGGGTCTTTCTCGAACTCACTACGATATGCAAACCCCTAGAATATATTTTCTGGGATGATCCGAACGATGTGAACGATTGAGGTAGTTGATAGCTTCGAAAGATGCTGGAAATACTCCTCACTACAACGAAACATTGGCCATAATCAATGAACTCCGAGAAGCAGGCATCATTCAATAAATAACTTGGTCCCCCATGTACATAACATATTTTCACAATGACTGTCGACAAGTTTGGACGTAGTTCTGATGGAAAGCGGAAACATATTTCCAAAGACGATGGTAGTGGCGGTGGACTTCATACAACATCAGACGGCGACATTGACTTTAACGATTTGAAATTGTGTAATGTTAAGAGGCAGAAAAGATGCGACCAACAAAGGATATGTGGATGGGATCGTGGATGAGTTTACGCATAAAATTGAACAAAACTCAAGTCTTCTCTCGATACAACGAAAATGGATATCACTGCATGTGAGAAAGCTATAAATGAACTGAACATCACCACAAAAACTTTCAAGGAAAATCTAAAAACAATCAATAAGAATTTCGTTGGAATGGTCACAAAACATGGCGTGTACATCACTGAAACACGTAATAGCTTACAAAAAATCAGAAACCAAATCAACACCAGAGAACAAGTGGATGCTTTCCTGCATAACCTCGAAACTGGATTGGTGGATAAAACAATTACGAAAACTCCGGCTATGAAAATGAAAGATTTAACGAATAAAAATTATGTTGATGGCCATATAGCAAGTCAAAAACGAGGAATTCATGATCTTGCTCGTAAAGTATCACTAATAGATGCAGATATCAAGAAGCTAGTTCAAAGATATAATGACTTGAAAAAACCTACCACTTAATTGTATATTGAAATACATTGTTTCTGAATGACGCCCACCAGAAAGATTCGGTCAGCTCGAAAGACTTCTCGACGTCGTCGTACACAGTTGGTGTTTTTATCTCTAATGATAAAATGGCTGTCGTAGCCCGACAAGTTATGAAACGTGATAGGACTACAGCTTTCTAAAATTCAAGTTATGGGGTCTTGATGGGCAAAACCCCTAAATTGACCTGTGAAATGGCAGTGGTCACGAACGATTATGTCTTTTTTGACAAAGGGTTTCTCACAAATATGACATATTGTGGTACCAATAGTATTTGGAGCGACTGTCATGGGTACGATATTCTTAATTTTTGATGAAACAAGTTTTGCAATTCTAGTCATTTCATCTACGAACCAGTCCATGCAATCTGAACCTCGATGACTTTGATAGAATGACAGATTCATCGTATGGCACTTGAAATAAAACATACATACCTTATGACCTTATTTTGATGTCGTTTGAAATTCGCACATCGCTTTTCCAGTTAGACTCGAAATCTGCACAAATGATGAATGGACATTTTTGTTTGTAAATGTGATTTTGGAAAAGAAATCTCATAATCATTGATGCTTTCGCACATGGTAGTATGATCTTTCAATTTCTCTTCAGAATGAAAATAATTTGGACACCTGTCACAGAAAAAAATCTACTCCTATTTTTGTTAATTGACTTGATAGCAATCGCGATAAGTTTTTTATCCAATAGTAATGAAACTTTATTTCGATATTTTCATCGTCAACTGGAGAAGCGTCATAATCATTGAGCTTTTGAAAATATTTGTTTTGAATAAGTAATAAATTAACATGACGCTCCTGCTTTTTGCAAGTCAATCGAACTGGTGTCACTATATAAAATGATTTTTAATTGACTATATTCAACTCTAAAGCGTACACATTGATCGAAATATCGTTTGTTTTTCAAATTTACCAATTTTGTGCAGAGGTGCATCTAGATCTTCTGTTTTCAGAACTGTACCATAATGTGGGTATGATGATGTGTGACTAGTATTTCCTGTAGGAGGGTACAGCGCACTGACGACAGCCCAATAAAAACACATCTAATTAGAATTTTGTAGTTTGATCTGGCAGTTTGATAAAAAATGAGCCACTTCCCACCATGAATTTATTTATGGCTACTTCGAATGGAAAAACTTTACTTAAGGCCCACCCCGAATCATGTTCCTGAAATTCGCTCAATTTATTCAAAATTATATCAATGATATGGGTTTGAAACCGCTCCCCAAGATCAGTAACTAAGTCCACTATGACATTTGGAGTGGGAAAATGTTTGCGGTCAACTACCTCAATATCGTTGGCATTCTCGATGAAATCACCGAAAAATGTAAAATTGACTTTTACCATAGCCATTTCTTTTAGAATCTTCGCAATTTTTATATTGTCTAAGGGGCCGTTCAAGTATTACGTAAGCACCAAAGAGGGGGGTCTTTGCTTTGCTTATTTACCAAATTACCTAAGCAAGTAGCTTTGCTTACTTTCGCTGACAAGTGGGGGGGTATTAAAAATGACAAAAATTCTGTTTACGTAATACTTGAATGCAGCACTCAAAAAATCTTTTATATCTTTATGGCGTAAATTTACGATTACTCCTGTTTGAATTCGCGAATTGAATATGGAATTCACTGATCCATGATCCATCGAACCGTTTGCCTCAACCATGATCCTTATTCATTATTTTTATGAAAAATCTCAATCATTTGAGTTCTCCAATTTTTGTTGAAATTTTTCGTTTTCACCTACTGAAAATTTAATTTTTTTCACTGCCAGCATGCATTTTCTTATATGTGATGCAATGGATTTTGAAGCGAAGCTGACCAATGGTGTAATTATTTTTGAATTCCAAAAGTGTTTCATCAATCTTATTCAAAATTTTCTTAAAATTCTCCCTTTATCTGAATACATGTGACTCACCAATAAGACAATCAAATGGTTATGTTGAAAAGGGAAACATTCTCAATTGAATATTGAATAGAAATATTTTTCTGTGAATTGAAAAATCTACGATAAAAATGAAGTTATTTTTTGTGAATGTCTATCAGGGAGTGGAGGGGTAGGTTTGTTCGTAGGTTGAAATAAAAAATGGCTCACCTTAATTTTTAATAATTTCGAAAGATATTGCTGGCGATGACTTCCCCGTGTCGACTAGACCTCAGAATACAATGCAGTATTTTTTTGATGAAAGCTGCTCTAGATGGGGCTGATATAGCGCTGTCACACGGTGGGACAGGGATGTTACTTGGTTTTCTAGTTGGATGAGAATCGTATCCCCAAATTTCCCCTTCACTGCTTTTGCCGCCAATATCTTGTAGGGTAGATTGATTGTGGGCTCGCAGAGCTTGACGCAGGGCTGCAATTAGGGACACCTTGTTCAAGATGTTTAGATCCATTGGTAAGAGATGAATTTATTTTATAAAACCGTAGAAAGAATGATAGATTGCATGTAGTTTCGAAAAAATGGACACTAGGCATCAAAACAACAATCAACTTTTAAATGAACAACTGTGGAGAGTACTGGTATTCGAGATAGAACTGACTGCTCCAACATGCTTGTTTGCTATTTAAGTGCTCTCTCCCCTCCCCTCCCCTATTTTAATGTATCCATGTGTAATACTATTGACTGGAGAATGCATAAAATGTCAACTGTCGTTCGAAATTAAATGCCACCGCGGTAAGAGTTGAAAGAATGTAACAGCTCGTAAAATTGACATCTCCCCTATCACTTGCATCGGCACACCAAACGAATCGACAACTATAAAAAGTAATGACCTATTAATGTAACATATCATGGCGGCTTGTCATGTCAAAGGCGAGTCGGAATGTTCTCAGACACATACATTAAATTTATGACTTTAACGGCGTATTGAAAACAATTCGAGATTCTATATAAAGGGAAAGTCTACAGTCAACGATATTCAGTCGACCATCAGATTTCATTCGGTGCAGAGCGATGCTCTGATTTAAATTTAATAGTTATGAAGTCTAGTTTCAATTAGAGAAGATGCATTCCCATCTTCCTACGCGAAGTAAGCGTAGACTTCGTAAAGTTTATCTAAAGTAGCCAATTAATCAAACATATGCAGAATAATACTGAAAGTGTAACTCTCAGGAATCATCTCAGTAATAACCAAATAAATGGAATGGATATTTATCAAGAAGCTAAATAATCATATTACGATGAGTGAACGCGTAATAAAACTCGGTAATAACACAGAATAATTAAATCATATTTAAATACGTAGTGATTCTCCAGTTGAGGGTAAGAAAATAAAACTGTTTATTTGGCAAGGTATATATGTATAGTGTAATAAGGAAATATTCCATTATTGATTTCATAGTAGAAGAAATTATTGATTTGACAAAAGTAAAAATATAATCAGTTATTAAAATAACTGAAGAACAGTTATTTTAATTGTCAGCCCATATTTGTTTCCCATTTAAGTTTATTTAATATTCAATTTCATTTTGACTTTCTATACATTTTCTCCGTAAATTAAAGCAGGTGTATCAATGGACCTTTTTATGCACCATGAGAAAACACTGTAATTAGAAAGTATATGTGCTACTATCACTTGGGATTTTTTTTCTTCTGATGGGTAGTTTTTCCATAATCCAGAAAAAAGTGGTTTCGTGACGTCAGGTTCACTAATTGGCATAATTGATTTGGCATCGTTGTATGAGTTGCGAATCATGGAATTGTGACGTAATGACATTTGTTATTTGATACTTTGATAGGTTCGTTCGTTTGCTCCACGGAATAGAATATTATCAATCGTTTTTCTCTCTTCAGCTCTTTTTCTTGCATATATCTGATACGAGACACGCAGAGAACTGCTGCAAATGAACAAACTCTCCATGAATGTTTGGTATTGAAAAATTTCGGAAATTATTTTCTAATTTTAATAACTATGAAAATGTCTAAAAAGTGCTATGTGCCCGGTTGTCTGACCACCAGTGAAAGTGAATCAAACTTTTGTGAAAAGCGGAAATATATGCTTTTGTGCAGCACATTTCCAGGTGAGTACATCAAGGAACGATCTTTAATTTCACTCAATGCAAGTTTGCAAAATCATCGATCAGTACTGTATTTTATATCCAGTCCTATAAACATATTGTTCTTTGGTTCCAGCTGAAAGAAGATACTACGAATTGGGAATATGCTAGAACAACGGGATCCAAATTTATGTTGAAGAAAGATGTCTGTCTACATATCAACCTGAAACGACATAAGTACATGACCTACCAACGATGAAGAAACCCAAACCAAATGAAAACATCACTCTTTCAGCTAGTAAAACTGTATTGAGTGACATTACATCCATGGGAAATATTTTCTCAAGAGTTTCGAATAGTTCTTCTCCTAGCAGTAGCCAAGCTAGTACATTATCCGATTCACCAAAATAACACCACCAAAAAAAATTCTGAGTATATTCCTTTCCTAGTCAGTCTTCATCCGATCCTGATTGTGGAAATATCGAAGGACAGCAGCGCCAGCGCTTATCTATTGCACTTATAGAAAAAAAGAGTAATTTTATTTGGGGCTCCCTGAAAATGTTCACCACATTGTGAAATACATTACCAAAATTGAAGAAATTAAATATATGGATGTTCTGATAAGTTTAAAAAAGATACGGGTTGGGGATGTATACTCTCGATTGGCTGATGACTTCGATTTGAATAAATCAAGTGTTCACAAGATTTTCACAAAAGTTGTGCCTATGATTGCAAATTGTTTACAAGAGCTTATATATTGGCCTGACATATCTGAAATTGAAAGAAATTTGCCGATCCCTTTCAGAGCTCGCTATAAGAAAGTTAATTCAATCATTAATTGTCTGGAAATTGAAAAACCCTCTGATCCTGTTCGTCTGTCCATGACTTGGTCAGAATAGAAAAAATGCAATACTGTAAAAAAATTAATATCTGCTACGCCAAATGGCACAATACAATTTATTTCAGGAGCATACGGTGGACGAATTCTTTAACGACTTTGTCGATAAGATTCATTTCTTCTATTTTGATTGATTGAAATTCAAAAATACTTTAAATAACTAGAATGTGCAGTATTATGTCAACGTTTTCTTAGGTTTGTTGTCACATTCTCTTCATGAATGCCAATATCTTCAGAAATATATTTTTTTCTATAGCTTTGTAACCATAGGGAACATTTTTACCATAGAAAATGTAAGCCTGTATTTGTAAAAAATAGATGAGTAAACGTCTTTACCTTTGAATTAGTATCCCTCAACAAAGAATTGGTGTGAAATAAGTAAATAATTTTGCCAAAAATTTACGAAATTTGTATGAACATACTTCAAGTCTATTCATTCTAAATTATTAATTATATTTTCAGTAGTTCAAACTTAATACATATTTGAATCATCACATGAAGGAAACACTAACAGGTACCGAATATGAATTTATTGATATTATAATACAAACAGACAGTATAATGCATTTATGATTGATCATATCTAAACAATCACAGAATATCGAGAATATCTACATTGTACATTTTGTAAAAAAGTTTAAATAAAAGTATTGTTACAATAATATTTGGAACATTTATTGGTACATGCAATAATACATTCATGATGAATCGTAATAACAAGAATATCTACATCTTAAATTTCGTTAAAACAAGTATAGATACAGTAATATTTGGAACATCTATTAGAACATGCAATGATCCATTCAATACATAATGATAAATTTCAACATCATAAATCTAGTTAGAAAAGCTTAAATAAAAATATCGATACAATAAGTAATATTTGGTAAATGCAATAATCCATTCGATAAATTCCAACATCGAGAATATCTACAACATAAATAGAAGTATCAATACATATTTGGAACATCTATTGGTACATGCAATAAATTATCCATTCAATACATTACTGATAAAAAATAATTCGGCGAATACCCCAATGGATGAAGGTAAGTTCAACAGAAGCTTATATCCCCACTTCAATTTGAAGAATTCATCCATTGCTTGATCCATTCTATGTAAACCGTACAGATGCTAGATAAACATGAAAAAAAAAGATTATGAAAGTAGTACGTGTCAGGTGGAGTTCTAATTAATTAGTAGAAAAAATTAAGTCTTCTCCACAGTAAGAAGCATTTATTTCTAGGAAAGAAAATAGCAATGCATTTCGGCAAAGTATTTTGCCATCTTCAGGCTCTCTAAAATATACATAGAAACGATACAAGGGTGAACATCGTAAAAATTGGTAGAAGACTTAGCACAAAAATGAACATAACATCACCGACTTACACAAACATTGAATTTAAAATGTCAACTCATTAATTCAGTCGATAACCTATGTTATATTAATCAGTTGACATTTTAACTTCAATGTTTATGTAAATCTGTGATGTTATGTTTATTTTTGTGGTAATTCTTCTATCAACTTTTACAATAGTCACTTTTGTATCTTTTTCATGTAGATTTTAGAGAGCCTGAATATGGCAAAATACTTTGCCGAAATGAATTGCTAATTTCTTCCCTAGAAATAAATGCTTGTTACTGTGGAGCAGACTTCATTTTTTTCTACTCATGAAAAAAAAAGCTTCATATTTTTTTCAAAGGATAAACAATAACTTTTTTAATGAAAAATCAAAGTGGTTTCAAATATAAATTAGAAAAAAAACAAGCATTTTCACTTTATATTTCTTATGAAATAACCAGAAGTTGTGAAGTATCCCATGTTCAATTTTGATATAAAGTATCATTTAACCAATATATTAGGAGTAATTTTGACAAACTTGAAATAACTAAATAAAATAATCCTCACCTTCATTGGCAAATGCTCCACTGGGCCAATCAAAGGAGTTGACTCAGGGATTACACGTTCTTTATTTTAATTTTGGAAAGCCCGGCCATTCCCAGATGCTGTGCATGTGCTGAAACATGAAAACAAAATCAAATATTAATATATATATTTATATATAATGCCTGTGGCTTCCCGTTTCCCATTATCTCGTTTGGGTGCCATAATTGATTTTACAGCAAAAGTAATTTTCAAGTTAGGTTACACACGAATTCTTCATTTGTAATAGAGAGCCAAAACACCAATGTTCATGACCGTAACTCAAAAAATAACCGAAACCCCATAAAAAATGTACCCCTCATTTGACCCCTTTAGGGAATGAATTTCAAAAAGAAAAGCTCAAATCCAGTTTTCATGGCTTCAACTAATGGTACATCCATACAAACTTTCACCCAAAATGATTTCTGAATATGCTTTCCTATTGAAGTATTCCTGCGCCTGAAGATTTTTTTCAAATTGAGCAGTTTAGGAGCAATAATTACTACACTTTATCGAATCTGCAATACAAACTTGAATAATCTGCAATACAAACTCAATTGGCAATCAGAAATACTGCCCTAAAATGAAAATACAAATTTATAATGCTGATTCATGGATAAATTTACGAAAGAAATTTGTCATCACTAAATATGGATTTTGATAAATTGTCTACAACACATACTATTATGAAAATGTTATCAATTTGAGGTATCGAAGAATATGGTAATGGTTTGCCGAAAATCTCAAGTTTTTATTCGCTGATTGACTCTTTCAATGTGAACTCTTGCCCTTGCAATTTTGGCGTTTAATAAACTTCTTCTTTGGAAAATTGTGATTTATTCTTCAGAAAAGGTAGCTGAATGATCCTCATGCCACATTCATCTGTAATATCTGTTATTATAAAACCTTTGTCTTTCATAAGTGATCTTTAAAAGCTTTCAACTTCTCAACTATTCCACTTTGTCTAAATATTTCCTTATCAGAACTCCTTCCACCATAAGCTTTACTAATATATGTAATGAGACCACCAGGAGTGACTGCTGTCATGATTTTAATAGTATGCCTCTTTTTATATAGAGAATAAGTTCTCAATCTACAACACAAACAACTCTGTTCAACTGGTATCACGGTACAGTCAATAACTGCTCTGACATTCTGAAAAGGAGCGAAACATTTTGGCATATTTTCTGATATCTCATCCTCAGTTGGCCAAGTAATTGTTGTTTTCAAAATTGTTGCCAATATAATCAACGTTTCATGGAATATAATTCTACATATTGGCTTACTTATGTTGAAAAGAACTGATAGGACAACATACCTCATATCTGTTTTTAATTTAATGAATGTAAAAATGATGGATTCTCTTAATGAAAGTTTATGCTTACCCCATCGGTTCAAAAGATGTTAAACCAGTCATTGTAGTCAGTTACTTCTTTTCTGACTGCTTCTTCCAAAAGTAGTCCTCTCTTCACTGGGTCAGTTAACAGGGGTTTAGATGCTCTAAAGTTGTTTCACCAGAACTCCTTCCTCAGTTTTACATTTTGCGGTTTCATATGTCCTAGAAGCTGTTACTCGTCCAAACCATAACTCATACCAAGTAGAACATTTCGAGTGGTTTCTCGTTATTTGTTCAGCCGTTTCACATGCCGAATCAGTCATTTGTTCAGTCATGAACTCAATGAATTCATCTGCTGTGCTATTAGAATTTTTGTTTTGAAAATTGAGGGACAATCGGTATATGGCTATATTTTCAAATGGTTTATTTTCGAAAAATGAAAATATTCCCCCAGTTCCTGATAAACTCTTCACTTTATTCAGAAATTATCCTTGTCTGTTTCTCGATTAAGTAATTTATCTGTTCATTAGAGCCTTCAATTCAATAATTTTATACTCTTTCCCCATTGTTGATAATTTTGATTTTTTCCAGTAGCATGTCTGTGAAGTTACAGAGGGTTCTTCACTTCTTCTATGGAGCCACATCAAAAATGCCAGTCCATGTTTACATCCACCTGGAAAACACAATGCATCATATGAAACACATATTCTCCGATTCAGTTTTAGAAACAAATGTTATGCATCTTCCCAAAATTTCAAGAGTTTTTTTGTTCTAACTTTTTTGTCCCAACTCACAAATTCTTCAAATATATTTGATTTCATCTGAATTGTCAAAACATTTTTTCAATATACACATATCTTCAGAGGCCGGACAGTCTAAACACCGACATTCTAGGACATTGCTTCTTCGTCTACTTGCACCAAACAATTATTTAAAAAAAATGTGGATTTTATGTTCCGGTGTGAGCTTTGCTTTCACATTGTAGACGTTTTCTTGGCGTTTCAACTGTTTGTAGCCAACAGCATTATCATCACTGGAGTCACTGGTAGATCTGTGAAAAGATAACATGTGTTGATTTAATTTTTTGATGCGAACCTAACACAAATGGCTTACCGTTTCGTTTTCACATTTTTCATTTCAGCACTCAAAAAATTCAGTTACTGTGTGTTTTCTTTCATTTGTGCTATTTGGTGTAGGTATAGGTTCTGCATAATTGTGATCTCCAGTGAGATTTGTCTCATTTGATGGAACAATCCCTCTCTCAATAGCAGGAACAATAGTTTCAGACTCAATGTTTTCATTGATTATTTGCAATGCTGCATTACGGATAGCCGTAGCAGCAGTTACATCATCTTTTTTATTGGTATTTCCTTTTCTAGGCCGACCTCCTTTGGCACATGACTTTTGAGTTGAACTGCTGACAATGTGCTCATAATTGGTCCAAACTGTTGAAAGCATTCTCATTGTTTGGCCCCATTCAGTTTTTACTCGTTCTTCGCCAGACTCTGTAGCTTCCTCATGATCATACTTTTTGAATTTTGCTACTTGTTCTAACATATGGTCTCTTAATAGTTTCACAGTGCAGCTTTCGAATCTGTAACAAGATCAGAATTGGTATTAAATAAATTTGATACCCCCATGAACCTTGTAATAAGACATATGGAAGATATAATCTACCTGGGATTATCGTGAATCAGGACGCTTCGTAACTTATCCCATACTTCTTGTTCATGGTCCAATCCATCTTCACATAATATATTGAATAATTCTTTCAGAGCTGTGACTCTTTCTTTTTCAGTGAATCTAAACCTTGTTTTCTTGTCCTTAATAGATGATGTAGCAAAACCAATAATTTGGGATTCTTTTTCTGATTGTTCGGTTTGAGAATGATTATCCTCTTCGTCTAGAACTTCTTGTACTAGAAAAGACTCTAAGTTCAGAGCTGTGTCTTTTTCACTGTCAATGATTCTGGTCCTTTTTTTCTCATTTCCCTCAGAAGATATTCCGAATGAGAAGTTTTGAGAATGCGATACTTGAGTTTGGGAATTCCCTTCCGATTCCGTTTGGACGTATTTCTTCCAGTCTACTGACCACTGTTCTCCCGAGCACATTTTGTTTCATAATAATATTGAACAACAACAAAATTTCACTCCTTTTTTTACAACAAAATTGAATATATTTGTTTTCTAAATAAAATTGTCAAATGTCAACTAATCACAAACAGCTTTCATCTGTCATGTCATTTATAAGGGAGTGTTTTTGATTGGTCCCACTATTTTCAGAAATAGTGTATGGGAAACAAGTTTTCCTTACGTTTATACTTATTACGTTATACTTATAAGACTGATGTCAAAATCATAAGCATAACATGAGGTTTTATAAGTGAAAAACCCCCCTTGCGCAAACTCTCTATTGATGAATTAATATGTTGTTTAAAAATAAACATTGACCTCAAATCTCGAACTGTCTTTAAGTTTTGCGGTGTTGCCAATGATCGCTCTTCATCAAAAGGAAGGCCCATTCAGGAACTTTGAATGTTTCAAATAAAGAAAACCTTTGTTGAAATGGGACTTTTTTTAAGAGTCTATCAATAAACAGAGTTCAATTATATATTAATGGTGTATATCAAGCAGTGAGCTATATATTTTTGACAAGAACAGTAATGCGTGTTTCTGAACGTGGATTATGGAGGGGGTAGTTTTCGATGAACGTGACGTCACGGATACACTTTCAAACGCAATATCTCTTCGAAATAAAAAATATATGATGGCATTCTAAGTCAATTGGACGTTTCATATGAAATACAATCGACCTATATAAGATTTGGAATTTATTTTTCCTAAATGGAAAGGTCCATTGCTGTTTTTATATTTTAGAAAATACATATATATATATATATATATATATATATAGTGCTAGTGACCTGTTAATGTGCACGAAATCTGGTGATATTAAAATTCCACGATATTAGGTTTAAGCTTCACCGCACAGATTATAGATGTCACTATCAATAATCTGATGCAGTTCACATGTTTGTATTGGCCTAAGGCTATGAACCAACGAGAAATCTGATGCGAATTTGAAAGAGACCACAAGCCGTCCTGATGATTGGGAAACCATGAAACAGGCTGTAGACGGATTCGTAACAAATTTCTCTCATTCTCGATATTTGTTTGCGTTAAACGTATGAGGAGTACGACTATTGATATCGTGGGTTGGCCTATCTGACAATTTGTTAGTGACCTGTTAATCTGCACGAAATCTCGTGATATTAAAATTCCACGATATTAGGTTTAAGCTTCACCGCACAGATTATAGATGTCACTATCAATAATCTGATGCAGTTCACATGTTTGTATTGGCCTAAGGCTATGAACCAACGAGAAATCTGATGCGAATTTGAAAGAGACCACAAGCCGTCCTGATGATTGGGAAACCATGAAACAGGCTGTAGACGGATGGTGTGCTTTTTTGGATTCGTAACAGATTTCTCTCATTCTCATATATATATATAATATATATATATATATATATATATATATATATATATATATATATATATATATATATATATATATATATATATATATATATATATATATATATATATATATATATATATTATATATATATATATATATATATAGAGATGTACAAGGTCATTGTGAATCCCGTGAAGCATATGAACGAGACGCAGTTTAGCCCGGAGCAACCTTGTTAGTCCCGATATGGGGCTCTACAAAGTATCACCCTGTATCTCTTCACTGGGTGATCAGAATTGAATGCAGGTCATTTCCCCACGTTTTAGATCGGGACACACAATATACCATTTCCATAACCAACATACGCGACATAGTTCTTTGGTTCGAACTGTAGGGGGCGCTTTTCGTATATAGGGATATACACTGCAGAATTATATACTTCTTTGTAGAGCCCACAAACTTTTGTATCGTTGTGTAGCCCTAAATTTGGCAACATCGCAATCGCTGCCTTCATGAATGTAACATATATGAATTGCTGGATCCGTGATCTGTCCTAGTGCAAGGAGTAGTTCATAATTCAATATAAAAAATATTTACCATTCATTTTTCAGATCAGGGAATTTGAGTTTAAAATAGTTACAATATTTGAAGATATATTTACCAATTCTTTTTCTAAGGGGAATTTTGTGCGATCAGTCCATCTAAATAAAGGATGGTTGGAAAAAAGTACAAAATAACCAATATTGGCTTGAAAGCCTTATTCTTCAGTTTTCATCGTAGATTTAATTTTTGTGCATCAAACGATAAAAATACTTCTACACTGATGTAGACCATATAGGGGAGACGGTCTACCAAGAATATTAGGCAAATATAATTCCCAACTGAGGAGCGATATAATGATTTCAACCATCGTGAAGATTGGATATCGAAATTCTCAACAATTTTTTGAGGCAAAGGCACTTTTTTATTGACTTTCTTGGAATGCAATTCTGCGGTCTTTTGAAGTTAAAATTCATAGAACTTTTCATGTTTTTTTTTTATCAAATCCACTTAATTGATAAAAAAGGGGGAAGGAAAGAACAGTTCACCTATACAAAATAGGTTGAACCACCTGAAATCATCACATTAAATTCAAGCCCAGATGAATCTGTTGAGGAAAGAGATTTTGCATTGTACACAGAGAATACTCTCATCAGTTCTCAATTGCGGAAAAATACATACACATGATCTTAGAAAGCTGCAACATCGACAATATTGAAGTAATAACTCGACGATATGCATCTTTTTGTTGGTAATTCAAAGATCTGGTTGAATCTTCAGTGGTTCAGAATTATTTGTTCTCTACAAAATCTGGTTTTGTAATGCTTGATTAAGATTATCCCCTGTTTTATTTGGATAATAAAAAATATTAATATCGGGAGGGTGCTTAGAGATCGATTGTGAATAAATGACAAAGAATTAAAATACAAGTAGTATATATTTCGTCCAATTGAATTAAAACATGCAGAAATATATGATGGAAAAAAATATCTCGGAAAATCTAGTTTCAGGAACAACTAGAGATAACAAAATTGAGCTTCTCAGGAAAGTAGGCAATTGTTTTTTTTGTACATGTTTTTCGACCATATATATCTTTAGATATGGGGAACGAATCAGAACCAAACGAAAACTGAATTATTCGCTGATGAGTACTCAATATTTTTTTGGGGTATTCCAATCACATGAAACCATTAATTTACTTGGCATAAAAACAAAAAAATCTATATTTTCACAATTATTATTTCCATGGAAAACTGTCTAGATCAATCAACGGTAGATTTTATGTGAGCAGCAGTTCGTAGAGTGATATTTTTTTCTTCTATCGGAAAGTTTTTTTCTTCTATCGGAAAGTTTTTATTATCTTTTGAGTATTGATATTAATGAAATATTGAACAGAAATTTATTATCCACTTTTTTCCTATCTTACTTCTGAATCAATATTTATAACTCCGAAATTTCAGAATGAAATATCAATTCAATCAATATATGAGATATTGAATTTGTTGTTCCTTCTCTTCCCCTAAGGAAGCGATCGAATATACAAAAAGCCTGAACAAACAATTGAATGAGAGATTGGTCATCTTATTTTTACTCCATATTTGACCCTGAATGGAAGTAACGTTATGTTCTCATGATGTTCTGATCGGTGCTACTTCATGAATTATTCATAAAAATAATGTATATTATGCCGAATAGGATTCCATCATTCAGAAATACTTCCCGAAAACTCGGACCTGAAACAGTAATAGGTATGTTTCTTTGTAGAGGGGAAAAACACAAGGATTTGAATATTCCAGTTTCTGATGAAGGTACAGATTTTTTTTTGATTCTCAAATCTTTCAGAGAACTTTTCATCTATTGATATTTCATTGCAAAATTTTGGAGATATATATTTGTTTGGGAGTAAAACTTAAAATGATCGAAAAAACAGTTTCAGTTCAATATTTTTTCCTTGGAATCATTTGCCGAATGATAATGAAAACCTTATTGAAAAAAATAAATATATTGCCTGTTGCTTAAAGAAACTCCTTCATTGACTTTCAGAATTTGACTCTATTGTTAGATCATTTAATATTTTTTCTTACTTGAACTCCCCTGAATGGATTCATTCTTGGAGTATATATAAAAACAATCAGCACAGATAATCTTCGAAGGAAAATCTTATATGAAATGAGTTTTCGAGTTAAGTGAAATGATTTTTTATCATATACTTCTTCAAGAATAATGTTTGCGATATTAGACACTAATGGAAATGGTAATTTTTGGTGGTGGCACTTTCTTCTTGCAAATTTAAATTGTGTAAATATTGTTTTTTTCAATATTGTACACACAGTGGAAAAACTTATTTATAGTTATGATTTTTGAACCCGTAAAATGAGGGAGTTACCTGAATAAAAAACACAATTATTGAATTTAACATTATAAAAACAATTCAGAATGAAATAAAATATTGATTCGAATATGAACAGGATGTTCATAAAATCAAATGTTGAATCATCTGAGGAATTCATGTTGAAAAGGGAAATAATCTCAATTGAATATTCAATAGAAATATTTTTCTGTGAATAAAAAAATCCACGATAAAAATTAAGTTATGTTTTGTGAATGACTAACAGAAAACAACTACTCCCAAGGCCAAAGCCACACTGGACATTGAACTACATCTGATAGATATTCTGAAAAGACTCTAACTCAAAAGAAAAATCTGAAATTGAAAATTTTATTATTTATTGAGATGATTATTTGAAATACAATTTTCATTCATCGATTATTTGATTTTCTATTCCAGTCTTGATTAGGAACTCATAGAGATGAATGAGGCGAAGAAGAATGTTTTCCAAAAGAGAGTACTCACCAGAAATCATTTGTAATATTGATCGCATTCACTAGATCTTCAATACATTTTTGTCGACGGAAATCTATTTCACGCTTCCACGAGAATCAGGAAGACCGGAAGAAATGGGAAACACATTTTTAGAAGCAATCTCACTTTGCAAAGATGGGAAGTTAGGAACATTTCTTTCGGAGAGGCACTTTGAAATCAGTGTTTTTCGACATCAAAACCTGTCATGGGGTATGATAGATTGATTTGTTTGAAAATATGAACAGGATGTTCATAAAATTAGATGTGGAATCATCTGCGACTGAAAGATAAACTTTAGTCACTATCTTCCATCGTTCAAGATAACATCTTGTGGGGTACTCATGTTGAGAAGGGAAACACTCTCAAATGAATATCGAATGGAAATATGTTTCTGTCAAAAGAAAATTCTACGATAAAAATTAAGTTATTTTTTGTGAATGTCTAACAGAGAACAACTACTTCTCCGGCTGAAACAACGCTGGGCATTGAACTACATCTGATACATATTCTGGAAAGACTACGTAATATCATATGTGCTAATCTCAATTTTTTTTTTGAAATTTTCGAGAAAGTATGTTGACTTGAAATTTTACTGACTGCGGTTTGCGGTCTTATTATTTGGCCGCAAATTGCACGAGTTGAATTTCCTAGAGGCAAAATGCTTGAGGGGAAAATCTCAGAGATTTTACGATAAAATCCTCTAGCACGAATGATATTTGATGAGAATATTTCCCAAATTTAAACATTTGAAACTGGATAAAATTATCAGAATTCATGTTATATTTGAATTTTCAACGGGGAAAATTACAATTCTTCTGGTTCCAAACTTGGAGAAATCGTGTGTCCGTTTCTAAATGCCTTGACCCTTGACTAATGTGGCCATTCCATAGTTATCTTTGGTCAATCTTTCTTTCCAACAATTAATTCATTCAACTATTTTTAGATTCGTAAATTATCTTATATTTTCTCAAAGAACTGCTGTGCTATTCGTTCATTTTTATTGCATACTTGGGAGTGTTTATCCACCCATACACTGAACACTGAAATATGTATGTCTTCATTTGTAACGAATCCAATTTTTATGATCCTAACTTGAAAAGTAACGCAACAACCATATAAATTTACAACCCCCTATAGGGGTTAAATTTCGGAAAACACTGAAATACGTATTTATGTGTTTGTAACAAATACCTATAATTACAATTTTCATGAACTCCACTTGAAAAAACTAACGGTACTCCTATACAAACTTTCAACCCTCACTTTAACCTTTAGTGTTGAATTTTGAAAAATCCTGAAATTTGTGATTTTTATTTGAAAAAATTAGCCCAAATACCAATTTTCTCGACTCTCACTTCAAAACTTTCACACCTTTCCTCTCATCCACCCCCCTCTAAGGATGGAATAAGAATACGCAGAGGTTTATATGAAAAACTTCATAATTCTCACATATCTAGTTTCTCCAGATACGAGAGTTTTCCTGATTCAGAATTATATTCTTCTAGAGCTGAAAAAGTCGATATCTCACTCGATGTTCCATGGTGTGAGACTACTGATCGACTTTTTGATATTTCTTAGTTTCTCTGCAGATATTTCCATATAACCGGGATCATTTTCATTTTCGGTATTACTCGTATCGCAGCTACTCAGATCGGAAAATTCAACTTCGTCACCTGAACCTGACGAAAAATCCACATTTTTGGAGCTATCAGGTTTTCTCATACGATAATAACCTGATAATACAAAAAAAAGTATATTCATCAACTTCAAAGCGAGTTGCTTATTATTGAACATAAACATTATACTGAATATGAATTATGTGCTCACCTTTTTGCCTTTTCTCAAGTTATAATTTTGAAGGGTCATCGCCACAATCTGTTTTCCTCTGCTGGACATTTCTGCAAGTCACCGCACGCTCACTCATTTGAAATCCCCAATAAATATTTTGAACTGAAAAACGCGCGAGGCAGTAGAGGCAACGCCGCCGGGACACAGAGGCCGTTTCAATATAGGCAATATACGTTTGGGATTCATAGCGTAGTGAAAGAATAATTGGCTCTACAACGTTTCAAAGGAGTATACACATTTTTAAATATTGAGAATTGTTACCCCTCTAAGTGTGCTTCGACGGAACATGATGAAAGGATGTCATTGCACTGGAATATACTCTTCGCGCATTCAGGAAAGTGCGGGTTCAAGAGCGACCCGTTCATTTGGTGGGCTTCACAAGCTACCGTGTACAAATATATATATATATATATATATATATATATATATATATATATATTATTACAAGTCCTAATTGTATTATTATTTCGAAACTATCTGAGATTGGTTATTGTACTGTCAAATTAAGTCCTACGCTTCATTACATACTGGGTGAGATAATATTTCAAGCCGCTCTGGGATATTGTCCAGTTATTGGTCAATAGACTAATAACACTCAGTATGGTTAAGGCTTAGCTTTAACAAAAATACGGGCAATCGTAAGACTGGTTGATCTGACGAGGGGTATTATTTACTCCCCACAGGGACCGGTCATATCAATTGGAATTTTATTTATCTCGGAAAACATGGATTTTTACCGCCTTTACAAACATTTTCAATAGAATTATAATAAGAGATAATATTAAGCATGAGATGATCAATATTTTAAGAAGTATCGTCCTCACTAGTCTGCTTGCGGCCTTGGGATGATTCTGGTGATTGACGGGCTCCCATTCATCTGCATCTTGCTCGGTTTGGTCTTGAAAAATGATCTTGAGTTTATAGTTGCGTGCTTCTTCTGCTCGTGATATGGAAAAGACGTTCAACTTGTTTACTTTTGTCAGGCCCATCATTCTCCAATCTGATCTATTGCACTCGTGTTGAGTCCTTTGGTGTGGTGGAAACAAACTGCCATGTGTTGAACTCCATGAGGAATATTGGTATATAGCGTTTTATTGAGAATTGTGGAAAGCAACAGCAGATACTCCCCACGGACCATTTTAGGGTGCTGAGGGTTGAATGCGTTGCAGTGGATATTTTGTTGGGGGTATATTACGTTCCCCCAAGTTCCACACACTCAACTTGTCGAACTGTTTCACTACGTTTTCTTTTTCTTCGTAAAATTCAATATCTTTGGATAATTTTCGAAGGCGTTTACCCAATTCTGCAACTCTGCGTCTATACTCTTTAGCAGACATTACGAAACTGACGATTTTCGTTAGATTTTTCCATTAGTCGAAATAACTTGGAGTGGGGGGGATAGACTGAAGTGCGGCCAATCCGAATTGAGCATTAGTTTTCTTCTTTCTCTATTTTTACAGACCGGAAGTGCTTATTTTTTTATGATTCGTATAGATCCGAAACGTCGACATTTATGTTTTTTCTCTACTCAGTGACAAGTGACACATGCAAAGCAGGCATGTTTTTTCAAAAGACAGGCGGCGACCATGTTTCTTTCTCTTAGTGACAAGTGACACGGTTCATAGGTTAGGTTTTTTCTATACGCGTTTCGCCGAGGGTCTTACCAACGTTAGCACACACAGGTCACACTCTCCTCTCGATGGTAACTCCGCAACCTCCAGTATTCCTTATATGAGGGTCTAACCCAACGAGACCCATCGTCACGAGCAGGTCAGACTCTCCTCTCCCGCCATGTGTCGCCGGAGTCACATAGCACTAGTACTTACATCTGATGAATATATTCTGAAAGGACCCTAACTCAAAAGAAAAAAAAATTATTTATCGTGGATTTTTCAATTCACAGAAAAATCTTTCTATTCACTATTAAATTGAAAATCTTGTGCAGTATCCAGTCTGTGGAACCGAACACATTAGGAATATACCTCTAAATACATTTCGTGGATTCTTAATATGTCAATTTTTCTCAACTTATATAACCTGCCACTCAGAACAGAAAAAAGTTTGCTTCATATGGCTCATTATAAACCGAAGTCAATGCCATTAACAAGATTAATTGCTTCTGACTGGCTGAATTACAACTGAGTTTCATAAGGAATGTTGTTATTTCAGGAATGGTTCTCTATAAGAATGTTTGAATTTACAAGTGACTTCAGGACTGAACCTCCAAGTCTATCCCCTCCAAAACATGACAATGGCCACAATGAATCTTCTCCACCAGTATCTGCTGCCACCTTACAACAATTGACAAGTGTTGCTCAGGAATTTGATGAATTAGCAAATACATGTCTTTTACTTCTTCATTTGGAGGTGCGTGTTCAATGTTTCCATTATTTACTCAATCAAACACAACATAATAAAGAAACTCAAGAACCAGACCCCAAGGTACTGGAACTGAACAGAGTTTTAGCAACTGTTGATGAGGCTATAATATCCAGCTTACACCCAAGAAAATGTAAGGTATGTACTTATTCTAGGCGTAGTGCATTTTTTTATATTATTTTTTTACAATTAACATTTGGAATATTACTTGGTATATATATATATATATATATATATATATATATATATATGCAAAACAACTACTTTTCTGGCTAATGCCTCGATTAACATTGGATTAAATCTGATGAATAATCGTGTAAAGTCTCTCAATACGAGGTAACTTTTCAGATACTTGTTGTGAAGCAGATACACTTCAATCAATCCAATTCGAGTTCACCACCTGTATACCGCTTTCGGTATTTTTACCCCTCATCGGTACAGGGTAGGTCATGCAGACAACAACTAATGTCTCAACTTCACAATATCTCAACCTCCGGCCCAGTCTGAGTCGATAACTATCATGCGGAAAAGTCCGCCCAGCGTAAGCATTGCCCATATATACACTCCAAAGATGGAGGCAGGATATTTGTAACTTCAGTAGTCCAGCAAGTATCTGCATGTGCCAAGATATGTCCTGATTGAATCAAAGTGTCTCTGCTTCACAACAAGCCTCGTATTGAGAGGCTTTGCACGATTATTCATCAGATGTAATACAATGTTCGTCAAGGCACTAAACATAAAAACATAACTTTGTGATGTTTTTTCTGAGATATGCTTGATATTACAGATACATTGCGTCCATAAATTCTTCTTCTTATAAATATTATAATTAATGGTCAATGATAAATATTACATAAATGTATCATATTTTGCATAACTTTAATGTAACTTTATTAGATATATTTAATGTTGCAACATTTGTGTAGCGTCACATCATCGTTACGCTTTTATATTGATATTTTGTTTCGTGGTATACAGGGTGGATCAGATACTTTTTTCTATATTTATACATTGCTGGAATTTCAATCGTCACTTTTTGTAGGTGAATAATTTAATAAATATAGAAAGAGAAGCTATACCATGAGCCTGACTAAATGCAACTGGGAATTATATTGAATCAAAAACTTTATCTGCATAAAATATATAATGGAACTTGAAAAAAATTACAAATACTCTTACCTTATTACTGAATCGATCTCTTTATAGCCACTTTACTACTCCTTCCACTTTAGCCTCTGTCACTACTCCTTCCACTTTAGCGTCTGTCACTACTCCTTCCTCTTTAACCTCTGTTTGGCGAATCTCATCCAATCCATCATAATTAGTTCAAACTCTTTATCGGTAATTGCATTGTATACCGCTTTTACAGATTCTGAAAATATAGTAAATAATATAATGACTGAAAACTCAAATTGATCAAAATATCAGGTGATGTATTTCATATAATAAGTATGACTGTTGAAAAATCAAAATCACTTATAATATTGCTATGAAGTTATGGACATATATTTCATTTCCACGGAAGAAGGTAAATACAAAATGAAACTAATAGTAGATACCTACTTCAGAAGACATAGGGCCGGTTGCATAAAGAATTCAACAGATGATTAAATATTTAATTTGTTTATTACTATTGCAAGGCATTAGTTAGCAGTGTAATCCTTGAGTTAACAGAAGGCAACTGGCTCCTAGAGGTTGAAGAAAAAAATCACGTTTGAGAATGTCCATCATTTTTAAATCAGAAATTTTAAAATTCTGATTTTGCCCAGTCCATGAACAATACTGGGCAAGCTCGTCTTCAATAATATGTTGGAGTCATCTTACATTTTTATAATCTGACCCTCTGACGAGTACCAGTTTGTTCATCTAGAATAATAGAGAAAATCCCAAAACACAACCAAAATGAAATTGACGTGAAATTTTGAATTCTCATAAAAAATCTGAAAACATTCTTGAAAAAATAGTGACTATATTTCTTAAACAGTACCCAGAATTGTAAATGATATTGATGATTTTGGTATCGATTTACATTTGCATTAATTTATTTTTCCACAAATCAAATTAACTTTGTAAATTGTTTCCTAGAATCCAAATTGTTATTAATCTTTTTGACATCATCACATCATCAGAGGTATCAATGTTCCTACTTCTATCTATCGAATGTTCCACTATGGAATTTACTTTTCTGGTGTCAGCAACCATTTCCATAATGTCCGATATCTGATTATAGCAGGAACCCCAACTGTTAGATTTTGTACTATTGTTACATCTGTAGCATCATGTAGATCCTCTAAGAAAGGGATATCTTCTATATCAATGTTCATATATTAATATTTGCAGAACTATTTTGAAAATATCTGGAGATTTAAATTTCAGTTGAATCAAAACAGAACAATAACGCAAATATTTTGCTGAACTAAATAAAAATAGGAATGTTCAAATAATAACATTTGTTGGAATTGAAATTATTTCCTAACTTACCTCCACCTGCCCTGAGTTCATCTTCACTGAATTCATCACACTGAGTTATTCGAGTAACACTGATCAGTATTACTAAAATTATCATATCCTGAATTACCTAAATTGGCTTCCTTGGCAGAGCAGCTATCACCATCTGTCAAGTCAGAAGGTGGATTGACAATGCTTTCATATTCTGCAATAATTTTTGTTTTTGTTTAATTCTGCGTTTTCCAGGTCGTTACTCCTGGTCTCCTTCAGATTCATAGGTAGCTGCCATTTTTTTTCATGTTCGAGAGCGTTGGCATAGGAATCTGAAATTTAAAGTTAAAATAATTGGTGGAGGACTATGGAAAAGCATAATCTTACCATAAAATTTGTGAATTTTACAATCATATTGAATCCAATCACTATTGGGGACCTTACGTTTGATAATAAGAGTCCTTGTAATTCTTGAATTGGTTGGCCACCAACATAGATGTTCACCTACCAACCAATTTGTAGGAATAACTGATACTTCTCCTAACATCTTGTTTTCGATGAATTGAACATACTGAAATGAATCAGTGATTATTATTGTATAATATGCATAGTAGTTTGAATTATAGTTTTGATTGGTCTAAACTTGAAATGCCTACCTCAAATATCTGCTAAACTATGTCATTCATGGTATATAATGAATTCTCCTCTCCTTTGATATTTAGCATTGAATGAAATATAAGGGGAGATAATTATAACAGTGGTCAACTTTAAGAAATTAAAATAAAATACTCATAATTGGTAACAATGAAAACAAAAAATACAGAAGTTGAATAAGAATCTGTTATGAGTATTTTTCTTTCAAGGAAATTTATTGATTATATAGTGTTTCAATAAATACATATTCTATTTTCAAAGTTTCGGACATGACTTTTTGTACACTGGTGATTTCTAAATTATTTTCCAAACAACCAACAGAACCACTAAAAATTTCAGGGGACTCCATTGGTTTCTGGAATATGCTAGTATAATTTGAGAATTTTTTATGTTGAATGAAACAGTTTTTAGTTGAGGCCAATATAGAAATTACTTGGTACTCCAGGCTCAATAAATCAAAAGCAATTAGGTTTTTTACTTATTATGTGCGTGTTTCTATAATGGACACCTTTGTGAAACATTACTGGTAGTTGTCCAACTGTTAAGACCAAGCTCTTTCATCAATTCAAATTCATCAATATCATTTCCTGCTGGACTATTTCTTTCCAGAATTCTATTGACAAATTGTGCAAGTGGGATTTTTGATGGTTTGAGAGATCGTTTGATTTCTGACATTAAATTTTCAAATTTAAAACAACTAAAATTATCGAAAACACCAAAATTTGAAACATCATCAGGTAAATGTATGAAATTATGGATATTGTGATTGATATACTGTCGTCCATATATCTCCCCAAACATTTCTATGCAATATCCCAGGAGATATTTTGCGAATCTGTTACATTTATAACAATGTTTGTCACTGCCTTAAATTCTCATAGCTATATGCAATGATAAAAAATGTACATATTTTTGTTCATTCAAATGACTTTCCATTATTAATGGTCCATAATACTTGGAATTGGTGGAACCCTGTCACTTTCCAATGATCAACATCATCAAGAGAACGAGGCTTTTGTGCAAATTCAATAATGATGCATTCTCTATAAGTTGCAATTTATTGTTTAATGTGCAAAATATCTTCCTGAAATAACCTCACAGACCTCCTCCTTTGTCCGAAGAATAAGCAATTTTTTCGTTTACACCCTAACAAACTAAGTGCATATAATCTAGTGGCAATTGAGTAACTAGCCCTGTAGGAAATAACCTTTTTGGATTAACATATTTTGGATCTTCTGTATATATTTAAAAAAGTTGAACATTATTGATTTGATTGGTTTTTGACAGTTGTAAGATTTGGAGTATATAAGTATTTGATTTCGAATCGAATAGTCAATTCATTTGGTTTTCTCTTTCCAATTAGTTTATTCAGCGTTGTATCTCTTAACTCCATTCAGGGTTAATTAAAAGAAGTTCCTCCATTTTTTTGACAACTGTGACAGGACTTCCCAAATGGAGACAATTAAGAAAGCCCGATCTGCGCAGAGAACTACTTTCACGAAGATTTATAATGCCATGATGGATAATCCAGACACAGTTGAGTTAGAAGAAAATCTCAGAATGTTAGATCAGAAGAATGAAGGTCTGAATGAATTGAACAATGACATGTATGATGGACTTTTGAAAGCTGATTGTACTCCAGAAGATTTAGATTCAGAAATTGCCGGAGTTGATGATTACTCTTACAAATATAATAAACTGAGAATAAAAGTGGAAAGTCTACTCAGAAAAGAAGCAGCCGATAGTGTTTCTGAGAGTAATGATTCTAATATTTTCTGAAGAAAATTGAAACTTCCCAAGACAGAATTTTCTAAGTTAGGGGGGTGACATAAAAGATTGGTTATCTTTTCGAGCCAATTTCGAAGGATACACGAGAATGCAGCCATACAAAATGAGGATGAGTTTCAATATCTCATTCAGGCAACATTACCCGAATCCAGAGCAAGACATGAGTTAGTAAACAGTTTTCCGCCTACTGGAGAAAACTATCCGAAAGTTATAGAGAAATTACGATTTGGGAGGAATGATCTTCTAGTAGACGTGTATGTGAGAGAGCTGTTTTCACTAGTTTTGAACACCATGCACAAGAAGGTTAAATTGTCCCATCTATATGATAGGACGAATCCAACTGAGAGCACTTGAAACGCTGGATGTTACCTCTGAAACATGTGCGGCTATGCTATACCCTATGGTTGAGTCCTGTTTACCTGAAGAAATACTGAGAGCCTGGCAACGTAGTGAATATTGTTCCAGTAAGTCTAAGTCGAAATATCGCTCAAAAAAACTAATGGAATTTCTCAAAGAGGAAGTAGAAAATGAAGAAGGGTATCATTAGCAGTTGCTGGATTCGATATTGAAAACAGTCCTGGAAGAGTTACTAAGAATAAGGCTGTTTCGAAACATGCTGAAGTAGTACCTTCTGCGGCAGTTTTATTGAATCAGAAAACTCCTTTGAAATGTGTTTTTTGTGGTGGAAACCATTCATTGGCTGATTGTGATAGTAATAAACTCACTCACGGAGAAAAATCACACATTTTGAAAGTGAAAGGCTATTGTTTCATATGTTTGAAATTTGGGCATATGGCAAGAACATTCCGTGTGGAAGTGAAATGTCCCACATGTGATGGAAGACATACAGCTGTCAGGTGTGATCATGAAAAAGCACAACCGAAAGACATTTCTACTCTAAGCGAATCTCTTTCCAATCTTACTTACGGAGAAGTTTTTCTACAGACTCTTCTAGTGAAAGTTATCAGTGACAGAAAAACTCGTTTTGCTCGTGCCGTGATAGATACTGGTTCCCAACGATCTTATATTTCGAAAACTTAGTCTCATGAAATGAACCTGTCCGAAAAAAAAATATTGCTCATTTCTTATTTGGTGGTGTACAGTCAGACTGCATTGAACATACTTGTTACCGAGTCAAACTAAGCAATTTGATTGGCATATATGTTTGTGACTTTGAAGTTTTAGACCAAAATGTCATTTGCAATAATCTGAAGTGTATTATGCAGGGTCCTTGGATGCACGATCTTGAACTTTTGAATATTATGATCATTGAAATTTTAATCGGGGCTGATGTAGCCAGAAAATTATTGACTGGAGAAAGATATTCTTTGAATTGTGGGTGGTTGCAGTTGCAGGGACCTCCTTAGGATGGACTTTGATGGGATAAATTCCACAAACAAATATTACAAACTATTCATCAATGTTAGTTACATCTCTGTTTTCTGCTAATTTGTCAATTTCTGAATTATGGGAATTGGATATACTTGGAATTACTGATTCCAAAGAACAAATGAATAAAAAAGAGGAGGAACAAATAGTAATGACTCATTTCTTGAAACAGTTATTGTCAACGATGAAGGAAGGTATGAAGTCAAGATACCTTGGATTGAAGGACATCCTCCATTACCAAGTTATTTAGATATGGCAAAGAAGCGACTCGTGAATTTAGCTACCAAACTCAAATATGAAGGATATTATGAAACATCATGAGGTTTTCAATGAATGGATGCTGGATGATATTATAAAAGAAGTACCTAAAGAAGAAATTTCAGATAAAGGTCTATATCTTCCTCATAGACATGTGAAGTTGAGCAGTTTGGCCACTAGAATTCGCCCAGTATTCGATGCTTCGGCAAGAGTCAGAAATCATCCCCCCTTAAACCAATGTTTGGAAAAAGATGTAAGTAGATATGCTATACCACTACGAGCCCAGATGACCTCAGAGCTCCTGTGCTAAACGGGAGTGACCCAATGGAATTTGCCACTGGTTTGGGGACCGCCACTGGTTTGGGGGCTAACTCTGGGTTGGGATAGTCGCCATGTTCGTCGGCGGCCATGGACGGTTCGTTGTAGGAGGGGTTTAGGAAAAAATGGCGGTTGTAGGTTTATGAGTGGGTGGGTGAGGGCCGGGAAAAAATCTGGGGGAGTGGTCTGTCATTGGTCGCAATGGTGGCAGCCATGGTGTGGGTGGGAGTGGGATCGAGATTGGGGCAGGTTCGGTGGTTTGTGATTGGTCGCAGCAGCCATGTTGTAGGTATATGTGTGTAGGTGGGTGGTAGTGGGATTGAGAGTGGGGGGCAGGGAGAGCTGTGATAGGTCGTGTCAGTGGTGATAGCCGTCAACCGCTGTCAAATTGCCGAGCAGCAGCCATCTTGAAATGGCTGTGGGTGGGGTCTCACAGTCCGTTAGCCACATTCGTCAACCGCCATCCAATAGCTGCATTCGTCTACCGCATTGGTCGGCCGTCAACCAATTGCCTTTTTTTTCAATCGATGAAGTGAATGGCGGCCATTTTGGATACATACTTTGTTGTATGCAAATGATTTTAAGCTGAAATAGCTCAGTTGGGAGAGCGTCTGCCTGCGATACAGAAGGTCCCCGGTTCGAGCCCGGGTTTCGGTACAAAATTAGTAGTTGATAGAGATGCAGCTGGCGTTTGCAACTGATGTTTTCTCCTTCATCATCTTCCAAATCCATTATTTGTTGGCACAACGTATGATGCATGTTCATCTGTATCAACTATGAATTTTTGTTTTTCGAAGGGGCAGCGCCTATAAAACCCTCCAATGAAACGGTCATGACACAACCAACAAGTCGATACAAATCCGAGCAGCCGTTTCAACATTATCAGTTTCGTTATCAGTTGTTTATTTGCTACTTGTATGTCGTATCCTTTGTTTACATTAACAAGATAAGAGAGCATGCAGCTCGATGGTTTAAGTGTGGGAAAACTTGAGTATGAATGCAAAACCTACCAAGGTCAAATACGACTTGAATAATATTTTAAAGCTCTGCTAAATATACAGGGAGGATCAAAAGAGTGTTAGGGGGGCAGCGGACGAAACAAAAAATTATATATTGGAGTTTTTTGTGAAAATGACGTCAGTTGAGATTTTGTCGTCGATGGCAGAGCAGTGTACACGAAAATTAGGGCAGTTTTATCGAAAAGTCAGAGCTCTGAACGAAGAGTTGCAGTTTTATGAAGAAAAACGAAACGTCACAAGAAAATTGAAAAAGTTGAAACTTTGCACACATCCATCAACATCGAAATATGATTCAAATGGTAGTAGTAACTTTGATTCTGAACACCACCTTCTACGTAGACGTACGGTATGATGATGATGTACGAGGGTAGCATTTCTTTCAAAGATGGAGATAATCAGTCTTGGGTTCCATTGAATCGAACAGCAGGACATCGAAGGTTATTCTTCACCAGAGACTTGTTCCCGAAGACGACACCATCGAGAAATATCAGCTCAAGTTTGAAATGAATGATTCTACAAGTGCAGTGATCCATGGAAAATTTTCCCAGCGCAGCATGGATGACGCCCACCACCAAATTACCACCCTTGGAACGAAATATATAAAGTTTTTTGTGCTCTTATGTTTTTAAAACCCTTGTTTTCCTTTGGCAAAATTCCTATTAAAAACTGTAAAAGGAGCTTAAATTTTCATGAAATTAAAATAATGAATAAGATACTCTAACCTGACTTTTTTTTCCCATACAAAAACACAGGGCGAAAATGGATCTGTTTGGGGGTGAGAGAAAATAGAATACTCTGACGGTTTTCCCCCCTCTTTTTTTTTCATTTCAAACTTGGTTTCTTAAATTTTTGTTTTCTAAATTATTTTTAACTTTTTTTAAATGTTTTAAAATTTTTTTTTTTTTCTCGATTTTTCTTCAATTTTTTTTCTTTTTTTTTTTCTCAATTTTTTTTTTCAATTGGGAACTCCCTCCCTGAAAAAAAAAGGAAAAGGGAAAAGAAACAAAAATAAAAAAAATATTTTTTCCCTATAAAAAAATTCTAAAAAAACTTAATTCTGTAAATAATGTACATAGCCATTCTGAAATATTGGGTATTCCTCTGGGCCAAGATTCCCCTGTTGTGGTAGGGGGGTGGACCGGGGGGGCCAATTTTTTCCTTCGACCATTGCTTGAATCATAATGGGTCACATTAATTTAACTTTTTTACAAACCCATTTCCCAATTTTTTTTAAAACCTTTTTTTGGTTTCCCCTCACATATATTTTCGTCCTGGTGAATATGGCTTGGGGTGTCATCCATTTCTTCTTGTATGTGCCGACGTCGTTGGAATCCACACCGTTTTTTTAAATATCTGGCTTGCTTCCCCGATTGGTATAGGGCACAGGTGTCAATAAGAATTTTTCCTGATGCCGATGATTTAATCCCTTTGGAAAAAATTTCCATTGACTTGGAAACGAATATAAACAAATCATACGCATGATGGGGGGTGATGAAAAAAGAACTCCCCCCGCCGTACGATCTTTTCTGGTTTTAATCGTTTGGAAGAAATAATATTCCATCAACAATGTGAATGATGACTCCAAGGGGCACGAGTCCGTGGGGAAATCCCGCGCCGATTCGATACCCCAACGCGTCAACCATACCGGGTTTAAGGTTTCCCGTTTTAAAAATCTACGAATGGGATATTTGAAACCGAGGTAACCCGGGGGTGATTTTTTTGGAATTGTGGTGGATGATGAATGAATGAATCCCCGCCCCTGCGTCTATGTCTTTCTTCGCTCGGGGGGGATGATATTCCATCAACAATCGTAAGATGATGGGGAAAAAAGAGTCCGATGGGGGGGGCCGTTCGAACAAACTTCCCTACCGGTTTCCGTTTTTTTTTGGGGAAAATCCTAAGAATGCGAAATTTCCAGGAAAAAAAGGGGGGTTTTCAAATTGATACGCCCGGGGGAACCTATTTTTAAAGGTTCGGTAAGGATTATTGGGGAAATTAAATTTAGACGTTCCCAAAAAATTTTGCCCAAAAAAAACGGTTTTTAAAATTTGGGGGAAAAATTTTTTATTTCGTGCAAAATTATTTTTTTTTTAAAATCTAGGATCCACTTTTTAAAAGTCATCTTATCCCTGCAAGTAAGTAATACCTAGATGAAATTTTTAAAATTTTTTTGACATTTTTAATGAAAACATTTTCAGGTTACTTCTTGGGGGTTTTAAAAAGTATAAAATGTTTCCGTTTTATAAAATAGATAAAAAAAATTTTTCATATAAATTTGAAAAATTTCTTAAAGAACATTCAAAAAATTGGGGTAATCCATTATTTTGAAATTATATTCACATGTTTTTTTTGGAAGTAATGTTAAAAAAGGAAGTGGATGTTTCATTGACAAGGGAAAAGGGTTCCCCAAAAATTTAGCCAGAAACCAAGGGGTTTACATAAAATTTCTGGGGAAAAAAACCCCAGATTATGATCGGGGAAAAACTATAAGATATCCAAAAATTTTTAAAAGGTAAACGCAAAAGGGGAATACCCCATCACAACCAAAAAAATTTTTCTCATACAAAAAAATTCAACTAAAAAAGAAAAAAACCAATTATTTCAAAAAAACAGACAAAATAATTTTCGGCAATTTTCAACAAGTTATTCATGAAAGTTGAAACCAAATCACATGAATTTAAAATTTTTTTCCCTTTAAACCCCCAAAAATTTTTAAAAAAAAAGAAAACTCAACAATTTAAAAAACCCTTTTTTGGTATAAATTCTGCCCCCCCTCTTTAATTTCTAGAACCCGTTAGAGGTTGTATGGACCCCCAAAGATTAAAATCGATAAAATTGGTAGTGTTCCCCAACACCCAATTTTCAATTTACCTTTTCATTACAATATTATTAAAGATTTAAAGTTTAAACCCACATTTTTGGGAATCCCCAGATTAAAAGGGTCAAAACGTAGATTTTGGGAACTTTTGAATTTTCCAAAACCAACCTTTTCCTTAGTCCCCAAAATCGAAATCCCCTTAGCCAAGGAAAACTTAAATTTTTCTAAAAATTGACTGCCCCACATTTTTTTTTCTTCTCAATTTTTTCTTTTTACAGGTTTTTTTTAATAAAAAAAACCAACCAGAAAAGGTTTATGGGGGTTGTTAACCTTTCCTAAAGATATTTTCGAATAATTTGGAAAAAGGTTTATTGTCACTGAAAAAACCCTGAAATCTTCCTGGGGAAGAATTTATGATTGTCTATATTCCTCAAAAAGGAACGAAGGTACTGGGTGGTCTCTTGAAAAAAGAAATTCCCCCTAGATTTAATTCATTAAAAATGAAAAAAATAAAAATTTTTTTTTTAGATCTAACTTTTAAAAAAATTAACCTTAAATTTCAGCATTTTGGAAACCAACACAGACGCCAGTAATCCGATTTTTCAAATCACCCACATCAACAAAAAATGGCTCGGGGGTATATACACAGACTTTTAAACATACCTCTCTCTACAGTTAATTACCCCAGTTAACAAAAACGAAAGTTCCAAAAACTAAAACCTAATTGATTGATTCTCTCACCGGAAAAAAAAAAAAAAATTCTTCCCAACCGGGAACTAACCAACAACATTTATTTCCTTTCCCTTTTTCGTAAATGATCACTTCAAAAAAAATTCGGGGTTGCATAACCAAAATGGTAAGGAAAATGTCAGATTTTCCTTCAAAACAACCACACCAAATAGACATCTTGACAACAGTAAAGAAAAAATTGATTACTTTAAAAAAGTGGTATTTACAAATTTAACTGCTCGTTAGTTTGCTAGCAACTATGCATGAACCATACTGGGTGTACCTGTCTATTGAAACGGAACAATTTCCCGGCTAAGGATCTTTTTCCCCCCAGTATGTAAGGGAAAGGGGGAATTTTAATTTGACAATTTAGGCCAATCTCAAATCTTTTTCGAAAGAATAATACAATTAGGACTTGTAATAATATATTATATATGTATTTTCTAAAATAAAAAAACTATTGATACACCTGGTAAAAATTTTTATGAAAAAATGTAGGAGTCAAAATGGGGATTGAATAAACAATAATTTAAAATGAGAAACAATATGAGCTGACAATAATAAAATTTTTCTTCAGTTAAAAAAAAATTGATAATAATTTTACTTTTGTTGAATCAATAATTTTTTTCTATAAATCAATAAGGGAATATTTTCTTATAACCTATACATATATACCCCAAAAAAAAAAGTTTGATTTCTTACCGTCCACTGAGTGATGCAAATATTTAAATCAAGACAATAATTCCGTTTTTTTTCCGAATAATTTACGCGTTCCCTGTTTAAAAGATTATTTAGCTTCTTTAAATAAATTTTCCCTTTTAAAGTTTTTACTGCGATGATTTCCCGATGCGTTACTATTTCCTATGATTTCCCCTATAGTTGATTAATTTTTTACTTCGGGAAAAAAAAAAACGGGTTCGCTTACTACTAGTGGGAGAGGCTTCCCTCTTTAATTAAAATTAAACTTTTTTTTTTATTTCTTCAAAAGAAGCTGAAATACTTTTTACTGACTGACTAGATCGACATGGATTCTGAATGGGGGGGGTAGAGATAAAAAAGAGTTCTAGTATGGAAATCTTTATATATATATAGCGTTGGTGTTCAAAAAAAATCCCTAAACAAAACTTTTTTTATTTTGGGGCGGCGTCGTCTTTTGGATTGACACCCCCCATATATATCACCAAACCCCCCTATTGCTTCTAAGAGACCGCGGTCATTTATCAACGTACTATTTGGGTTTTGAATGTCTGAACATAGGATTTCGTTGGGGTGCCGACATAAATGAGGAGGGATTCGACTTTATGAGTTGTCATATAAATTTTACTATTAATCGACCGTTTTTTTTTTCGAACGAAATTGTTTATTTTTTTGCATTTTTTCGTTTCGGGTTTATATGGCCTATTTAAAATTGATGGGGGAAATTTCCCCAAAAACCCCCTTTTTCCCCCTTTAAAGGGGATTAATTCATGATTTCCTTTTTGAACAATATCTTGGGGGGTGTTTTAAATTTGGGTCTCAACTTGGTTGTCAAAAAATTGTTTTGGGATACCAGGCAAACTAAATAAATTCTTACTGATAATTTCCTATGATTATATGACCTTTACCTTACAATCATGCCCAATATTACATACGGTCAAACAATATCCCTAACATATAATTACTATTCTAACGACTTTTTAACATGCAAAATCTTTATATAATTTTCAATGAATCCCCTTTAAGTCAGTGTCTGGGGCGGCGCTGGCTTCAATGGAACATTTTTAGATATGACCTGTCATCACCTGCTGTGATAGTTTTCTGTGTCGCGAAATCAGGTTGGGGAAATTTTCCAGCGACCTTTAAAGTCTGCTCTTCGACTAGGGATGATGTAAACAACATTGAACCAAAGACAGTTCCACTCAGTCTGCAGCGATTTAAAAGGGCCCTTTTCTCAGTTTTCAGGCCCCCCTTGTTAGTGAACGTGGCGGAACTATCGCTTCTCTCTATGATGCAAATGTCACCCGTTTGTTTGGGTTTGTGGTGGTGGTTTCAAAGGGTTTTTCCGTTTGTGTGGTTCAACCTTTATTTTGGTTGGGAAATTTTTCCCTGCACTCGATAAAGAACCTGGGGGGGGCCCTCAATCTGCACTCTGATATGGGCGAATATCCTCCTCAGTTCATACTCTCCATTTCGATCGTGCTCGGTAATGAACTTTTGGTGAAACGATAATCATAATTTGAACTCCGTTATAGTTCAAAATCAATTATATTATCCGAAATTGTTAACGTAATTTTTTAAAATTTCTTTTTTCATCACCGATTTTTCCCCCCAATGTTTACGTTTAATTAATGTTTTTCCTGGTCATTATAAAAGGTAACAATTCATGCTAAAATCTCTTTCTCGGTAAAAAATTAAACCTTTTACATCAATCTTCATTAATGTTTTAAAAGCCCCTTTTAGATTTTCGGAAATCCCACACAAATTTTCTCTTACTGTCTTTTTTTTTTCTCAAGGTCGTTCTCGTGAATAGACATTTCGGGGAAATTTCTTACATTCCGCGATATTTCCAAGGGTGCGGTCTTTTGGTTTCATGAAAATCCATAATATTTTTTGCGTTAACAGGGGTTTAATTTCTTTGCTCACGTTTCGATCGTGCTTGTTTTATCCCAAAGATTTCATGATTTCAATTTTTTTATTTTCAACGGCACTAAAACTTTTGATCTCAACTGTTTTTTAAAAATATTGACAATATTATTACTTCATAAGTGCATTTGAACTTTTGAAATTACTTTTTTGATTTTTTGTTTTTGGAATAAATCCATGGAAACTTTTTTACTGCCACCCCGTGCTACCCAATAATTTATGATCTATCTGGAATACTTTCTCCTTCATCTTCTGTTGTTAAAATTATTCTATCTTCTGTGTTTTTGGGTTCTAAGGGGTCTTTTTTTGGGTCTTTCTTATCGGTTTTCCTTTTTTTCTTGAGTTCCTGCTGCAATTTTTTTTCGCCCGGTTCTTTCTTCAATCCTTTCTCCTTCTCATATTCTCTTTCTTTTATGTTCCCCAGGGGGGAAATTTCTCTTGTATTTCTGTTTTCCCCTGTTGGCGGAATTCTTCTCTCTTTATCCTTTTCCCTTTTCCCCTTTTGATATCTTTCAACAAATTATTCTCTTGAAAAAGTTTGATCGCTTTTCCGGCATACTCCCGTGTTAAGGTTGGATTGCCCCCCCCAAAGGTAAATAATCTTATACAGGACCTCTGGGTTTAACGTTACTCATCCTTTTATTCTCTAAATAATTTCCCCCTTTTTTCTAGTTGCGGGTTTTTCTTTTTCTGAAACCGTCGTTCATGTGAAATCCTGTTTTCAGGGGGGGATTTCTGGTTAAACGTGACTTCTTAAATTCCCATTTTTTTCCTTTTTCTTTTGGGTACGGTTGGGTTTTTATATTTAACTTTCCCTATTTTCTTGGTATTTTCTTTCAAATCTCGCCCCCAATACGTTTTTTGGATTTGAAATTCATTATTGGCTATTTTCTTTCTTCAAAATTTTTCCCCAATTCATTTTACTCCCTTGCTTTAACTTTTATTTCAATAATCCCGGGCGGCAAAAATTTGGTCGCGGACGAATAAAATTCAACCTTTTGATTTTTCCTTCGAAATTTCTTTCTTTGGGGACTATCATTTCGAGGGTTTTTGGCTTTTCCACGTCCATGGGAAAATCTCTGGGGGATTTCCTATACCTTTTTAGACTGTCTTTCCCCGATTTCCTTATTTACCGGGTTTTTTCTTCCCTAAATTTCTTGATGCGTTGCTTCCCCATTCGATACTCCTTTTTTATATGGTTTGCACCTTCTTGAATATTTTCATTATCAAAACTTTCTACCTATCCTATATCTTCCGAAAAAAATTTCCTTTTCCCGCTATTTTTCAGGCGTTTTCCCTTCCATTTTCTTTTCTTTGGGGAAAATGTTCGTTTTTTTGACGAATAAATTTCTACTTTTGCTGTCACTTTCGGTGGCGTACTTTCATGATGGGCGTTCTCAGATCATGGGTTTTCCCCTTGTTTTTGAAAAAGTGTCCTTTAATAAGGGTGGCTCTTTCACTACGACTATCTTTGAACTTTCCGGGTGTCTCGCGATATCCTTCCCCTTTACAGGCGTTTCGGGTTTTTTAATACCTTTTGCTGATTTTCTGGTTTTCGTTTCCCTTTTTGATTTTCTATCTTCACGATTTTCTGGTTAATGAATGATGTCCTGTCATCATCAATCATATTTGGCTTGTTAATCATAACCTCTGTTATCTTCTTTCCCCGAACGATTTCCTACTTTTCCGTTTTAATCGACTTCTTGAAAAAAATTTCTCAAACCTTCCCCCTTTTTTTCAGACATTTCCTTTGATTCGAAGGGCCGGGTGGGGCTTGCGTAAAAACCATTTTGATTACTCGGCAATTCCCTTTTGGGGGGTGCCCCTTAGGGAAAATTTAGCTTTTTCGTCAAAAGTTAATTCAATCCACTGTTTTATCATTTTGGTCGTAATCTTCAAACCTTTTCCCATTAAGAGCTTTTTAGCCAATTATTATGTTCGTTATCTAAATTAGCCCACCAGATTTCTTCTGTTCCTCACGCGCTTCACCGGCCAGGTTGGTACATTTTCAGCACTGCCTTCTTCCTATTTAAATTCACATGTCGGACATTTTTCATACTTTTCTCGGACTATTTCCATTCGCGTAACTATTTCTGTTTGTCTTCATCAATTTACTCTCCCCAAAATTCTGATATCGGTTTCTATTTGGTTGGTGATAAATCTACGTCCTTGTTCGTTCATTCTTCCCACGGTTCGTCTATTTTCCGTGGATAGTTTTCGGTACTTTTTCGTTTTCTTTATTTTCACAAATTTTCTAAATCTGTTTCCCTTAGCATGGTCGGAAACCATGATTCTGATTCACTTAATATCTCATTTCGAAGCTATTCTATTTGGACATCTATGAGGGTGACCAAATTCTTCCGCAATGATAGCATACCTGGTACTATTCTTACAATTTGATTCTTCGCTTGTTACCGGTTACCCAGTATTATTTTACACACTATTTTATTCGCGTATTGAAATTTCAAAATTCATATTAGTTTGAGCTGTTAGTGTCTCCCAATTGAATTCTTCCCTTCTGTAATTGGCAAGCTTCTTTGCCCAAACCCCGGCAGGACTGGCGGATAAAACTTTCCTTACAGGATCCTATCAATCCCAGCCTGAAATTGCACAAGCGTATCTTGTTCAAGTTTTGCTTTAATACATCATCAACCTGAATTTCCTGTAGGGTACTTTAATGAAATTTCGCTGCGGATGCTCTCAATCTTATGGAAAGACTGTACTGATTCACTATTTTTCTGTTGCCAATTCAAAAATTCTTTTCTTCTTCTCCAGATGGCGAATTTCAATCCTGCTAAACTGCTGCGGCGATTTCGCTTTAAATTCTGACCAATTTGTGTATTTTTAATTTATCATCTGTATCTATAAATAATCAGCGATTCCATATCAATTTTAAAATCTAACTATGGAACTTTATTTGACTGTCTGTCCATCTTTACTACAGCTGCAAATACTCAATTTCTGGTCGATCTTTGATATCGGTGGTACCATTAAAGAATTAAATTATCCACACTGATGATAGAAATGTTGGGTTCATGGTAAATCCCTACCAGTCCGGCTGTTGTCCGGGTTTCGCGGTTACAATTTAATAAAATCCCATTGAATAGAAAAATTTCACTTTCCTTTCCGAATTCACTTTCTGAGATCGGCCCTGTATAAACGCTTTATATATGTTTTGATTTTCCACTCGTCAAACTCTCTGTACTGATATTTACTTTCTAAATGCTTTTGGCATTATTTTCAATTTTTCAATACTTTTCACGGCCTTATTCGTTACCCAAAAGTTTATCTTTTTGCTGAATATTTCTACAATTTCATTTCCTTTTTAGCATTCCACAAACAATAGTAAAATTATTCTATATTTGCAATTATAATGCCGGATGAATTTCCAATATGACAGCAACTTTGGGTGCAAACTGCAATATATGCACACTTTCAACTACACAAATTCTGATAATATTTTTACGAGAAAACAATTTTTACTATATTTTCATTCGCCTTTTGCATCAGGTAATTTTGAGGTTTACGGCATCTTTTTGCGAAATCAACGCCTAGGCGTTATTTTCACCAGCCAGAAATACACCTCGACACCTGACACCAAATATCGCAACTGCTCGCCAATGGAACGGAACTTGAATTTGACAGTACAAGACCAATCTCAAATCGTTTCGAAAAGAATAATACAATTAGGACTTGTAATATATATATATATATATATGCTTATTTTAAAATATAAAGCACCAACTATTGATACACCTGGTATGAATTTGGCCAGAAAATGTATAGGAAGTAAAGTAAGGATTGAACAAACTAATGGGCTGGCCGAAGCTTACCGACAGGTCCGGCCTAGGTTCGTTACACTATATATCGCTTTCTACGTCATCAAATTCGACAAGAGTTCACGTGGAATGACTATATCTCTCCTTCTAAAATAGCAAAAGCGAGCCCCGCTGACAAAGATATTGGGAAGTCTGGTTTTTCAAGTATTACGCCGTTTGAAAGAACTTTTATCGCGAACTAAACTTTTCTCTGAGAGCTAGCGAATACGGCGATATTTCATTTTGCTCAAATGCGCTTCGTCTACCTCTCCCCTAGAAAGCGAAAAAGTGGAGAATAACGACTCGTTCACATACAGCACGAAAAGGCGTGGGTGGAGATATTATTGTAAAAGTTCCTCTAACTTTTTTATTAGCTCATGTCACGTTGATATTAAAGTCTGTATGAATTTTCAAGACGGTGGATATTTCATAGAAATTGATGGTATTTGCTCGTAAATTATTTTTTTATTATAACAAATATAGTAAACAAAGTATTAATTTCAATCCTCTAAACTGTTGTCATGACGGCTTCAAGTGTAAGTCCGCTTAAGTGCCATTTTCCAGAAAAAAAAATCGACAAAATAGTAAGAGGAAACATATGGAACGTATTAAAAAGGGCATAGATACAAATACTACAGAATTCCGACTCATCGAACTAGATTTTGAAGTTTGACTCACGCAATCGGTTAAATATCAATTCCAGTCTTCCAAGGTGTTTCTATAATCAAGTGGAGTATATAATTATATTATCAGACATTTTTAGATCTAGATACCGCGAAGGATTCCATCCATGACCCTGTGGAGAGTCGCCGGGGCGTTTTTCAGGCCAAAAGGCATCCTACTGGCTTTGCTCAGTGTTTGAAGTAGTTTTTCCGATATCTTGCGCTTCATCCCAATCTTATGAAAGCCACTCGCTTAGTCCAAAGTCGTGAAATATTGACATTTTCCCGGTTTATCTAATAAATCGGTAATATTCGGTCAGGGGTACTTATCATCTCTAGTTTCATCGTTTAGCTTGCGGTAATCGACCATCACTCTCTCTCAAAGATATGTATTGAAACAACAGAAGCGTATCATGAGGAGTCAAAAGAGTATGAAACCAAAGTCGGAATAATACAAGGATGTTTCTCAAGTCCATTGCTTCTCTCACTTGTCTGAGATGAAGCCATAAAGTGAGCCAAAACAAAGATGGAGTCAGTAATAATGGGATTTCGGCAAATAGATATGGCCATCGTCGCGGTCTCGGAGAAAAATTTGCTTATCCTAAAAGTACTAGACCAAGTACTAAAAAAAATAAACTTGAATGAAAACATAAATAAATCGGAAAGAATCATGATATCAAGAACTAACAAGATCCATCATAGTATAACAATACGAGGAAAACGAATGGAACAAGTCCATTATACATATTTAGGATTGATGGAAAATTGGATAAGGAAATAAAGCATAAAGTTAAAGAAGCAAGAAATATATTCAACGGTCAAAATAATTTTTAGGGAAGAAAGAAGTACCGAGAAGGATGAAGACAGAAAAATAGTAAAACATGGAATTTAACCGATAATAATTAAAACCCGAACAAATGTACCAAGCATTATTTTGTACTAGGTTATCCGATTTACATTATTATTTTTTATTGAATAGGGTATACCTCAAAGTTGTTCTCATTCAAATTCGAAAAAAAAACACCCCTAAGGCTGGAAAAGTGAGTGATGATTGATTTTTCACCTGTGAACCGATTCTGTTGATAATGACACTAATATAATGGAGACTGGAGTTAATCTGGACTCGGTTTATAGGACCTACCTCGTGTTTGGGCTTATTATTTGCTCCCAACCTTTTTTTTCATTATTGGATTCTTCTAAACATCGTTTTCTAATTCGGGGAGCATTTTTTACAAGGCCTACCCATGTTGGTATAAAAATATTGTTGTTTTATAAGTATTTATATTACATGACAATTAATAGTCAAAGAAGGTAATTATTGAAAAGAGAAACATTCTCAATTAAAGATTTGGTCTTGACGATGGAAGATAGTGACTAAAGTTTATATTTCAGTCGCAGATGATTCCACATCTGATTTTATGAACATCCTGTTCATATTTTCAACAAATCAAAGGTAATTATATTATATAACACTCAATAGTTAAAGTTAGTTAGGTAATCAGTTTTTTTTTAAGTAATCAAAGAGTAATTTTAACCACAAAAAACTAGAAAATGAAAGCTTTTTAACAAAAAATTGAACCGACTAAAAAAAGAAACTGAAAAGCAAGAAATAAAATATATCATTTTACTCTCGATAACTGAGCTCCTAAACTAATGTGAGTAACTTATTTTGAGTCGGCGCCAAATAAAGAAAAAAAAATGCAACGTGAAATCTCCAGTGACAAATAAAAACATTTCAAAAATGCGCGACCACTCGCAACTACGTGTGCCCTCACGTGTGTGCCGGTTTGGGTAGCTGTCTCACTGATACTAACTTCGGAAACGCGCATCCCGCTTTACGTAATTAATTTGCTAGTTTGTTTGTTTGGTGTGTTTTTTTCAACTTTTCAGTTTCTTTTTTTGTCGGTTTAATTTTTTGTTAAAAAGTTTTTATCCTGAATCCAGACTGATTATTCATCATAAAAACTTTTTAACAAAAAATTAAACAGACGAAAAAATCAACTGAAAAGCAAAAAATAAAATAAACCTTCTCAGTCTAAATGATAATTGAGCTCCTGAACTAATGTAAGTAACTGATTTTGAGTCGGCGCCAAACAAACAATTATCGAAGATCATTATCTATGAAAGAAGTCATCAAAACGCAGCCGTGCATCTCGCTGCCATCATTTCACGCTTCACCTAATTCAATTGCTAGTTTGTTTGGCGCCGACTCGAAATCAGTTACTTACATTAGTTTAGGAGCTCAATCATCATTTAGACTAGGAAGGTTCATTTTATTTTTTGCTTTTCAGTTGATTTTTTCGTCGGTTTAATTTTTTGTTAGATAGTTTTTATTTTTTACTTTTCAGTTCCGTATTTCGTCGGTTTAATTTTTTGTTAAAAAGTTTTTATTTTTCAAGTTTTTGTGGCTAAAATCTACCAATTACTACCTACTTGTTTTTTGATTACTTCCAAAATACTTACTTACCCACCTTACTTCAACTATTACCAGTTAAATAATATGATTATCTACTTTTACTATTTGTTGTGATATAAATTATTTTCGTTGTTCTGCTTAGTTTATTTCATTACTTTGTATATCATTCCATCCTCTCATAAAATATACTGATTTTGACTAAGATGTCTAAAAACCCTGGTGAATGAACTGATTCGATATTGTTTAGATTTTCGAGGGGACACCACCTGTTACTTCAACAGAGCTTCTCTCTGTGGTAGTCTATGGTAGATGGCGCCGTCCAAAAATGTTTGTTTATATTCTCGCTTAATGTCAGAACTCAATTTCTGACATCTGCAGCATCTTATATGAAATTATTTTCAGTGTTTTGTCGGTATCTATACGTTTTCCATCTCTTTGATTTGAAATCTTGCTTAGCTTATTCCTGAGTCTGTTCTTTAAAAATCACTCGTTCATCAGTTCATTAGTGCGTGAGGAATTGTTTATTTTCAGGTAGTGTAGTGTGTAAGGATACTTTTCGTAGAATGGGCCACATTTGTATTTTGTGTGGACAGTATAAAGCCGCAGATTCGAATATTCACCTGTATTCAGTACCAAAAGCAAGTACAAATCTTGACGAATTGACTAATAATGATATTTTCATAGTCCATCATATTGTATGCATTGCATTTTATATTTTCTGCAATTTAATGTCAATTTCATTTCCAATTCTCCGTCTGTCAAAATGTAGTTAACCTCAAATTCAAATGTTACAAAATACGAACAACAACACGACAGTTCTTCCTTTGTGCAATGTTTGGGGGCTTCTAATTCTAGCTTTGCTATTGGTGAAGTTTGATAGATGTCTCTTTTCAACCAAGAGCAAAGCTAGAACTAGGACCCGCGAACAGTTCGTCTCGAAAAAAAAGCTGATGAAATAAATATACCCTGTTACTGAATTGAAACTGAAACTGAATTGGCGCCATCTGACACGCTAGTAATCTCTATTATCAAGTAGGCCAAGTGTCGCCAAGTCGATCCCAAACTTCTACAGGTATAAGTGCAAGCACCAGGGTTTTTGGACATCTTAATTTGGACGGATGTGGAACAAGAATAATGTCAGTAGCGATCTGTCATTGTCAACTACGTATGTGTGTGCCAATGTTCACTAGTGAAAAATCAATTATCCCCTATTTTTCCACCCGTAAGGGTGGCTAATTCCTTTCGAAATCCAAATATAAGGTATACCCTATCTATTAAAAGAAGAATCATCCAAATCGAAGAACCCAGTACAAAGTTATGCCTGATAGAATCGGTTAACGGACCAGAATTCAGAGGGTGAGTGATCAATATCCTCCATTTCGCTACCCTTAGGGGTGGATTTAATCTTTTAATTCAAATGGGACCTAAATCGAAGTACACCCTACCCACTGAAAAAAGAATTATCGGAATCGGACGCCTCAGTAGAAAGTTATGCGTGATCAAACATAAAAAAATATGATAAAAAAAAAATATACGGGTCGAATAGAGAACCTCCTCCTTTTTGGTTTCGTCGGTTAAAGATGCAACTACGTGATACGTGGTGAAGTAGGTAATTGTTCATACACCGCCATTTATAGAAGTTTATCAATTGGTGGTAGAATATTTATTGGCTGAAATTCGTCAGCTTTAGTGGTATTTGTTACTTTTGAATTGGTACAACAGTACTATACAAAGAAACAAAATACTGTGAATACTATGCCTGGGTTCGTCCTGTTCGTATTTTTTTGTGGGATAAATGAATAAAATATAAAAATGGTCCAACCAATATTTCATTAATTTTCCAAAAAGTAATGAATAATTAAGATAGTTGAGTACATATAGATGTCGTGCATCTAGTGGCTAGGAAGTTTCGTGACATCTTATTGCTGAACTTCATCACCGGAGTAGCTCTATATTTATCCTGTCGTAAGGAAAATTGAAACATGTATTTCCCATCGACCCTTATCCAGAGTAAAGTGACCTACCACCCAGCCAGCATGAAATACGTAGATATCAGATATTACAAATTGCGCTTGCAACTACGGGAAAATCTACTTGGCAGACGCTATTTACCAATATGATTTACGATGCTATTTTCTTCGGCTGGATTATTAAATAAATGGAAATTACATCGTTGCATAATTTACGATTGCTACGTGGAAATATTTCTCCGTTTGGGTTTCCCTTCAAAGACGCAACAAGATGGATTTGTTTCTGGAAATTGGAATGCGGATGTTGAGTTTTATCTGGCATAATGGGTTTTCGTCGCTGTCAGGGATATCCGATATTTCTGAACAAAAGACATGATTGATGGTGGTGCTCGATTGGAATTTTCAATTTTCTGTCACAGCGGTAATCACCATATCTTCGATGTTATTTCGCTTCGGAATTTTGATAGAATCGCTCTTTGATGAGCCATTTTCTTATTTAAATATAAAAGAAAAAATACTGCGAGTATAATACTGAATAAAATGGCTACGAATATGATATAACGGGAAAAAAATGAAAATACGAAAGTCTCAGTGAATTGAAAAATTATCAAATTAATGGAAGAACTCTTAGG
Organism: Gonioctena quinquepunctata; assembly: GCA_018342105.1. Classification (NCBI taxonomy): domain Eukaryota; kingdom Metazoa; phylum Arthropoda; class Insecta; order Coleoptera; family Chrysomelidae; genus Gonioctena; species Gonioctena quinquepunctata. The sequence goes on along the minus strand of JAFIRS010000738.1, from coordinate 279,387 downwards.
TCAGGAGACGTGATACTTGAAAAGATTCAACCACAACAACAGAAACGGTGGGAAGCTCCGACTGCAGGCTCAATTTTTTTTTGTTGTGTTGCTTCCTGTCGAATTGAGTTCTAATTGATCGGATAGATTTTGAATAATTGAATGGCAAAGTTTTGAATTTTGCCATTTTAAATTTTTGACAAATGTCAGTTGTAGAAATGATTTTGACTGTTCTGGATACAGTTTTTCAAGGGCTTTCAAATGACATATTGCAAGTCAAGTTCCGTGCGCTATAGTATCTGTCATTTTTCATAAGTGACACACGCCCACACACTCACACATAAAATCAAACATAAAAATCTAAAATTGAAAATTTGCATTTTCATTCAGACTTTACTATTATTATTTTTAACTTTTCATTTTATATTGCTACGAGAGCGCGTTTTATTTGTTTTTTGAACAATAATGTTATATTTGTTCATTGAGACATTGGATGAATCAATGTTGTTACTCCAAATCAACTAGCTAGCGTTGGGGAAACATTAAAAAAAATATTGTTTGGAGAATTTCAATAGCGAGCACGTTGAAAAACGTTTTAAATGACGAGTTGACGTATTCGATAAATCTAGTTTTATTGCCACGACTATTGTGGAAAAATGATGTTGAAAACAGATTTTTTAAACGACATTAAAATCTCAACCAAAACACCGAAAACGTTAACAATAAACGTGTGCAATTATTGGGTTCATATCACTGTTTGTGTCCCAGTAGCAATTCTATCTCATTAATTATAAAATGTTTACATCATCAAGGCAATGGGACACATTGAATGCTGCTTTCGTTCTCCTCCCAAGAGTTCGACGGTTTTCAAAAACACAAAATCATAATTTCAAACCTTTATGGCTCCCCATAAACTTCTAGAAAGGCGTAAACAACTTTTCACAATTTCCTGTGATCGTAGTGAGATAAACAGAAAAGTCATTTTATGACGTTAACTGTTTCCATTTTCCTTCATAGTAGTCGTTGGGAAACAAATTAAATTTCACACGTTCAAATTGTTTCTTGATTTATATTTGTGATATGCCGGGAAAATATTGTGTTCTACAATGAATTAAATTCATTTCTCTATGCATGGAATCCAAGAAGACCAACTAAGTATTTCCATTCCGGTGACTTCCTCGGTCAATAAATCGTACATTGTGTATCTAGTAGTAAAAGCAATACATTCCCGGACGTAAATGTAAATTGTTGCCCGAGGCGTTAGGGCCGAGGCCAACAAGTCTGGGAATGTGTTTTACTACGAGTACACATACTATTTTTTCTGAAATCGCAATCAACATCATAAATTAAGGATTTTCTATAAATGCATAATAAAGTTTGATTACCATCTTATTGCCTATGAAATCGTTTCCTCGACAATCACTGTTTGTTTATTGTCGTGACAAAAGGCAGAGATTTACTACTTATTTCGGTTTAATACCTACTTATCGCTAAAAAATATTCAAAATGGACACTGATGATGATGTCCAGGTGTGCGGGACACCACCAGAGTTAGTAAACGCTGCTGAAAATGTCATCTTAAATTTATTGCCAAGTAAATCCAAGACAAAATATGAATACGCTTACAAACGTTTCATGGATTATTGCCGAGAAAAAAATACGACCTCCCGACCTGAAAATGTCATGATTGCATACTTTTCCGATTTATCTAAAAAGTTGAAGGCATCTCTACGTTATGGTCAAATTACTCCATGTTGAGAGCTACACTTGGTACAAAAGAAGATATTGATATTACAAAATATTCGAAATTACGTGCTTTCCTGAAACGTCAAAGTGACAACTTTAAACCAAAGAAGTCAAAAGTTTTGTCAGATGAACAAATTGAAACGTTTGTTACTCAAGCACCAGATTATATATATACTTGATGAATAAGGTACGTTTAGAATATAAGAATTTTAAAATTACCTAGATATTTATGTAGTGTTTACTTTATATGCTGCCTTAATATTTGGTGTTGCCGGTGCATGTCGCCGTGATGAAGATTTTGGACCTAATCTTTTGATTGAAATGCCCGATAATAAAACAAACAGACCAATATCATTTGTGATAAACGATACTTATATGCCATTGTATAGAAAATATGTTGCATGTGGCCCAGAAGATTTTGAAAGTTTCCGCTCTTTCTTTAAATATTCAAATGGGACAATTTTGGTTAATGCTGGGTCATATTTAATTTCTTTAAAGAAGCATGGGGGATGGAAATCATCAACCGTTTCCAAAGGATATATAGAGGAATCTTTTACAAATAAAGTAGACATAGCAGATAACATATTAAGAGGGGAAAGTGAAAAAGAGAAATCTGCTTATACTATTAGTATTATTGCCGAAGAAAAAAACAGCAATGACGTCGAGGACTATTCAGGTAACATAACAGATACATTTGGAGAGGGAAGTGACAAAGAGAATGACTTTCCAGGTAGAGTTCAGCCTGTGTTTAATAATTGTACAAACTACAACATAACTATAAATATACAATAATAGTTTAAAATAAACGTTCAATATGTGTAATAATATATTCAATAAATATTCTCAATGTGAGTCGGTTGTTTGCGTGTATTTACTGTCTAAAATGTATATAAAAAACAGGTAGGTACCGATTTTGACGGCCTAGGCCGGCAAACATTTTCCCTGACTAAAATACTAGATTATCGTATTTGGGGGTCTGAAGTTGCTCCGAGAAAGTAGGCAACCCCTGGCCAGAATATAACAAGAGACCAGCATTCCGCAGGGCTTTCTTCAAAGTATACAGGATGTCCCTGAAAATATTGCATTCCTTCTATGTGTTACTAGTGATCGGAATGTTGAAATTATTTAGGTTATTCTTCTTGTTTCAAAATTATGGAGGAAGTAGAAGATTCGAAAACACTATTGAAATATTTCGAAAGTATCTTACTTGTAGTTTGACTATCAGTGTCAGTTTCAGTGTTTAGATGCAATGGTGCAGGCATTTGGAATGACCAAAAATGTTTCGAATCGGCTTTCAAATTGTTTTCTCTTAATTCAGTTTAATTTTTTACAAGCTTTTATTCAACTTCACATTTGTATGTATATATATATATATATATATATATATATATATATATATATATATATATGTATGCATGTATGTATACAGTGCTTCTCAAAAGTCCCCTCCCCCCCTCTTATTTTTGGAACGATTATACATAAACAAGTGAAATTTGGAAACTGAATGTTAAAGGTTGTAAACTTCCCTACTAGTGATGATAGATAACGAAATCGTCAAAGATGACGTCACAAAGCCATTGTGACCAATAATTTTAAACGGAACCCTACGGCAAGCGACACCTCTTTTAAAAAGTATCGAAAAAACCTATTCAATGATACTTATTTTGTTTGTGTTTATGGCAGTTTTAATGGCTCATTAGTAAACATTAAAATTTAAATTCCATTCAGTATGATATTAATTACAGATTTAAGAATCAGTATCTCCCAAAAGAAATTGATCGAAATGACCTCCATTTACTTCCTGTCAGTGAAATATCCTATTTCCAAACTCTTCTCGTACTTTTGCAAATGTGTCTGCGGAAACAGCCTCACATTCTGCAACAATACGTTGTTTTAAAACGTCAATATTGTCAGGTTCTGTGGCGTGAGCCTTCGATTCAAGGTACCCCCACAGAAAAAAATCCAAAGGTGTGAGGTCCGGTGATCGAGCTGGTCATTCCGTTGAACCTCGTCGTCCAATCCATCTACCACGATACTCCTCATCCAAATACCGTCTTACTGCACCGTAATAGTGTGGAGGAGCACCATCCTGTTGGAATGTTATTTCCAAAATGCCGAATTCATCTGGATTATCTCCAAAATTTCAAGGATTAACGGTTCTATTGCGTTTTGCAACAGCTCCAGATAAACCTCACCAGTTAAATTAGTATTTAAAAAAAGAGGCCCAACGATGTGGTTTCCCAGGATACCTGCTCAAACATTCACCTTCTGGGGAAATTGAGTATTTGTTTCACGAAACAGGTGAGGATTTGCGTCACTCCAATACCTCACATTCTGTGTATTTACATTTCCATTTAGATGGAAAGTACTTTCGTCACTAAAACAAATTGTTTTGACATAGTCTGGCTGTTGGTTAATTTTAATTTCCATATTTCCACAAAATTCTAGTCTTCGGTCTGGGTCGTCGTCTGAGAGTTGATGAACCATTTTTAATTTGTATGGACGAAATGTGTTCTTTTTTAACACCCTGTGTCTGTACTTCGACTGACTTCACAGGTAGATGCAACGTGAGTTGTTGAAAAAGTAGGATTAACTATTACTTCTGCCAGTATATCAATTTTTTTCTCATCAGAAATTTGTGGTCTGCCAGATCGTTTCGTATCATTAATACTACCCGTTGTTCCAAACTTACGAAGAAGCTCCCTTAAATAAGTCCTCGAAACGGGGCGATCGGGAAACCTCTCATTGAAAATGTGTTCTGCTGCATGGATATTTTGTCCAGTTTCACCAAGAATTAGGATCGCTGCTACTTTATCACCTAAAGCACGTACCATTTCGCTTCTTGAAGCACTTAAACGTTCGGCTCACAACAGTTTAATGAATTATTAAAATGTACAAAAATATCAAAAGTACCAAAAACTGCTAAAACAGTTAAACGTTCGATCAACAAAAACGTCAGCTTATTTGACAACTATCCAGAGGCAGAGCTTGAGTTTGGAATTTTAGTATTAACTGATTTAATTAATCACAGCTTTGCGTTTTTTAAAAGCGAGTTGCCAAAACTACCATAAACACAAACAAAATTAGTATCATTGAATAGGTTTTTTCGATACCTTTTAAAAGAGGTGCCTACGGCAAGCGGTTCCATTCAAAATTATTGGCCACAATGGCCTTGTGACGTCATCTTTGACGATTTTGTCATCTATCATCACTAAGAGGGAAGTTTACAACCTTTAATATTCAGTTTCCAAATTTCACTTGTTTATGTATAATCGTTCCAAAAATAAGAGGGGGGAGAGGACTTTTGAGAAGCACTGTATATGTATGTATGTATATATGTATGTGTTCGGGTGACACATTTTGACCGACTAATTTTTTTTCAAGTCTCGCATGGACATATGTTTTTTTGTAATTGAGGAGTGCTCTTGAAATTTTAGATGGATCGAATATTTTTAAGGGGTCGCTCAAGAATTTTCAAAATTTCGAGAATGGTCAAAATTTGTTTTTTTTTTTGTTTTTTTTTTCTTTTTTATGGCGGCAATTGTTTGTACATACAAAAAAATTACATCCTGAAAATTTTAGCTCAAAGTATATATTTTTATAGGTCGCTCAATAATTTTGAATCTTGGGGAGTACTATAGATTAGACTTTTTCGATCGACCTTTAACATAATTATGAACCAATATAATAATAATAATAGATATACTTCATTGTCAAAAAAATATTAATTTTTGTAGACAAAGCATTTATATAATAATAAAAATAAAAATGTCGGAATTCAAGAGATATGATGGTATACATATAGGTAAGAACAAAAAAATATTGATATTGATAAAAATATATAAAATGTGACATGACACGATGGAAAATCGAGGGGACTGTATATATTTATCATTAAGTATAAAAAACATATGCCGCAAGATAGATTTAGAGATAAAAAAAAGAAAAAATCCTAAATATATTCTTTTTTATTTTTTGTTAGTGAAAATCGTCTTAAAAAAACTCCTGTATACTATAACATGGTCTGGAGGAGAACAGTTATGTCAGGGCATGTTTGACGTAATCACATTGAACAATCTCTCTTATCTCTTTGGATATATGATTATTAAACCACGAGACACATAAACATACCAATGAATATATTGTTACTAGCATACTTAATTAATATGGACAATTAAAAAACAATAAAAAATTAATAAAATTGTTTATTTATTGATCAGCTTGAATATATTCTCTTTAGTTATTCAATTTGAAATATGGAACTGAAATAAAATAAATTAGAAGTTTTTGCTATGTATTTTGAATTCCGTAATCACAATTGTAGATAATATAATGAAATTTTCATAAGAAATGTTGTAAAACAAGGTTTTTTTTCGAATGAAAATACCTTAAATTGTTGTTACGAAAATAAGTACAGTACGCTCCTGCGTTGTTTATTTCGCCAGACGATGTGACGGTTCTTTATTCAGTCGAAATTCCAGAAATATGACGACCGACTGGTTGACATCACGCTGAGCTTTCCCCATCGAATGATCTCGATGTTTCCACGAACCACTCGAAGACTCTAGATGCCAAGGACGAGGATATATAAGATCGGGTGTACCATTGAAAGACGTAGTAATTCATATAAGCAAATTCTATAATATTATCACAATCAAGCTGATCAATGAGTAAACATTTTTTTTTATTATCAATATCAACAATATATTTATTGGTATTTTTATGTATCTCGTGGTTAATATTGGTTCATAATTAAAAAAAAAAATTTAAAGGAAAATTAACTCTAAACTCCCCAAGATTCAAAATTTTGAGCGATCTTTAAAAATGTATACTTTGAGTTAAAATTTTCAGGATGTCATTTTTTTATATGTACAACAATTACCGCCATGAGAAAGAAAAGATGAAAACAAAACAAAACAAACAAAATAATTCTGACCCTTTCCGAAATTTTAAAAATTCTTGAGCGACCCCTTGAAAATATTTGATCCATCTAAAATTTCAGGAGGGCTCCTCAATTACAAAAAACTAACATATTTCCATGTGGGAATTCTCATAGTCGGCTTCAAAAAACTTATACTTACTTACTTTTTCATGATTTCTCTCGGACAATAATTTCCCACTTTCACATTATATATTTGGCTAAATCTTATCAGTGGTTGGAGATCATCTTCCTAGATCTTCCACTGAAATCGTCAAGCGACGATGATGTTGATATTGATAAGTACGTTCGATTTTCGATTCATTCCAACATGCACATTAAATTATGGAGGTAAAGTATTCGCGAGTGTGTGTCTAGAAAACATAAGGTCGTGGGTTCGACTCCCACTTGAGGATGCTTTTTCTTTCTTTAATTTAATAATCTGTCCATTATGCCACAAATTCCTTTTTCATGACTTATACTTAACGTAAGACGTAGCTGTTTCAATGAGAAAAGTTCAATAGAAATCTGAAGGGGGGGGGTAATGAATATCCTCTCTAACTGTTGGCGAAATAATGGCGTGTACTGAACTCCCGTCCAACGTATGCAATATTTTCGGGGACACCCGGTATATTAGGACGAATGATAGTAAACTATACCATCAGTTAGCGCCATCTTTTTGCAATACGAAGAGTCTCATCGGGGAAAAGTGCTTATAGTTATTTGAATCTATTTTTCCACAGTAATTGGCACGAGTACTTAGACGAAATGTTCGAAGCGATACACGTGGCTCCACAATTTTATATGAAAAACAGTATACATTCGGATATCGAATGGAAATATGTCAATCATTTGAATTATTGAAATTACCATAATGGATCTCATTGCGTGATAACAGTTGTTACGGAGCGCTTTCGTTTGTTTGTTCCGACCAACCCACACTTAATATGGGTACGCATTGCTTTGGACATTTTTGTTTACATTTCGATCATCCTGTTCAAACATTTCCCTATGCTGTAAACACTGGATAAAATGGAGTGGCCATAATAATATATAGAACGACGAAAATAATATAGATTTATTTGACCAAGCTACAAATTTGTTTGGCCAGCGAAGAAAAATATTTTAAAGTGATTTATTATATAAAGTGGAAGAAAACTATTTTTTTCTTCCTATTATTTCAAATTAAATCAAATTTTGAATCAACAATAGGAAAAGTGTTATGAAACGCATTTTCCACATTGTTTTCTTGATGCCAGTATTTCAAAGGCATCATCGACTGACAAAGCGTGGTAACTTTATTAAGTATTGTTTTGTCGACGCTAATATCATGAGTGCTAGGGATTTTATCGCTCTTTTTGTATCATTTTGTAGTTGGTAGAGCTTCAATGTGCTCCGCGAATTTCGTGAAATTCCGTAGTTTGAAGTGCTGTATAAACCCCAAAGTGTTGAAAAAGTGATTTATATACTCCTTCGTTAACTTAAAAACCATAAAACAGTGAGCTGAAAGTGATCTAAATGCCTAAAAAGAGTAAAAATAGTATTATCTGACCATTGGAAAACTGCAGGTCATTGTGACCCTTAATAACCGCCGAGTACGGGAATTTCGACCGTATTGGTTCGCCAGAGTGAAAAAGTGAGGTTAGTATTCCAAAACCCACGAAAGTGAAAACAATTTCGCTTATAAAAAGTGAAAGATCACAAACAACCAAAGGAAGAATCCCGCGATCAAAGGTGCAGATCGCAACAAAAGCGGGGATAAATTGAAAACAAAAAGCCACAATGGCTCACCCAGTAACAAAAACCGTGAAAAAAAAATTATTTCACCAAACCAAACTACCGAAACTGATAAAAAAACAGTGTGTTGGCAAAACTCACATCGGAAAACGCCAGCTGTTCGGTATTAGAAGCCTAGGAACTCCAGAAAAGATGCGTATCATTTTCCCCCAAGTGAAGCCGAGAAACTAAAAAACTCAATGATTACATTTCTAAACATAGTGAAAGTGTAAAGGAGAGTAATATTAAACCTAATAAAGACACTGGAGAGCCAGGCACCGGTTCCGAGGCCGAAAAGACCGCCCGAGCCGAGGTTATCGTAGAAAATGAAACAACTCAAAAAAGTTCAAAAACACTAAGTGAAACGGAAAACGAAAAGAAAGTGGTGAGTGTAACCCATCAAAATTTTAGGAATGGAAAGAGGGTGAGGAAAAAACGCTAAAAAACCTCTGTCCAGAAGACATATGTTGTTCACCACACTTTCCGAACAACACGAAAGTAAAAAAAAATCCATCATCCAATGCAATCCAATAATAATTATTGCGACAGTTGCTTTATCAGATATTGTATTTATTGATTGAGTGAATAAAAAGTAATTTCCCAACTTCAAGTTCCAATATCTCGAAAACGAATAGATAGAATTGATTTATTTTTGTTGTTCGATATTAAGAAGGAAAATACCTTTCAAATGAGGTATCACTTGCCATGTGTTGCCATTTAAAAATTTAGGGGTGGCTGTCACATCTCCGAGGGATGGAATGTATTTCGGGTGAATTTAATCGCGAACGATGTCCCCCTCGAAAATGTAGTTGACGTGTCCGAGCGTTTTTCTATAATTCGGTTCTGCCGACCTACAGAGCCGCTGTTTCGTTTTCAATGACCCATATAATCTGGTGCTTGAGTAATAAACGTTTCAATTTGTTCATCTGACAAAACGTTTGACTTCTTTGGTTTACAGTTGTCATTTTGACGTTTCAGGAAACCATGTAATTTCGAATATTTTGTAATATCAATGTCTTCTAGCTCTCAGCATGGAGTAATTTGACCATAACGTAGATGCCTTCTACTTCGTAGATAAATCGGAAAAGTATGCAATCATGACATTTTTAGATCGGGAGGTCGTCTTTTTTACACGCTTTATATCAGCTTCACTTGTATGTTTGTTTGTTTGATTGTAACCGACTCCTTTGGGCGCGATTTTGACCCACTTCCAGACGTCCGAATGATTTGAAATTCGGCAGGTGTACATAATTCCGGTGACAATGCATTAAGAAATTTTTGTGTGAAGAAAAAACAAAATGGCGGCTCCAATATGGCGTACGAATTTTGTGATTATGGTCCGATTCGCTTCAAATTTGGTATCTGAGGATTTTTGTGGTCGGAGATCATGATTCTTTTGTCAAGATTGAGAAATTCGAGATGGCGGCTACAAAATGGTGGACGAGTTTTGTGATTATGGTCTGTTCTATTCAAAATTGGTACGTGGGGGTTTTTGAGGTCAAAAATTATGATTCTTCTGTAAAAATTGGAAAATTCAAGATGGCGGCTTTGAAATGGCGGCCGATATTTGTGATTATGGTCTGATTCTATTCAAAATTGGTATGTGGGGGTGTTTGGGGTCGTATATTATGATTCTTCTGTGAAAATTGGAAAATTCAAGATGGCGGCCGAATTTTGTGATTATGGTCTAATTCTATTCAAAATTGGTATGTTGGGTTTTTTGAGGTCGAATATTATGATTCTTTTGTAAAAATTGGAAAATTCAAGATGGCGGCTTCAAAATGGCGGCCGAGTTTTGTGATTATGGTCTGATTCTATCCAAAATTGGTATGTGGGGGTTTTTGGGGTCGAATATTATGATTCTTTTGTAAAAATTGAAAAATTCAAGATGGCGGCTTCAAAATGGTGGCCGAGTTTTGTGATTATGGTCTGATTCTATTCAAAATTGGTATGTGGGGGTTTTTGGGGTCGGAGATTATGATTACCTAATTTGATAAGATCATTACATTCTTTAATTTGCAAAAAAATAATAAAAATAATAGTTTAAAAAAAACTAAAAAAACACTCTTTTCTAAATAAACCACACTAAAAAGTAGGAAATAAATAATAGTTTGAAAATACTAAAAAACACGCTTTTATAGAAAACCAAACTAAAAAAATATAAAATAAGAAAAAAAAAATATTTAAAAAAAAGCGTGGTGTGCATGGTATCAATAATTATATAGTACATTACACACCGAGGTGATACCATGCACCCCACGCTTATTTTAAAATATTTTTTTTTTCTTATTTTATATTTTTTTAGTCTGGTTTTCTATAAAAGCGTGTTTTTTAGTTTTTTCAAACTATTATTTATTTCTTGGGAATAATCCATGAAACGTTCGTAAGCGTATTCATATTCTGCCTTGGATTTATTTGACAATAAATTTAAGATGACATTTTCAGCAGCATTTGCTGATTCTGGTGGTGTCCCGCACACCTAGGCATCATCATCACTGTCCATTTTAAATATTTTTTAGCGATAAGTAGGTATTAAACCGAAATAGGTAGTGAATCTCTGACTTTTGTCACAACAATAAAAAAACAGTGATTGTCAAGGAAACGATTTCCTAGGCAATAAGATGGTAATCAAAAATTGTTATGCATTCATCAAAATTCCTTAATTTATGATAATGTTGATTATTGCGATTTCAGAAAAATAGTCTGTGTACCTCGTAGTAAAAGCACATTATCAGAGTTCAATTTACATTGTCGTCCGGGAATGTATTGCTTTTACTACTAGATACTCAATGTACTATTCCATTGTGAAGGTCAATATTTGTATAAGGCTCCATCAAATAAAGCTCACAAGAATGGAGGATTGAAACTCAACTACATCGGAAAAGGAATATTTTTTGAGAATTCACTATTACTGTGTACACGACGATTCCAAAACGAAAATTAAAGCTCTGTATTTTGTGAAAATTTTTGTATATTTAAGCAAATCGCTTTCGGCCTACGGCCATCTTCATACAACACATTCTCACAAGTGTTACTTCAATCAAGATGATTGAGGCAGAAAGCGCTTTGCTTAAATATACAAAATTTCACACGAAATACAGAACTTTAATTTTCGAATATTTTTTGGCCCGATAATATACTATAAATCTCATTGCACTAATTATTTATATGAAGTTGTTTGTGAGGTTATTTATCCCACAATAATACGACTGATTGATTGATATTCCGCGTTTGCATCATAAATTGCAGGAATATGTGATAAAATTGATGGCGGTTGTAAAGGAATCAGATCTGGCGTGAATATATAAAATATAAACCGTAATAAATATAATATGAACATCATATGAAAATGGTGTTCACATGCTGCTTGAATCGAATCGTAACATTAAACTGAGATGAAATATGCTTTTATACTCCATAAAGATGAAGAATCACGCGTAAGTGTATTTTGGTGAATTATTTACCACACTTGTCACCAAATGATTTCAAATAGTATTTTTTTTTGAACGAAGTTCTTTTACACGGCTTGCGGTAGGTGTTGACTGGTAGAAATCGTCACGTAAGAGAAAAGCGTGATTCAAATGTACTTTGACAAACTTCAGGAGGTGATTCCTCACAATACGGAAACGCTTCGTTTCCAAGATACAGGGTGTTGAAGTTTTATTCTTATTTTAGTTTTTTTTAAATAACTTTCGAAATGCTGACCTTAATTAAACGAAAATTAGTATTGAGAGGTTTGTTGAGGTGTCGAATTCGAACCTGATGTTATTATTGCTCTTACTCGTAGGGGGCGCCACCTACACGTCTTTTTCTTCTTCTAGCACATTTTTCAGTAAAAAAATCAATTGTTCTATCATATCTACGTGAAAAAGCTACCTATGTTACAAGTCGCTGTAAGCAACCGTTTTCTAGATATTTGGACTTGAAAAATTTCAAGTCGATTATTTGATAATCGATGCGTGTTGAAGTTATTACCATTATTTTGCATTTTTCACAAGAATGCTTAGAAAATGAATTTGACGTTCAAGTAAGTAGTTTTGGTAATTACATATTATGTGACAGTTAAACGTTTTGTTGAAGTTTCTGTATGTTTCAAAACACAAATTTTGAAAAAATGGATTATTTAAACAATAATGCTCATTTAGCCTATATGCATTTCGTTTATGTTCTTGCGGATAGCAATGCGCGCGAAGCAAGACGTATTTACCAGGAGCGATTACTTAATCGAGTTCTACCTTCAGCTCCACCACTTACCAGTCTCCACCGTCGATTGGCAGAAACAGGTAGCTTTAAGGGGGCAGCTGATATTATTGGAAGACCACGAGCAGTCCAAACCCCAGAATTGGAAGAAGCTGTTTTGAACGCTCTCGAGGAGAATTCAGAAACAAGTACAAGAATAATTGCTGAAGCTCTCAATTCTACTCAGTCCACAGTTTGGAGAATTATTCACAATCAAGAATTTTATCCATACCATATTCAAAGGGTACAAGCTCTTTTGCCACGAGACTTTCCCCAACGCATTACTATGTGTCAGTGGTTTTTGAGAGAATTGGCTGAAAATCCTCAATTTTTAAGATATGTACTCTTCACGGACGAGGCAAATTTCTCCCGAAATGCTATCACAAACTTTCATAACAACCATGTTTGGGCTCTGGAAAATCCGCACGCAGATAGTGAAAGACATTATCAGTATACATTTTCTGTAAATGTATGGGCGGCAATAATTGATAATTACTTGATAGGTCCTCTCTTTTTTCCGTTCCGACTGAACGGCGCAACTTACAGAGACTTTTTAGAAAATGAATTGCCGGGACTACTTCAGAATGTAACATCAGTAATTCGTATCCTCATGTGGTTTATGCATGAAGAGGCTCCGGCCCATTTTAGCGTTGTAGCCAGGGAATTCCTTAACACTGTCTATCCAAATCGATGGATCGGTAGGGGTGTAGGAGAACCTAAGCAGGCGTGGGCACCAAATTCGACAGATCTAAACCCGCTAGATTTTTATTTCTGGGGATATTTGAAGTCACTAGTTTATAAAACTCCAGTAGTGAACGAGGAAGATCTAAGAAAGCGAATAGCAGACGCCTGTGAAATAATAAGAAAAACACGAATAATTTTTGAGCGGGTACGAGATTCAATGACTAGAAGACTGAATGCCTGTATCTTCGCTGAAGGTTGACACTTTGAACAATTTATTTGAATACAATTTAGTTTCCTTTATTTTATATTACTCTACATATTCAAAATTTCTTGAAATAAAATGTTGATATTTCTTGCAAATTGTATTTTTTTTTTAATGTTCTGGTTCCCACGAAAAGGGATATCCTGTAATGTTCAGAGAACATCGTGGGAACCAAGGGAAAGAAGGTAGGAGTTGGTGTTCTTCTTAAATTTCTGGAGGTTGTATGCCTCGGGGAACACCTCCCTAGGCAATGAGTTCCAAAGCCTCGCTGTTCGTTGGATGAACGAGTCTTTGGAAAGTGATGTTCTGCAGGACTCCAAAGTGACCACGAAGGGGTGTGATGACTGAACTTGACGGGTTAATCTCGAAGAGACTGCCAAAGCAGGAACGATTGTTGATATTTCAGAAGAGCATCGCCCATGAAAATATCTATAAAATAGAGACAAATCGCCAACTTTTCTACGGTGTTCCAGACAAGTGAGCGAGTTTGTAAGCGAGGCATCACCGACGAGACGAATTGCACTTTTTTGGACAGAATCCAATAGCCTCAGGATATGTTTAGGTGCCGCGCTCCAAATATGGGAACAGTATTCCAGGACAGGTCGGATCTGTGCCTTATAGATCATAAGCAGCTGAGTGGGGGTGAAATAGCTCTTGGCACGAAACAAAAAACCAAGTTTTTGGGATGCACTTTTGGCAATGGACCTCACGTGATTTTCCCAGGAAAGGTTATTGCTGATGGTAATACCAAGCATCGATATGGATGACTTCAGTGGTATGGTTACTCCTGACAAAGTTATGTTAGGCACAGTGAGATCGGCTTTTCTAGAGAAAAGACATGCTTGTGTTTTGTTTGCATTGAATTCTACCAAGTTATTAGATCCCCACTCGAGAATTGTTGCTGAGTCCATATTTATATAATTAACATTTCTTCCTCGTTCATTTCTGGTTTCACGGGCTGATATAGGGGCCCTGGAAGAGAAAGCGGTATGGAGGGTACTATCATCGGCAAAGCTGTGTACTGGACATGAAGTTGCTTTCAACAGGTCGTTGATGTGAAGTAGAAATAGTGTTGGTGCGAGAATAGATCCTTGCGGAACACCAGCATTTATGAGTAGAGTGTCAGATGAAACTCCATCGACCACTACATGGAGAGACCTGTTTGAGAGGAAACTAGCAAGCAGAGAACACAGCTGAGGGGGCAAGCCATAAGACGGAAGCTTGGCGAGGAGTCCCTGGTGCCAAACTCGATCGAACGCCTTGGAGATATCTAAAGCCACAGCTAAAGTTTCTCCGTACTTTTCAATAGATAGCTGCCATATATGTGAGACGTAAGCGAGCAGGTCACCAGTTGATCTCTGATGGCGGAAGCCATATTGCCTATCGTTGACAATTCCTGAGTCTTCCAGATATTTCATGAGCTCGATGTTGATGGCTTTTTCCATGACCTTTGAAATAATAGATAGCAGTGCGATAGGTCTGTAGTTGCTAGGTAGGGCCTTTTTGCCTTTTTTAGGGACTGGCTGTACTCTTGCAATTTTCAATTGGACGGAAATACCCCAAATTGTAAGAGTGGTTGAACAACTTGCAAAGAACAGGTCTTAGTTCGGGGGCACATTTCTTGAGAACAATCGGCGGGATTCCGTCAGATCCACAGGCTTTGTTGGTGTTGAGACCCAGCAAAATCTTTCTGATAGTACGTTGGCAAAAGGTGATCTCGGGCATGTGACTGTCAATAGGTGTAATGTTCGGGGGTTGTTTTCCCGATGAATCCAGAGTGGAATTTCCAGCAAATAGGTGCGCAAAGATATTGGCTTTTTCCTGGGCAGTCGTTGCTAGTGTTCCATCTTCTTTGGTTAGAGGAGGAAATGAGCTGGAAGTGAAGTTCCTTCCCACAGCTTTGGCGAAAGACCAAAATGAACGGGATCCGTTAGGACATTCAGCAAGTTTTGATCTTATTTTGGCATTGTGGGCATCTTTTGAGCATTCTATTGTCTCTTTGCATATGCCTCTAGCCTCGACATATGCTGCTCTGGTCTCAGGGCCCGGATTTTTTAGCCATCGATGGTATGCTGCCTGTTTGGAAGCCACAGCTCTAGAGCAGTTTCTGTTAAACCAGGTCTTATCGGATGATGTTCTTCTTTCGGTATTCGGTAAGTAAGTTTGCATCCCCAACATGATGATTTCAGAAATTGTCTCAGCACATTGTGTTGGATCTACTGAAGAGAAACAAACTCTCTTCCATGGAAACGCTGAGAAAAACATACGAAGACCTTCCCAGTCGGCCGAATTGTAATGCCACATGAGACGGGGTGGTATTGTGCAGCTCGATGGTAAATGGAAAGAGCATGTTGTGGAGATGAGGGTGTGATCAGAGTTTCCAAGTGGGGCACAAACTTCTATTCTATACGGGTCAGGATTGGTGGTGAGGAAAAGATCTAGTGTATTGGCAGACTGGTTGTTGACATCAGGGATGCGGGTTGGTAGCTCGACCAGTTGTTCTAGACCATGAGTGATGGCGAAGGCCTCGGCTTGACGACCCGCATCATCTGTTTTGTTAGAGAATTTGAGCCAGGCAGCGTTATGTACATTAAAGTTTCCCATGATTATGGTTTCAGCTGTTGGATGGTTCTCCTGAATGTAGTCCAGTTTGAGTGATAAAACAAATACAGATTTTGCACCCTTGATACAAAATTAACTATTTCAAACGAGTAAAAATGAATAGAATAGCTGGCGCCCCCTACAAAAAACCAAAACTACTTACTTAAACGTCAAATTCATTTCCTAAGCATTCTTGTGACAAATGCAAAATAATGGTAATAACTTTTCACGTAGATATGATAGATCAATTGATTTTTTTACTGAAAAATGTGCTAGAAGTACGCTAAAAAAAGTTATGAATCTTCAAAAAAGAAAAAGACGTGTAGGTGGCGCCCCCTACGAGTAAGTGCAATAATAACATCAGGTTCGAATTCGACACCTCAAAAAACCTCTCAATACCAATATTCGTTTAATTAAGGTCAGGTAAGTTATTAAAAAAAACGAAAATAAAAATAAAACCTTAACACCCTGTATTTCGGAAACGAAGCTTTTCCGGACATATATTTATTTGGACAATGCATATTAGAATATTGTAGGAATCACCTCTTGAAGTTTGTCAAAGTACTTTTGAATCACTCTGTATAGGTATAATATTGCATCGGTGTGAAGTTAGCAACGAAATCTCATCCACGAATTCTGACACATAGAAAATTTTATGTGGGAATATCAATAAGACATAATGGACTAGTCGAAAACATGAAACGTGTTCTGGATTCGCATCACTTTATAATTTTTCAGTTCTGTTATTCATGTAAATATAATTTATAATTAACATTATTATCAATTAAGTTTGTTCATTCATAGATTTACCAATTTCCTTCGACTCCGCCACTGGCGGATTCAGCCTGGCTATCTACTTATTTAAGTTTATTCCTTTTGTGTTTTTTTTGGGTGTTGATAACTTTTTACGCGCTCTGCGAGAATGAAATATATCCCGATAACAGAACCCAGTATTGTTTTTCAGATCTTCAACTACGGAATCATTATTTAGATTTACTTATCGATCGCATTTTTTTAACTTGATAGTTTCCGCCGCTGTGCAACTTTGTGTTATGTTCTACGCATTATTTCCCGCTTTTCGCATTAGTGACAATAGAAGTTGGTTTATCTTTGAGAAGAGGAAGTTCCTGGGGGCCCCTGTGACGCAGTGACGCGATCAGCTGAAAACCAACTGGTAAGTCTTGAAGGTGTGTTCCATTCTCTCGTAACTTACAGTCCACTATTCTCTCGAACAAAAGAGTTGTCGATATGCACGGTACCACAAATGATAACTCCTGAAATTACTATCGCTTCCCATGTTTTTCAATAAAAGTGGAAAACAGCAGATTTTTTTATAGAATCGCGAAATTTTCGACAAACAAGTGCTATAAAACAAGTTTTACCAATTCTGCGAAGTTGCACGTTATATAAAAGTATTGCATATGATTCATTCTGTAACGTGGTATTAGGGAAATGATTATCACTCCCATGTTTTTCAATTAAAGTGGAAAAACAATTTTAATAATTGTTTGAAACGCGTAATTTTCGATAAACAAGGTGCTATTAAATAAGTTATACCAATTCTGTAGATCTGCACGGTAAATCAAATCGCTGCTTATGATTCATTCTAGGATGTGATATTAGCGAAATAATTATCACCCTCTTAGTTTATTTGTAAAGGGAAAAAAATAGGTAAATATCTAGTTACATCACACATGCACTCCAAACATGGGAAAAACACTTTTCTCACGTGTTTTTGCCTCCTAAACACGAATCCGGAAGAAAAATGCGGCGGTCTCTTACCGTTTCAGAGTTACATCGCTTTTTCCGAAATAAATTTCAAGCACCGTTGCAAAAACTCATTCAAATGCTCCTTCTTTTTACCAACATAAACAATACACCTAAATCCTTATTTTGCACAACTTTGCACAAAATATCGTCGTTTTTATCAAAAAAGATCTTCCTTCTTACACAGTCGATTCATTTATTACCAACATGAAAAATTAAAAAAGTTAATAAATGTCATCTGTCAAAGGAATTAGAATTGTTCATTTGCAACTGTGTAAGAAGGAGGATTTTTTCGATAAAAACGACGATGTTTCGTGCAAAGTTGTGCGAAAATAAGTGCTTAAATTTATTTCGAAAAGCGATTAACCTGACGGTATGAGGTCCCCATTTTGTCAGGAGGCAAAAACACGTAAGAAAAGTGTTTTCCCCATATTCGGAGTGTATGTGTGATGTAACTAGATATTTACCAAAAAATATATTATTTTCATGAAATTTTCAATATACAGCGATATAAAATGTGTTTTACCAAATCTCCAGACTTGCATGGTACATCAAATGATTCAGATATGAAAAAACGCTTTAGTTTCTGCAAGAACACCGAGACCCATTTTCATAAGCAATGATTTAATATACAAGTCTACAGAAATGGTAGAACTTGTTTTATAGCACTATGTTTATTAAAAGTGTCTTGAAAATATCAAATATTTCAAATGTTCCCCTCCATTATAAAAAAAATGGTGATAATCATTTTGCTAATACCACATCGTAAAATAAATAGTAGGGAAGGATTTGATATAGCAAGTCTGCAAAAATAGCGTGCAAGTCTGCAGAAATGGTAGAACTTGTTCAATAGCACTTTGTTTATTGAAAATTTCGTGATTCAATCAGATTTTTCAAATGTTTATTTTTTTATGGGAAAACTGAGGGGGTGATAATCATTTCGCTGATAGCACGTTATAGAATGGATCAAAAGCAACTATTTTTCCTACCGTGCAAGTATAATTTTTTTGATTTTTTATTAAGAGTTTTTCCCGAAAATATCAAATATTTCAAATGTTTCCCCCATTACAAAAAAACTAAGAGGGTGATAATCATTTCGGTAATACCACACCGTAGAATGGATAGTAAGCAAATATTTGATATAGTGTACAAGTCTGCAGAAATGGTAGAACTTGTTATAGCATTTTGTTTATTGATAATTTCGTGATTCAATCAGATTTTTCAAATGTTTTTTTCTCTTATGGATAAACTGGGGGTGATATCATTTAGCTAATACCACTTGGAATGGATCATAAGCAACTATTTCTCCAACCGTGCAAGTATGCAGAACTTGTTTCATAGCACTTTGTTTTTATAAAGTTTCGTGAAAATGTCAAATATTTCAAATGTTTTCCTCCATTACAAAAAACTGTGGGGGTGTTAATCATATCAGTAATACCACTTCGTAGAATGAATAGTAAGCAACGATTTAATATAGCTGGCAAGTCTGCAGAAATGGTAGAATTTGTTTTATAACATTTTGTTTATTGGAAATTTTTAATTTTTCAAATTTTTTTCACTTATGGAAAAACTGATTGGCTGATAATCATTTCGCTAATACCACGTTATCATAAGCAACTATTTCTCCTACCGGCAAGTATGCAGAACTTGTTACATAGCGCTTTGTTTATTAAAAGTTTCCTGAAAATATCAAATATTTCAAATGTTTCCCTCCATTACAAAATAACTGCCGGGGTGATAATCATTTCAATACCTCATCGTAGAATGAATAGTAAGCAACGATTTGATTTAGCGTGCAAGTCTGCAGAAATGGTAGAATTTGTTTTATAGCACTTTGTTTATTGGAAATTTCGTGATTCAATCAAATTTTTAAAATGTTTTTTCCTCTTATGGATAAACTGAGGGGGTGATAATTATTTCGCTAATACCAATTCATAGAGTGGATCATAAGCAACTATTTCTCCCACCGTGCAAGTTTGCAGAACTTGTTTTATAGCGCTTTGTTTATGAAAAGTTTTCTGAAAATATCAAATATTTCCCTCCATTACAAAATAACTGAGGTGGTGATAATCATTTCGCCAATACCTCAATTTAAAAAATGGTAGAATTTGTTTTATAGACTTTGTTTATTGGAAATTTCGTGATTCAATCAGATTTTAAAATGTTTCAATGGGGTGATAATATTTCGCTAATACCACGTTATAGAGTGGATCATAAGCAACTGTTTCTCCCACCGTGCAAGTTTGCAGAACTTGTTTTATAGCGCTTTGTTTATTAAAAGTTTCCTGAAAATATCAAATATTTCAAATGTTTCCTTTCCTTAAAAAATTATTTTATGTCCTCAAATAAAGAATTGGTGAAACTTTTTATAGCAATCTGATGTTTTTCTCTTCTACTAAAAACTTGGGAGACGATAATTATTTCGTTGATTCCACCTGATAGTATAGATCAGAAGTTATCATTTGTGCTGGTACCGTGCATATCTGCAGAATTGCTAGAACTCGTGTTATGTTTTCGACTAGTCCATTATGTTGAGAAGGGAAACATTCTCAATTGAATATTGATAGAAAGATTTTTCTGTGAATTGAAAAATCCACGATTAAAATTATGTCTTATTGATATATCCCACATAAAATTTTCTATGTGTCAGAATTCGTGGATGAGATTACGTTGCTAACTTCACACCGATCAGTATTGCTTGGTATTACATGACCATACAGGTTTTTTTTTTCATTGTATTGTCCCTCGATATTTTCCTTCTTTTATAAAAACGATATGAATTTAGTATTTGAAAATCATACAATCTACTATCAAATTGGTCAAAACGGTCACAGAATAATCTGAAACGTCATGGCCGGTTTTTACTTGTTATATACGTGATTCTGTTTGGGGAAATGAATTTTATTGGAATATTGGAAAAAGTACATTCTTTCGTTTTTACCATGTTTTTTGAGTCATTTGATGAATCAATTCTATTCTGAAAGTAGCTACCTTTCGGATGCTTGAGGACATTTCTATAAATCGTACGGTAATCAAAATAACGGGAATGAAAAGCAGGATTGACTGTGAACCTTCGTCTATAATGCCGAAGCGTAGACTTCTTGAGGACGTTGTTATCCAACGTTTTATTTTCTCTTTTCGATTTTCTGAATAGGAAACGATGCATTGAATACTCCTGGGAACTGATTGTGAAATGCAAGGAAGTGTTCCTGTAGAAATAAAATATTTCTCCAGACAATTTTCTCATAGAAACGGGACTTGAGGGTTTCTTCACAAAAATTCAACGTAAATTGAAACACGTGATAGACCGCTTCAGCCAGAGGTCTTCGGAACTCTGACTGGTGACTACTCCGTACTGATGAGGGCCAAATGTCCGAAACCGGTATGCGGATTGTTAGGCGGACCTGGCATAAATTGAACATAATCAAGTTTATCAGAAAGAAACATTTGCAATCAATTTTCATTGTAACTGCAAGTTTGCATAGATTTTCAGGTGGATTTCATTCAACGTTCTGAGTGGTATTTGCAGGAAAGTAGTTGTTTTTCGCTTATGGTCTACCACTTGTTTCAAGGTATATTGAATTTTTGTGACGAGACTCTTGAGTCCCTTGTTTCTAATATTACACTCCACATGTTCGGCTCTCTTGTTTGATATACAGGGTGTACCAACTAAGTGCGAAAGTTTTTAGGGGGTGGTTCCTTGTCGAAAATTGAAGGTGGTCTTTCATGTGAACAAAAGCTCTTATGCTTTTCTTCGAAAAATTACACGCTTCCAAAAATGAGAATATTCTTTTTCTTCATACTGCTGAAGAGTTGAAGAAATAGCATTGTGTGGGCATGCTCTGCCAATAAAAAGGATACCTATGAATATTTTTTTAATTTTGTTGTGATCTTTTAAAGGGGCGAACCTCTATTCCATTTTTTACCAGAAGTTTGTAACGAAACAAAATTTGTGTTGAAAAGAACGATTATTTGGAAAAAATTTCAACTTTTGTATCATGTTCGTAAAAGCAATAGTTTCCTAATAAAAAAATAGGATACAACATTATGCAAGAAAGGATCTTCTGTAGGTGGCTGTCACGTTTTGTTTGCACAACTTGTGACTTCAATCGAAGTATTTTAAAATTATTCCGTTTATTTTAACTATTAATGTAGGCATGTACCAGTACCATGTTTTGTTTTAATAGAATATTAAATTAAAAATACAAACAAAACAAAATTATGTGTATTACAACAAAGAAAAAGACAACAAGATCAAACGGAACGGAGTTATAAAAACTACTCGAAATGGTTGGAGGTCCATTAGACAGGAGTCTTCGTCTCATAGACTGGCGCAAATGTTGAAATATTCCTGGTGTGTTTTGGATTGTCTCGCAGACTGCAATGATGCAACTCCCTAAATCATTCACATATTCAATGGGGGTCGTATAAACCAAGGACCTCAGGTGACCCCAGAAGCAAAAGTCCAAGGGGTTTAAGTCTGGAGATCTGGGAGGCCAAGGTTGAGGTCCTGCTCTGCCTATCCAACTATTCGGATACACGTCGTCCAAGTACTGACGATCAGTTATGCTGAAATGAACAGGCGCACCATTTTCAAGTAAAATGGGAAGCTGCCCCTGTATAAAATTTGTATGGATTGCACCAGTTAGCCCTAACGGTAGAAAATACGGTCCAATATATTTTCGCCAATAATTCCGACCAACATGTTGAGTGAAAATTCATATTGATGCCGACCTTCTCGAATTGCATGTGTGTTATCTTCGGCCCATATATGATTGTTATGGAAATTTGTAATCCCTTGCCTTGAAAAGTTGGATTCGTCAGTGAATATTACGTTTTCTAAAAATTGAGCATTTTGGGTTATCATTTGAAGACTAGTTCTGAGTTAACCTCATTTTATTCCTGTGTTGTAATGTGATGTATCACCGTAGGAAATTTAGTTTTACTCTTTTAACTCAGTTTTACTCTTTTAACTTGTAACTTTTAATTTAAAAAAATGTTTTTCTCAAGGACCTGCTACAAATGTATTTATATATGTACGTAGTTAATAAATCTCTCTCTCTCTCTCTCTCTCTCTCTCTCTCTCTCCATTGACAAAAGTCTACTCGACGGGGAAAATCTTGCGGCAAAAGTGCCTGGACTCGTTGAATATGGTAAGGAAACAATTGGTGATCCTTTAAAATTTTCCAGATTAGTTTATTGCTAACATGAAGTGTGTAAGCAATTTGTCTTGTACCTAATTCCGGACTATCTTCAATCATATTGAGAACCTCTTCTTCCAGTGCCACCGTTCTTATTTCAACCAGTTAATAGTTTTTGAAAAGTACCTCTTTCACAGAGACGTTGGTGAAAATGTGCAAAAATTGTGCGATGGGGTATCACGCGCTGAGGATACATCTCTGCATAGAGCCGTCTAGCTTCCAAATAATTTCCATTGGCACGACCATACATAAAATGCATATCGGCCATTTCAGCGTTAGTGTAATTATTCATATTGAAGATTCAAAAGACACAATTGAACTCTCGACTACCACATAGAAATCAAAGCGACTTGACAGCCACCTACTAGATTTTTTCGATTTTAAAATAATAAGATGAAGTCACACAAGTTGTGCAAACGAAACGTGACAGCCACCTACTAGATTTTTTGTATTCCATTTACAGAAGATCCGGTCATGCACAATGTTGTATTTCATTATTTTATTGCTTTTACGGACACAATACAAGAGTTGAAAAAGTTTTGCAAATAATCGTTCTCTTCAACACATATTTTTCAATTTGAGAAATTTTATTTCGTTAAAAAGTTCTGTTGAAAAATGGAATAGGGATTGTATGTTTCCCCCCTTTAAAAGATCAGAACAATATTAAAAAAATATTCATAGGTAGCTTCTTTATTGGTAGAACATGTCCACAAAATGGCATTTCTTCAACTCTGCAGCAATTTCAAGAAAAAAAAAACTTTTTTTTTCTCATTTTTGGAAGCGTGTAACTTTTCAAGGTAATGCCTAAGAGCTTTTGTTTACATAAAAGACTCCCTTTAATATTCGACAAGGAATCGCACTTCCGCACTTATTTGGTAACACTCTGTATACGCTTTGTCGGGCATGCAGCCACTCCTATTGAGATAGGTGAATAGTATGGAGTGTTTCTTTATGTCAATAGGTAGCGCCAATTGAAAGTTACTTTTTCCTGCGTACCTACAGGTGATTAAGCTTGATGTGTTTTGATTTGTGTTGGGTCTCGCTTCGCCCAGAGGACTTCTGGTCTCTGACAGGTGACTACTCCGTACTGATCAGGGCCAAAAGCCTGAAACCGGTATGCAGATTGTTAAGCGGACCTAGCATAAATCAAACAATCAAGTTCATCAGAAAGAAACATTTGCAATCAATGTTCATTGTCAAAGGAAGTTTACATAGATTTTTAGGTGGATATCATTCAATGTCCTGCGTGGTGTTTGCCAGGAAAGTAGTTTATATTCGCTTGTGGTCCACCACTTGTTTCAATTTATATTGAATTTTTGTGAAGAGCCTCTGGAGTCCCTTGTTTGTAATATTACACTTCACATGTTTGGCTCTCTTGTTTGAATTTTTTTATAGTTTACACTGTTATACAATGAATAGCGCTGTACATATTTATTTTTCCTCCAATGTTCTTTGATGTTGGTGAAATAACGTACTTGATCAGTGATCATTTGGCAATTTTCCTCATTAGATATCATTATATTTCAGGTACGTATTTGAAGCGACATGCCACATCCATTAGGTAAGTAAATACAACCTTTTCTAGGTAATTCGCTAATGTAGCCCTCTAACTCTGTGTTATATCTGTGAGTTTCTTTGTTGTTTCAAAATTTTCTTCTTCGTGAATGAATGAATACTACGAGCCCATATCTCAAGGGTTTCTGAATTTGATTTTACATTTTCAAATCAAAGCCGAATGAACACATCCAGTGCATGCGTCGGAGATAGTATTTCTGCGCTAAAAGAACACGTGATACAATTAGTAACAGTCGAATTGGTTCGGGACAACTCACTCGGTGGAGATTATGTGGGATAGCCTTTGTGGTATTTCCATTAATTGGTTTGAATGCCGTATTCGCTCACTGAATTATCCACAAATATGTTGTAAACATTATCCCCGGGATTTCGGATTGGAGTCGTCTTTGATGAAGGGTTAGAAAGCTTCCATCTCGTAAAAAAACGCATATTTCCCGTGTGGATCAGTCGTGTTTCATTCTGATATTTACATAATAATTTTTCACAAAAATCCGAACGTCATAAATAACCGTACGGGCATCAGGAACCTAAACAAACTATATCACAATATAATTTGAATAAACCACCACGTGCCCAATTCGTATAACAAACAACACCACTCCCAACTATCTCATACCAGGCCATTCTCCAAAAAATTTATGAATTTCGAACCGTATAAAAGCTAACGATATCCAAATCTACTGAACAGTAAAACAGAACCCTGTACCTATTTCCAACCAAATACAATAACCTTGTAAATATCATTCCAAATCGTCAGTTGTGAAAACCACATCACTTAAAAGAAACAAGTGGGTCACCAGATAATTACATCCTCACACTACCAAATATATATACTTCGTGCTCCATCATGAAGAAGATAAAAAATCACCAACTCAAAATGATGGTCTAGCTCTATGTTTTCAATCAACAGTTTCAGGTAGATTTGTTGAAAATATGAACAAGATGTTCATAAAATCAGATGTTTCAACATGAATACCTCACTAGTTTTAGGTAGTTCAACATTATTGTTAACTTTAACATCTACATATTATATAACTTCAACCTCAACAAACAATATCTTTGTAGCCAAAAATACCTGAAGAATACTGCACCCCCAGTCAAAAGTTTGTAATGAATTAAAGTACCTTATTGAAGAATCTTGATTTCCAATTCACGAACCAAATTCCCAAGAATCAACAAAATTCCTAAATAGATCTGGTTCAAGAAATTCTGCCATATATATATATATATATATATATATATATATATATATAATGGAGTTTTAGTTTCTTGGGGTTTCGGTTCTTTTTGCGAATGATAGTCTTCTTTTAGGAGATGAATATTTATTTTTTCGACGTTTCGACCGTGTCCACGGTCTTCTTCAGGAACTACAAATATATTTTTCGTTGATACAAACATCTAATATTAATGATGAAATGGACTTACCTAACAATAATTAGCTGGACCAATATTTTGAAAAAAGGAAAGTGTAAAGGCAGCAGATGATTTATTTTCCATAATTATACAATTTTTTTCCTCCTCTTCATTGTGTATAAATAACAGGGAGACTTTGTTGTTGTTCTTTTTATTAAAAATCAAACGTGAGCAATCTGATAAGGAGGCTGGTTGATATGGATGTGAATTATCGTTGGAATGGTACGGTGAAGCGACTTGGGTTGTTGGTGGACGGAAGTTTATGTGGGATTCTACTTCGGTTGTTTGAATTGATAATTTCTTGCTTTTCTGGAGTTATGATGTTTGTCGATTCTGTTATAGATGGCGCGATGGACGGTGAATTTAGGTGGCAGTATTTTTCAAAGTAGATTATGGTATATTTTGTTTAAGTTAGTGATGTCGGTTCTATTATTTATGCTGTTTTTAGTTTTCTTTATATGAATCATTTCGAGGAATTCACGTTTTTTGGTGTTATATTCGGTAGCAAGTATTTCCGTTTGGTCGTAGTTGAAATCGTGATTTGTATAATTTTTATGATTGTTCAGGGCAGTTGATGCGGTTTTTGCATATTTGTGAGATTTCAGGCGATTTTCAAGATATTGAAGGGTCTGGCCGATATAGACTTTGTTACATGTTGGTTCATTGCATGGAATTTTGTAAATTAGTGCTTTTTATTTTGTGGAATTTTGGGTTCAGTTTTGAAAAATTTTAGTCGACAGGGTTTTTGTGCTTTTGTGGCTGACACTGATGTTATGTGGAGCTAGTATTTTCGTGATTTTTTCGGATAATCCTTTAGTGTAGGGAATGAAATAAAATTTTTGTTTATGGTTGATTTATCAATCGTGTTTTGAAAATGCTGGACCATGTTTTTGGGGTAGTTGTTGAGCTGTAATGCCTTTTTAGCTTTTTTAATAGCTTCCGGTCTAAAAGTTGGACCACTCAAGGTGATGGAACGATCTGCAAGCCCAATGATAACAGATTTTTTTTGGGAGATGGGGTGATGAGATTCATAATTCAGATATCTGCCAGACCAGGTTGATTTTGTGTACCACTCCGTTTCAATGTGGTTGTCGATGTTATGTAACGTAAGGTCTAAGAAATTAATTTTTTTATTATTTTCTATTTCATATGTGAATTGCAATTTGGGATGAAATTTGTTGAAAATATTGATTGTATAATCTATCTTGTCTCCTGGAATTGTCAGTAAACAATCATCAACATATCGTAGGAAAAGGGGTAATGTGAAATTTAGTTCTTGTATTGCGGATTCTTCCAGATTTTCCATTATTAACTGTGCTATTACTCTGGAGATTGATAGTCCCATCGCACACCCTTCTATTTGTTTATAGAATTGATTGTTGAAAGTGAAATATGTTGACGTGAGGGAAGCTTCGGTGGCTTAATAAAAAGAACAACAACAAAGTCTCCCTGTTATTTATACACAATGAAGAGAAGGAAAAAAATTGTATAATTATGGAAAATAAATCATCTGCTGCCTTTACACTTTCCTTTTTTCAAAATATTGGTCCAGCTAATTATTGTTAGGTAAGTCCATTTCATCATTAATATTAGATCTTTGTATCAACGAAAAATATATTTGTAGTTCCTGAAGAAGACCGTGGACACGGTCGAAACGACGAAAAAATAAATGTTTATCTCCTAAAAGAAGACTATCATTCGCAAAAAGAACCGAAACCCCAAGAAACTAAAACTCCATTGTATATTCCTGGTTCAAGAAACTCAAAACTATATATATATATATATATATTGTTATGTTTTGAGAATTTTGGAAATATATTTTTTTTATTATTATTATAATTATATTTTTGCACCGCGTTGGGCGCTATTTGATATGTTTTGATGAATTGAAAAATATAAATTGGTTTTATATAATAATGATATAGCTAATAATCTTCAGTTATTCTTTAAGAGCCAAATTGATATGATATAAATAGATATTTCTGCCCCTGTATTGTATGCTGTAATAATAATTGCCAGCGAACGTCACTGTTCTCTCGTCACGCTACCAAAAATTATTATTTTCCTCACCACGGCTAAGCAACAGTTGGTACGCCCTTATCTCAAGGTGGCCGGTTCAAGGCAATAGAGACACTGCCACTGCTGGCTAACTTCAGTTTATTGAATGGTCTTTGGTATGTTATTGATCATTGTGAGAAAACAAAACAACAAAATATCAAAAAGCAATTATCTCCTTTATTCAGGAAGACTTAAAATACCTGGCCTACGAGAAATAACTTATACTAGGGTGAATCAAACAAATATTCACGGATAATAATAATAAACAGAACCTCACTTTTTCCGTGAGAGTGAAGTTTTCTGTTATTGTTCAAAATAAGGTGAAATAAAGTTCTTCGAATGTGAAATATGTTATTTGTGAAATAGTTCAGGACCGGAAGAGCACTATTAAAGTTTTATACCTGGTTGGAACTGTTGGTGTTCTAATTATACCATGAATCAGGATGTCTCCTCTCTCCAATCGCTGTCAGGACTGCAATACCATGAATCAGGAACTATATAGATGTGGAAATCAGCATTTGGATCCGTGGATATGTTATCATTAAGGTAATATTGGTTTTGTTTACCAAATGATGGGATTATTCCAATTTTCTTTTAGTGAAATTTTTGCGTGGCATCCGCTTGGAAATTTATTTTCGATCTCCTCTGAAGCTTTGTTTTCTATCGCCTAGATACATCTTTTTCTCCTTGTTTTTTCATTTGAATTTTTGAATTGGTGCACTAAATTGTCACTTTTCACTGTTTATATTTATATTGCATAATTTATATATACAATTATTTTTCCACTCTTATCATTATTTACAAATTTCAATAATAATTGCTTCTGCTTCTGATACCATCTCATTGCTACTCTCCCACAATTTCCAATTTTACACCTGACCATCTATTCCCTGATTGGCTATTTTTATAAAGACATTTGCTGTTCTCTCATTGGCTACTTTTAGTTAGCTTCAATTTCATATACTGTATGTTTCAAATTTATAAATGTGATGATTACTGTTTATTCCTGAAAATTTTGTAAATTTAGACTTTTTATTGTCTTTTGAGTAATTATGAGTTATAATAATTTTGACAGTGTATGAAATTGATTGTTTTATAGTATTTTGACATTTTTATCTATCCATATTCTACCTAGGCTCACAATATACATAGAATTTCAAAAGTTATTCACAAACAAACTCTTGAAACCATTAACCATCTAGTAATTATTCTTTTTGTGGGTTTTTAGTCTTTTAAAATTCACAACTGGCATAACATAACATAACATATATATATATATATATATATATATATATATATATATATATTTGGATTGTGTGGGTTCTTGAACCATTACGTTTAATATTCTTCTGTGGATTTTCTTGGGTTTCTGGTTCGTGGGAATAAGAAAATTCAGTGATTCATAAATGAATATTTAATACGTTTCGTTTCGGGGCTCCAAAACTTCTTCAGTTACATTTGTTTTTTCTGAACCATAACACCCCTTTTCAGAAAAAGCAAATGTAACTGAAGAAGTTTTGGAGCCCCGAAACGAAACGTATTGAAAATTCAATTATGAATCACTGAATTTTTCTTATTCCCGCGAACCAGAAACCCAAGAAAATCCACAGAAGTATATATATATATATATATATATATATATATATATATATATATATATTTGAACTAGTTAATAGCGGGAAATGCAAAAATAAAACTCTTGTAAGTTTGCCCAAGATTTCGGGAACTACAATTGAAAATTTACAACATATGAAAGATTATCAATCAATGATGTATCAATACTCACAACTTAGGTGAGATTGGTTGACTCGGTGTTAAGTAAAATTTTGTTGTTGACATTATGGTAATACATGAAGAAACTGGTAGTTGTGTAATACTAGTATAAACAGAGGACATCTACTGTTCATTACAATACTTATAGGTTGAAAATTATACTATAAAATTAGTTTTTATGTCATCAACCATGTGGTTGGAATCAACTGACAGGTTAGATATTAAAATTCTCTCTCTCTCTCTCTCATTTCATTTTTTACGCCTCTAACCGGCGTAAACAAGTAGGATTGTTGGGATTTGGATCAGTTTTGTTGTGGTAAAAAACCACAATTGTTTTTCTCCATTGATACAAGAACTATATGGTTCACGGATATTTTTTTGAATTTTATCTCAGTATTCGTTTGTCTCGTACTTGATGTTAAACCTGATTTTCGTTGTATCTAGACTGACTGTTTATGTATTATTTTCATTTACATACAACTCGGAAATAGTAGTTTATGTAACAAGTACGCAAATGAGGCTTTTGCGGACGAATCATAATGTTAAGTGAAATTTGACCGACTTCTAGTCGTCCGAATAATTTGAAATTTGGCAGGTGTTCATAACACCGGAGACAATACATTATGGAATTAAAAAAAATGGCGGCTCTAAGATGGAGGACGATATTTGTAATTATGGTCCGATTTAATTCAAAATTGGTGTGTGTGGGTTTTTGCGTCGAAAATTATGAATTTTTTGTCAAAATTCATAAATTCAAGATGGCAGATGAGTTTTGTGATTATGGTCCGATTCGATTCAAAATTGGTGTATGGGGCGTTTTCGGGATCGGTCAAAATTCATACTGCCAATAGATTCTATTATCTATACCCCAAACCGATAAAGTATAATCTATAGTGGTTTACAGTGATCTATACAAAACATAGATTACTAAAATAATTTCCCTCCCTTTTCGGTTAGGCCGTAAAGAGCATCTTCTTTTAATTAGCGACTGCAAAACCTACCAAATACAATCCTCTCTCTACCATCCTTTCGAAAAAAATTCTTACTGTTTTTATTCAGTAGATATTTTTGTGAAATCATCATGAAAAAATCGGAAATCTTGTCCAACCACACCCTGTACACTTCTCTGAAGATTCATTCAGTTTATCAAATGAATGCATTTATTCAGAATCGCTGTAAACCTCTCTGCTTCTTCCAACATTCCCGATAATATCAATCAATCCGCTACGTCGCTTTGGCAGGTTTTAAATTCCATCAAATTTTAATTTCCACCGAAATCCGATCGCTTCGTTACGGTAGTATTCCAGGTGAAATCGAAATATTTTTGACGGCGCTTTATTATTCCAGTTCGAATTATTCGTTGGAAATGGCAGACAGGCGAATTATCTTTTGGAATACTGATACGTCCTTAATGTGCTCTTCTCGGAAAATATCGCATGTCGCCATTTTCTATAGAGACAGACTGTCAGAAATAACGATATTTTCTTGGCAAATGCTCGAGAATAGTTGTGCCTTTGTTGAAGAATTTGGCACGCAAAATAAACCGATGGCTCCGATTCATCGCTGATGGAATGGACTGTCAACCGATCATTTTTTGTGGTGTTTATTCCCCAACTTCATGAGCTGTCCGGATTCATTTCCCGCTAATTCATTCCACTGATAGATGAGTTCATAGTATTTGGACTTGGACTGATTTGATTATTCATCTTCGGTACGTCTGAATTCAAGTGCAAGTGACAGCCTCTAACAATAAGTGTTCCGTACATTAGTTTAGGAACTTATTTATTGAGACTAAAAAGGTTCATTTGATTATTTGCTTTTCAGTTCCTTTTTTCGTCGGTTTAATATTTTGTTAAAAAGTTTTAATTTAATAATTTTTTTGTGGCTGAAATCTACTAATTGTTACCTACTTCCACTTTTAACTGCTATATACTATAACTAGCTGGTACCCGCGACTTCGTCTTTGTATTTTTTGCGACGACTATTAAAAATTTACTCACCCCTTTAGGGACAGAATTTCTGAAAATACTGAAACACGTAATTCTTTAATTGTAACAAAGACCTCAAATATCAATTTTTATGCCCCATACTTCGAAACTAACGGAACCATCACACAAACTTTCACTCCCCTAGGGGTTGCATTTATAAAAACACTGAAACATTTCTGTATCCCTTACAAAGACCTCAAATACCAATTTTTATGACCCTTACATGAAAACTAACGAAACCCCCATACAAAATTTCACCCTCCATTTCACCCCTTTATGGATTGCATTTCTAAAAGCACTGAATACATATTTCTTCTATTTGTAACAAAGACTTGAAAACTAACGGAATTCCTATACAAACTCCCAACACCAATTTTCATGATCCTAACTTTAAAACTAACTATACAGACTTTCAACCCCCATTTTACCCCTTTGGGATTGAATTTTCGAAAACCCTAAAGTGTGAAGAAGAACCCAAATACTAATTTCCATGACTCTAATTTCAAAACCAACTGTACTTTCACCCCCTTCTCAACCCCTTTAGGGATGGAATATCAAAAAAATATGCTGTTAAAATTTTAGCTCCTAGATCCAGCGGTTTGATCTGGACGGTGATCAGTCAATCAGTGAGCCAGTTATTCAGGACATGTAATTATATATGTACATATTACCCCAAACACGAGGTAGCTGCTATGAACCGTTGAGGAGGTCCCTCGACTATATTCCGTCTCCATCATCAGATTGATTCCGAGCCTCCATTATTTTGTAGTGTCATCAGAACTACATATGTGTGCCAAGTTTCAACAGAATCGGTTCACAGGTATAACATGAAAAAATCATCCCATTTCCTACTTTTTGGGGTGTAATTTTTTCAAATTCCAATGGGACCAACTTCCAAGCATACCCTATACATTAAAAAAAAAAGAATCATCTAAATCGGATAACACAGTACAAAGTTATGCGTGGTAGAATCGGTTAAAAAGTAACAATTCAGTGTGTGAACCAACAATCATCCCCCATTTTCCTACCCTTAGGAGTGGATTTTTTTATAAATCCAAATGGAAAGTTATGCGTGGTCATACAAGAAAAAAATATACGCGTCGACTAGAGGAACTCTTTCTCTTTTTCGTCGATTAAAAAATGCACTAGTGCATGTTTTTTCAGCAAAAATACCTATTATTTTTTACATTCGGACGTTCTTTTATCGATAGAAAAACGACATGATTTATTGATTTTTTTTATTTTCATGGCATAAGTGCATTTGTTATTCAAACTTTTGGAGACTGAATATAGAATTCAAATTTTTTTGAAGCCCCAGCATTATGCCATAATTCATTCATTCTATACTGAAATTGAAGTACGACGTAAAACATAAATCTTATTCTCAAAAAGCAAAAATCACAATTAGAATCACGTGTTCGCCTTCTATTACTTTTATCATTTATGCTGAATGAGCTGACGATTTTTCATCGTTTTTGTGTATACCTATGTAATTGATATATAGTTATCTGATGTATTATATTTGAAATACCAATGGGAATAGCTATTACCTTCCTCATAGGATTTATCGAATATATCTATCAGCCGCGATATAATAGTGATTGCATATATCGAATACTTCAGTGAATGGTGGTTAACTGACATTACTTTCATTCGGAATAGGTAGAATAATGGATGAAGAATCAATCAATCAATTCAATAAGATTTTTTCGTTGTCGTTGTCGAAAATATATATTCTATACCCTAACAACTATAGGTGAAGGAAAATATTCGTAAAAAATCGTCTTGTCTAAACCAATGAAAATAGTATAAATTTTGTTAGGAAAATAAAATATAAGAAATAAATCTAATAGTATGTATAGTCAATCTCCTCAAGTAGAAAATCGTTTTGTATTTTCTTGCAATTTTTGAATTAAAGCAGATAACTTATAATGGGAATTCCCCGCAATTAACTACAAAAGAGGTTTGAAAAACGTGTCCTCTCACTGAAAGTGTATTTCCAATAACAAAAACCCCAAAAACCCCCACATACCAATTTTGAATCGAATCGGACCATAATCACAAAACTTGGCCGCCATCTTGGAGCCGCCATCTTGAATTTTGAATCGGAAAGAATGACTGACATATGATCGAAGCAAGTTCAATAAAAGCTTGTAAAAATGAAAATTACGTATATTATAAAACATCAAATTTGAAAATAAAAAGCGAAACTAAAGACCTTTTTTCACGGTTTATTTTCAAATTTGATGTTTTATAATATATCGTGTGTTCACATGTACACAGGAGAGTAGTTGATATTCGCAGGTAAAATCCCAAGACAATGACAAAGAGTCGACTATTATTTTCGTCATAATTCTATCGAGAGATATTCAGGAAGATTATTTCGTGAACACCACAAACTTATTCGGTAAGATTCCGGTCATATTTGTCACTTTCGCTAATGTGAAAACAAGCCGATCATTCATATACGTTAATCATAGAGAAACTAAAAATAAAGAGAGTTGACAAACCTGCAGTAAAAGTTGGCACCACGCTTAGACAGTGGCGACATATCTCGCAACTGGCCGAACTAAGTTAGTACACTTGGTAAAACAGATTCATCTTCAGTTACCGATTGAGATAAGGCGTGTTTTTCAAATGTGTTACTTTTATATGATTGATATGGTATATATTTTATAAGTGATCGATTTGCCATTCCTGTATTTTATTGAATTTGAATTTGCCATTCCCGTATCATATAAAAAATACAGGAATGGCAAATCGATCACTAATAAAATATATACAGTAATCGATTCGTAGAATCTGTTAGTTTGTTCGTGGTTAAAATAAAGTTTCATAATAAATCTTTGTTTCATGATATCAAGAACAAAATTAAAGTTCTTATAAAACAAGAATAATAAGTTGAACACTATAAAAACGCATTTTATTGTATCTAGGACAAGGTACAACTACAACAAAACAATAATGAAACTCTGAAAAACAACAAAATTAAAAATATTCTTCAGTCTTATCATCAAATCAACCAAAATAAAAACAAACTACATTTACAACAAACCTTCAATAATTTTGTTCATTTATTAGCACGGAGGAGAACGAGTAGGTATAACAAATACTCCAGTTTGATGATAATCTCCGTACTTCCTCAAATGGTGATAGGAAATGGAAACTGATGGACGGAAATAAGTATCAGTTTGTGAAAACATTTCTGCAACTGATGGAGGGAAATAAGTATCAGTTTGTGAAAAGCAGTTTATATTTTACCTTGTAAAAGAATATTTCGAGGAATTTCATCGTCAACTCGAATAACAAAACATTCTATTTTCGACGTTGGGTTCCTAAATCAAGTCCATAGTAGGTATAATTTCATAATTTCTATTTTTCGATGACAATAACAGTAGAAGAATTATTGTGAAATTATTGCGTGGTTTGTCATAATAAAAAACACATTTGTAAACAATAATCTTCTATTTTCTGACAAATGTCGAAATTGGAAAATTATCATATCAGTCGTCTGTGGATTGCGGGCAGCGCCTCCATGCGCGACAGGCCGTACCAAAAACTTGGTGGTCAAGATCGCCAATGTTTCAAACAGTCTCTTTATTTTTAATTTGTCTATGATGTTATTCAACTTTCAAAAGAGCACTGTCAGTGATGTAATCTGACAGTTGTCAAACAGCTGATGAGGGGGCAAGCAAAGCTTTTTTCCATTAGAGTACATGTGTATTTCTTGTGAAAACGATATCCTAAAAACATATTCTTGACATTGTTATGATCTTTAGTTCATACTGACTATTGTTAAATGAATGCAAAAGTCTATAGAGGTGTTGTCATAGACAAATTAAAAATAAAGAGACTGTTTGAAACATTGGCGATCTTGTCCACCAAGTTTTTGGTACGGCCAGTCGCGCATGGAGGCGCTGCTCGCAATCAACAGACGACTGACGACATGATAATTTTCCAATTTCGACATTTGTCAGAAAATTACAAACCACGTAATAATTTCAGAATAATTCTACTGTTAATTGTCATCGAAAAATTAATTATAGAAATTATACCATGGACTTGAATTATGAACCCAACATCGAAAATGGAATGTTTTGTTATTCGAGTTGACGCTGAAATTCCTCGAAATATTCTTTCACAAGGTAAAATATAAGCTGCTTTTCTCAAACTGATACTTATTTCCATCCATCAGTTGCAGAATTTTTTTCACAAACTGGTACTTATTTCCATCCATCAGTTTCCATTTCCTATCACTATTTGAGGAAGTACGAAGTACATGGTCTCCTTTGTGCTAATAAATTAACAAAATTATTGAAGGTTTATTGTAAATGTAATTTGTTTTTATTTTGGTTGATTTGATGATAAGCGACTGAAGAATATTTTTAATTTTGTTGTTTTTCGGAGTTTTATTATTGTTTTGTCTGTAGTTGTACCTTGTCCTAGATACAATAAAATGTGTTTTTATAGTGTCCAACTTATTATTCTTGTTTTATAAGATGTTCAATTTTATTCTTGATATCATGAAATAAAGATTTACTTTGAAACTTTATTTTAACCACGAACGAACTAACAGATTCTACGAATCGATTACTGTATATATTTTATTAGTGATCGATTGGCCATTCCTGTATTTCATACGATACAACCATTCATATGGAATACAAGAATGGCAAATCGATCACTTATAAAATATATACCATATCAATCATATAAAAGTAACACATTTGAAAAACCCTCCTTATCTCAATCGGTCTTACCAACTGTACTTAGTTCGGCCAGTTGCGAGATATGTCGCCACTGTCTAAACGTGGTGCCAACTTTTACTGCAGGTTTGACAACTCTCTTTATTTTTAGTTTCTCTATGGGTGTTATGAACATGGATTCCCCAGTTTTAAAATACGTTGTCATCATATTAACACACCAAAATAGTTTTTTTTTAGATTTGATGGGTTTTAGTAACCGATCCAATCAGGACGAGCACGTGAGATTCATCCGATTGCCTTTCAGAGGCATAATTAGGAAATAATTGGCAAAATTATTGGATTTTTCAATAGAAAAAGTAATCTTACACTATATTAACAGATAATATGTTCACTTAATCTCTACAAAGTTTATAAAAATCACAACAAATCTTTAACAACAAAAAACAATGATCTTCACACACACTCAAATGCTTTGTTGCTTCCGATCAGCTGATGACCGCCATGTTGTGACGTCAGTTGACAGTGCTCCATTCAACTTTGTGTTTACAACCACGAATTACTCATAAACAACAAGAACCATGTCTCCAGACAGACTCTTTACTTTTATTCTCTGTGATGGATTTGTTCACTAACTTCCGTAGTGGAACATAAACTAAAACAAGTCATTTTCAATTTTAAGTGAATATTACGTCAAATTTTGACATTCACCATAGCACTCTTATACAATCGAAAAAAGTGGCCGCTCATATTTCTTTATTTACCTGAATAGTCGATCATATTCCTTCATTTACCTGAATAGTCGATCATATTGCATGTCATGTGACTAAATTCATGACTTTTTATAGGTGGAGGCCATGTGTGAATGAAATAATCGATGAAATTGACAAGACTATTATAGCCCACGGGCCTTAAATGCCTCATCGCGTCGCCCCTCAGGAATTGGCCCTTGGGCTATAAGAGTATCCTTCTCAACCTTGGTGTATAATATATAGTCTACTCGACAAGTTGAAAATGGTCTAAAATAGAGATACTGCTCTTAAAATTATGTGTGATAGCTCATTGGATCCGCAATAACGCCTAGAAAAATGTGCCGAAAGCGTGTATTAGCACATAAAAAATTGCAAAAGTTATAAACAATTGAAGATGAAAAAAAAATGGCATTTCGTTTTTTGCCCATGTTTCATAAACTATCAATATTTAAGAAATTTCAAAAAAAGATTCTGAAAGAATAAAAAACTCCAAACTCCCGGAACTCTATCTCCATTATTTATTATTTTAATTTAACGCTGAAAATGGTTCTCCGAGCGACATTTTTAGGTTGCGCGCGCGGCGTCAAAAGCGAGTACGACACATTAATTAATTTTTTCAAGGTATTAATTTTTTTTTTATTTGAAAAAATCATGGTGTATTCATAACACTATAAATAATTTATTCCCGTTGGGATTTTTTCTTAAAGTTAATTTTTCAACAAGTTAAACGATTGTTGACTAACAAAATTTTCTCGAACTTCTGTCTTGATTGTAAATGAAAATAATTGTCGTAAAAATTTTTCGCTTCGTAGAGCTTTTCTTACATACATACTTAACAAGACCACGCCATGAAAGTTAAAAAAAATATTCATACTTTGTTTATAATAATTTTTGTACTTGAACAAAACCTAAAAAATCCAAGTAATGTTGTTAAAAAAAATCTTTTTCATTCTTAATCATCATATTATCGTTTTTTTATCAATACAAGATATAAATTGATTTGCAAAAAAAAATTTTCCCGCCATCTGTTGATAATTTTTTTATAAACAAATTGATTATTTCAATATTTTTGAAATTTTTTTTTCACAACTTCATTATATTACAAATATTATGATTTAAAAAATTTTTTATTTCTATTGTTTAAATAATTAGTTAGGAATGTTTTTTTCTAAAAATCATAATCGACAGTCCTCTATAAAGTAACAAAAAAAATATTTTTTTTATCAACAATTCCATTGTTTATTAACTTATCAATTTGTTATAAACAAATTTTTTACTTTGTTAGATTTTTTTCTGAAACTTCTAAAATTTACTAAAACAACCATATATAACAAAGTATAGAAAAAAAAAAATTTTTTTCAAATTTGAAAGTAAGAAAAAAATATAAAAAAAAATTGTTTGTTGTTTCTTAAAGAGGACTGTCAATTATGATTTTTAGAAAAAAAAAAAAACTCAACTAATTATTTAAACAATAGAAATATAAAAAAACTATTATAAACAATTAAAAATTGTTATTAAGGAAATTTATTTTTTCAGAAATCATATTTGTAATATAATAAAGTTGTGAAAAAATTTTTTTCAAAAACATTGGAATAATCAATTTGTTTATAAAAAATGGCGGGAAATTTTATTTTTGCAAATCAATTTATATCTTGTATTAATGAGAAAACGATAATATGAAGATTAAGAAAAAAAATTTTTTTTAACAACATTACTTGGATTTTTTAGTTTTTGTTCAAGTACAAAAATTATTATAAACAAAGTATGAATATTTTTTCAAGTTTCATGGCGTGATCTTGTTAAGTATGTATATAAGAAAGGCTCTACGGAGCGAAAAAATTTTACGACAATTATTTAAACATTTTTTTTCATTTACAATTAAGACAGAAGAGAAAATTTTGTTCGTTAACAATCGTTTAACTTGTTGAAAATTAACTTTAAGTGAAATTTCT